>VYXF01000184.1:121532-163473 GCA_013397295.1 Polioptila caerulea
TATCTGAAACTCATTAACTTTTCTTGCAGAACTTTTTGCAAAATACTTTTTTAATATGCCTATGAATCTGAATATCAGCCACCTCAAACCTGTAGTCAGCCCCAAATAACTGATTATTTTTGAAAAATATCTCCGTTAAAAGACATTAATTGCAAAGATATTAATATTGTTTGGTTTAATCTACATTTTGATAAAATATCTATGTCTTACTGAAGAAATCCAGGTAGCTGCCAAAGAGGAGATCTTGATGTATTAAGTAAGTTTTGATTAGGCAGTTAATTGAGGAGATTGCTAATGCAACAAAGACACATCTATTTATCACTGGCAGAGGGAGAACACTGATTCTGCATAAGAAGAGAATAGACTGAGTTTCAAGGACAAAAAAAAAATATATATATATATATGGACAAAATAGATGTAGAGATTGGAAGACTTTCAAGACAAATCTGGCAATAAAGTCCAACAACCTCTCCTAAGAAATAAGAGAGGGTATGTTCAAGCCTGAATCCCATTGTTAACACCTTGTGAATGAAGAATCTTTGCCACAGGAGAAGATTAAAGTTTGTGAGCAAAATACGTATGTCAGGTCAAGCGTAAAAATGACCAAACTGTTGAGTTTCCAGTGGATCAGGAAACTGAAATACAAGGTGTTCAAAGAGTGTTATAATTGCTGTTCTTCAGGTAAAAACAGTAGAACAGAACATTAACTTCTGATAGTCCCATGAAAGCAAAATCTGTGTGTTGGACAAAGTCTGAAATGATGGATAAATAAGTATTGGTTTCTTGATCACTAATGTCTAGGAATTAAAATTAATTTAGATCCTCCCAATAAACTGTCCTCAAAGGAATAAGTTCTCAAGCTTTGTCTTAACTTGTAAAATGTCATAAATGTTAGCAGAGTCTGTAGCACATCATTTAATATGTTCTAAGAGTATATAAAGCAGAAAATGAAATGCTGCAGATATACCATGTTCAGAGGACTTGACCTCTTTGTACTTACAATAAATCAAGAGGAATGCCTTTCAGATTTTCAGCTCAATTGATTTTAAGCAACATGAGATCAGAATCACGCCTCTGTTATTAAAAGAGAAACCTTTCTCGCACTACACGATACTGGAACAAATTCAGCAATTACCACGTCTTAGTGCTGTAAGAAAGAGAGAGGTAAATTAGACACTGGTTAAAATAGAATGTCACAGAAGACATGAAAATATGTCCTGAAGCAGGTAGAAGGAAAGAAAATAAGAAATTCATAAAGCAACATGAAAGATGGGTTATAAGGAAAAAGAAGTCTCAGTAGAGACATATGAAAGAAAATATTTAAAGAGAGGGATGAATATCCTCTCTTAGGTGGATATGATATAAAGTGAATATCAAATTGGCCTGAGGTCAGATCTAATCATCAAAGCAAATGTTCATTATCCACCCATAGAGTCTGAAAATCTATCATCAAGGGCATCTGATGCAGACTCTCCCTGCTACAACTGGTTTGTGATCAAGTGGTTTGCTAGCTCCAAGAGCATGGCAGAGCCTTTCATCTCCAGCTCATGTCATGCTGCTTCTTGTCTTTGCACCAAAGGGTGTCATGCCCAAACATCCAGCTTCTCACATCTTTCTAATACCAGGAATGTCCCCGTCCTAGATAAAAATAATACTAAAATATTTCCTGTGAATTACCTGGGGTAATGGGGTACTAGGAAAAATCAGGGCACTCTACTGGCATGATTAGAAAGAGGAGAGTGACTGGGGAGAAGAGAGTCTCAAAAATTAGATAAGAGCAGCACTAGAAGATTTACATTCTTCAGAGAGGAGAGGGAAGGGAAAGGAAAGCTTTGCTTCTTCTGAGCTTTAGAAAACTACTCAATTTTCTGTGAGAATTCAGCAGTTACTAATTCATTGACTATATATGCAGAACTCAAAAAACATAAAGTTCTGAAAGGAAAACAGAGAAGGAAGAAGAGAAAAAGCTAATGATCTAATAGCTGGAGAAGGGTAAATGGGGAAAAAGGTTCCACAAGGAAGCACAGGGTGAAGTTCAAGGACAAGAGGATCAAAGAGTACTCTTAAAAAATTACAGGAAAGAAAGATTTTGGCAGTGAAATCATTCTTGAGTCATAGAATAAGGAATAAATGAATAAGTAAAAGCAATTATGTGGAAAAGAAATAATAGAATGTTATATAGAGTGACACAAAAGGATAAACAGGAAAATGAACATTAAAAGAAGCCAAGCTGTTAAAAGAAGGATATGAAAAAGAGGGCTCAAAACAACCAGTGGTTGCTCAAATGCTAAAGAACATCTTTATCTAGCATGAGGCTATCAAACTATATACTCCCTTGAAGATGATAAATCATAAATAATATATATATGATTTGCATAAATTCAGGTTTTTATGTCTATGTGGTTACAATTTCTTTGTAGCATTTACTGTTCATTATGAATAATTTTTCATACAAGTGGTTTTAATTTTACATCAACTTGAATATCTTTGTGCTTTGTCTTTAGAACAACAGCAAAATCTAGACTACTGGAGAACAAATATAGGCCTACTGTATGAACTATTTCTTTCCTAATCATTATATCTTGTAACCACTGATTTATTTTGATGTAAATCCAAATATAAACTTTTATCTTAAAAAAAAAAAATACCCATNCTGTATGAACTATTTCTTTCCTAATCATTATATCTTGTAACCACTGATTTATTTTGATGTAAATCCAAATATAAACTTTTATCTTAAAAAAAAAAAAATACCCATTTGGGCTGCAGATGATCCACCTATAAAATGCAAGTGCTGTATTTTCAAACATTGATGCCTCATGTCTAAAAGGAATTGAAACCTATATCTGTGAAATGCTTTGGGAAACAATTAAGGGTTGTACAAATGTAAACAAATATGTCCCAAGATTAGTTCTCTGATCACTATTTCATTTGTAACATCTAATCATCTTCTAATCAGATGACATAATTAGAATGAATCCTCCTGGCCTTAAAATCTATGCCTATCCAAATATGTAATTGATAATCATGCAGTCATATGTCTGTGGGGAGTATTTCTTTCTACTCTGTTAAATGGGTAATTTTATATTTTATTGTGCATCATGACTATTGGTATCCATTCCACATTTCCAGCTTAGCTAATGCAATTAGGTACAATATTAGTCATGTATCACATTGTTTTCAGACTATTGGGCAATTATCCACAGTATTTTCTGACAAGCAGTTTCACTGACTAATTATTTGTGGTACAAAGAGTGTGCATATTTTTATTTTTATTAAATTTCATGTGGTTTAATTTCATTTGGACTAATTCCATTCTAGTGTTCAATACCAATTCAACATAGGTAACAAATTCTCTAGAAATTCTCTAATTTAGGTATATTCTATCAATTTTATCATTTATTAAATCTGAAAATCCTGTAATTAACTAAAAGGTTTGCAAAAGTTAGAGACTATGACTTATGACTAAGCTAGAGTCTGTGGCGATGATGTTCCCATTACACTGTACTTATATACACATAAATGTGAACACATATATATAGAATATGTGTGTATAGAAGTATATTTGGCTCATTTATGCATATATATTATCTCTAATACTATATTATTATTTATATTATGTATATATTAAGTATATATGGTATGCAATTGGAAGGGTTTACAGACACACCCTTTCTGTTTTCTCATGGGAAATTACTGTGGCTATTACAATAATCTGCCCTGGGACAATGAATGATAGATAAAAATCTTCTACTATTTTATGATAACATTGTATATTCACATGTGTATAGATATATGCACAAGTACACAATGAGTGAATAAGTACTTGAACTCTTAAACACATACTATGCATGATAAAAATAAGTAGGCCACTGGATATGATCATCGTTTCCTGTTATCTCATCCTCCTTGTTTTGATAGAACTTATCCACCCAGTTCTATGCTCATAATTTCTAGTTATAAAGCACATTCCACAGCAAATGGACTGGAAGGAAGATCAAAATTCAAAATTTTAAAATTAGGCTTATTTAAGCATTTCAGTTTAACAGGATCATAGCTCGAAACAACTAAACCTTTTAATGAAGCCCGTGGGGAATTTGCACTGTGCATTGCATGTAAAACCTTTGTGTCAGACACACACAATAGATGATACATAAAAGTAAAAAACATTCAATGACAATACAGAATCGTTATTTCATTCTCCCTCAGAGTCCAAGGTGAATTACAAGTGAATCCTGGTTTCATTCTGTCCATTATACATTTTCCTCCATGTCCCATCCACATGTAAATGTTGTGCTGAGTGTTAATCATATGATCAGTGGAATAATAAAGGGAAACCTTGGATCATTCACCAAGTCAAAGTGTTCAGTGCCATGGATGTGCTGTGTCAATTGTATTCCTCTATTTCCTGTGTACCACTAAAAACTTTTGCCAGAGAAAAAACTTTGTCACACACACTTAAATTTTCATTCTCATTCTGAAAGAGTCTTTATATGACCCTTAAGTAACATGTACTGAATAAAAATTTATTTTAAATATAGGATGTTTCATTTCAAAATCTACAAAAAACTACCAAAGGGTAATAAAGAATGGAAATGAGAATCCAAATATTTTTTTAATAGAAAAAGCCTCACTTGATCATTGAAATCATGTCCAAGTAATTGCTTCAAGCATTATTTCCCCGGCAGGAAATATAGCAAACATTATTTTGAAAGCAGTTAATTTTGTGACAAAAGCAGCTTGTATGAATTTTACATAAAATTATTTTTATGCCAGTACTGTTGCATCTGCTTATCCTTCAAAGTACACTTTTCAAATTGATTCCCAGCAAAGGACTTGGATTTCCTCTTTTGTTTTCTTCAAACCAAGCATTTCATTTGACTGTTTTTGGGTGCTGCTTTGTTGCATTGTATACAACAGTACTGTAAGATCGGTGCTTTTCTGCAAGAACTAATGTTCTTGTTCTTCTTTTCCTTCCTTTTTTAAATTATTTTTTATTAAATACATCTTGTTCAAAGTGTAATACAGGCATACATTACATGTCCTATTTTATTTATTTGAATAGATTTAATAGTTGCATGAGTATAGGTTCTGTAATTTCACTGGTAAATGAGCACTGGCACAGGATGCCTGGAGAGGCTATAGAGTCTCTTTCCTTGGAGATACTCAAAACCAGATGGGATGTCCTTCTCTGAGTGAGAAAAGGGGCTGGATCAAACCATCTCCAGAGGTGCCTTCCCACCTCAGCCCATCTGTCACACTGTGAACTCCACCACAGCTTTCCATTTGTGCCAAAAGCCCCCAAAACTCTCTGCTGCAGTAGGCTCACCGGGCACCTTTTGTGTGGCTGTTACAAACATGAACCATCCTAAACCATCAGAAATAAGAAAGTGGTAGGAAGAAAAAAGGCAATGAGAAAGAGAGAGACAGCATGCATATGTTGATTTTACAGCTGAAATCCCCAGTACAACATAAAACCAAAGTATTCATATTTTTTTTAAATTCTACTAAACTATGCTCATTATAACAGGAGTCTGTGCTCAACATCCAGACACCTGACTTGAGGGTTTGAATACTCCTCTGCTACTTTAACAGGACTTCCTAGCCTTCTGGAGACTGTACTATCATGCAGACAAAACAAATTCATTCTTTTCAGATGAAGAAATTCCCCTTGTGCCCCCTTTTCTGGTAAGAGAAGGGCTGAATGAGAAAACACAGCAGTAAATTAGAGAAGAGAACAAGTCTCCTGCCCTGCAGCCCACTCTGACATCACACTGCTGTGAAAAACAGAAGCATTCCCAAGAGATATAAAGAAAAATACACAGATGTGGAGATACCATTAAATAATTATAATGTGATAGTTCAGAGTCCTCAGTGAAAGTGAAAAGTCTATTTTGCTAGATGGTATATGAACTTCTACAAATATACATCTCCTACTCAAAGGGTCCTGTTTATGAAATTTACTGCACTTCTGACAGGTTCCAGATTTGAAAGGTGTTGTTTCTCCTCCTATCATTTCTCAGACTTTTTCTGGAATAAATTGGCAGATCTCTGAAGAAGAAAGAAAAGTACACCTATAAACCAAGCACCCTGGTAAAAAATCACGCTGTCCAGAAAACTGTTTTCTCCTTTTCTGATGCCTGGGATGGCTGCATGTATAATGTAAAATTACTTATTTTCTGCTTGGCTTCCTTTGAATTGAAAGGTAGAAGGAGAGATTTTTCTCACTCTATTGGGTTTAGCTGCCTCTAAGAGTGAGTGCTGGAAATGGGCAGGTAATTTAAAGTATAGCAGAAATAAGTGGTTAATGTTTTCTTAGCAGCTTTCTTGTAAGGATAGTATGTTTACATTAGAACACAGTTCTGTGCACATATGTGCACGTGTACCCCAACGAATATCATTGCACATATGGAATGCCAAGTGAATCCTTAGGACATAAAGGAGGTAGTCCAGATGCGTGATTTTAATCTGTAACAGAATTTGCCTGAATGTATAAGCATTGCTCCAAAAGACATGAGATTTATTGTACTGGAGAAATAATTATTGAGTGTCTAAAATAATTGGCTTCAAGAGAGCGCATAACCCACAGAAGTGTAGGGTGAGAGGAAATCTGAGGTCATAGAGACTACCCTTTGCACTGCTGTCCATTACACCTCTAGAGAAAGGGCTGTTGGATGATTCCTGACATGCATTTCTCTAAACTGTTCTTGAGAATCCCCCACTTCACTACTTATCCATATATATTTTCTTACAAACAAACCAAATTCAACGCCAGTGAATTGTGACTTCATCTATGGGTAGGTTAAGGACCTCCCAATTTTGATTACAATGCCTTCTTAATCCCAGAATAAAAGTTAAAATCTAAATGGTTAAAAAAAAAAAAAAAAACAAAAAAACCCAAAAAAAACACCCCACCAATAAAAATATTGTTAAGCTGTAGTGAGAATGGTTGAACAGGACCAAAAGTTATCCAGGATGCAGTTGTATGATGCAGAAACAGCTGTAACATGCACAGATGTGTCAAGTTTGTTAGGAGCAATGTCAGTGAAAGAAAGAACTAAACAATTTCTTTCTAAGGACATACAAGGCAGGAGGCCAATGAGGCCACTTTGCTTAGAGAAATGGAGACAGAACACAATTTCTGCTTTATTCTCTTGGTAAAGAACTCAAGTGTCCTTACTATTTTTATTGACAGAAAAGTTTTTTCCAGCAGGTAGGTGCCATAGCATCTTTCCTGGGCTTTGGCTTAGGCCTTAGTTGCCATGTGTTTCAAAATTGAAGGATAACCCTGAGAAAGTAACACGAAATGAGATTCTCTTCGCTTACTTTGTCCTTTTTTATTCTTCTACAGTAATCCAAAGAGTGCTATAGAAATCTTCCCAAAAGAAAAGACTCCTTTAATAATATGAAATCACCAGAGAATACTCATTACTCATTTTTTTTCCTGAAAAAGAAGATCCTCAACAAATTCCATACTCCATTCTTTGCACTAAATAGGGAAAGACAGCTTTTCATCACATCTATTGGTACAGGAGAGCTTTGAATACTTATTACTTTGCTATTTCTTCTACTAAAGTAATTAGGTAGGACAGACCTTACAGCCACTAGAAGATCCAGAGCAGATTCATTGCCTGTGCCAACTCATTCCGAATTTGAGTGAGTTTCTTTTAGCACTAGAAATTAATTATTTTAGGTATTAAGTTATTTTAAGTGCATTAGTCCCTTAGGTGAATGAAAAAATCAGGTTAATCTCTTACAATGAAAGAAAACATATAATCTGATCTACCTAAATTGGACTGATTGTTTCAGTTTTGAAGATATTTTCACTAGACCTTTGTAGCTCATATTTTCTCTTACAGGATAAGTATGGATACAGTCAGATGGTTTCAATGGAACCTTTAAATATTCAGCAAACCAAGACTAGACTACAAAACTACAGTGCAGAATTTTCATCTTTAACTACATTTTTCATCTTTAATTTTTCATCTTTAACTAACTGTTTAACTACAGTGAGCAAGAGTACAGGATGGATCACTCATTAATATGCATGTAAAATCCCAGTTTTGGAGCTGGGTATAATTAATTTTACAATTTATCTGATTACTTTTAATGAAGTTCACATTTTATAAACTTACCAAGGATAATCATATGCATGTTTTGGTTAGCACAATTACACCAGAAGAAAGATACTTTACCTATTTTTAACCTTTATACTCCAATTATTATGTATAAAATTTAGATTTTTATTACTATATATTAACAAGAATTGTAATTGTTAGCTAACAATATGCCTCACAACAGAAGTTGTTGTGTTAATAAAATATACCTCTAGGTCTCGTCACCACAGTTTCAACTTATTTTTTCCAAAATGAACAGCCTAGTTGGTAATTAAAATATTAGAAAGCAATGAGAATACATTTAGTATGTGCCCTCCATCCAATTTTTCTTATTACAGCATTAGTGTAATTATTACAGATCTGTCCATGCTTCTTTATGCTACGAATATGAACATCTATGCCCTTGAAATCATGGGATTAAGGACCTGACAAACAGGAATGGCCCTTTCATAGGCCTAAGCAACTGCTACTCCCTTCAACTAAGAAGCATTAAGGTGCTTTGGCAAGGTAAGGGATGTAGTCCTTCCAAGAGCACACATTTTACAGGCCTTTCACTTTACTGGAGTGGATTAACTGTAAAGGAAGACGTAGTCAACTGAAGTCATTGGGTCTGTGCAATTTTGTATGAATAAATATTTCCTGTCAAAAACTAAGCACTAATACTTTTTTCTTTGACAGCATATAAAGGTGGTGAAATTATTATATCCATTTCCCTGAGCATGCAGTTACAATATTGATTTTCTTGTTTCCTGTCAAAGTGTTGTTCAAATTTATTATGAAGCAATATTTCCTTTCAAGAAATGGACTACATAAACCAGCAGGTTTTTCCAGTGTGAGATTTGCACTAAAAATACTGGTTAACACAAAAGCTCTGGAAATAGTGGGAGTGGGGAGCACTTTTCCTGCAGAGAGCTGAGAACACCATGACACAGAGCTCCTTTATGTTTCTATCTGGCTTTAAATGACATGCTTTCGCTCATTATTTTTTCCTGCACATGAGCATAACAAAATAGGCAGAAAGTATGAACCTTACCATAAACTTTTTGCAGCTCTGAAGAGAAANACCATGACACAGAGCTCCTTTATGTTTCTATCTGGCTTTAAATGACATGCTTTTGCTCATTATTTTTTCCTGCACGTGAGCGTAACAAAATAGGCAATACACAGAAAGTATGAACCTTACCATAGACTTTTTGCAGCTCTGAAGAGAAACATCAAATATATATTCATAATACTAATTTTCCATCAAAATTTATACTTTAGGTTCTAAAATATATATATGTTATTATTAAGATCATGACACTATTTTTAAGACTACTATTGATGTATCTATATTTCTATTAATTTCCATGTCCATACTTGGCTATTCTAGGGGGTGTTGCAGAGCAATATAGCAAATACCTCAAGGCTATTTAGCAAATGAAGGCAGAATGAGTGAGTCTATATGCACTTTCTAACTGTAAATATTCAAAGGACTTAATATTGGCAAGATGGTAATATAGTTTTTCAGCAATTAAATATTAGTGTTCCTACTTCATAACTGGTGAAATCTGGGGCACATAACATTCCCCCCTCCAAAAGAGGATGTGCAAACAAATTAGTGAGACATCACATTATAATCAAAGAAATCAAGTTATTGTAAAAAATTAAACTTTGTTATTTTAAAAGAGAAGGACAGCATAGACAAACAAGACACGAGCACAAGATTATGTGGACAATGGGGATGAGAGAACCTCAGCTCCTATAAACTACTGTTATTTATTCTGATCAGCTGAATTGAAAATCTGGGGACAGAAGATCTTGCGTCAGCATTTTGTGGCTTTTTTGCTCTAACACAGGAAGCAAAGAAGAGGCAGAATGTTTTTTTTTTTTTACTGTAGCTTCACAGTTCCTTAAGGAGCACCAGAAAATTCCCAAAACATTCCAGTTGTCTTCCTCCTTAAAAATGGCATCATTCAATAAGGACACCACTTAACTGTGTTCTGCTCTTTGCTTTGACAAGCAAAGCTGAAAAGATTTTTCGTTAAAATCAGCTCTTCTAAGTCTTCCCCCCTTTCACTTTGGTTTATCATTGCTGGTTTTAATATCAATAATTACATTATTCCATTAAAAAAAAAAAGTAGAGCCTACTTTTCGCAAAGCTTTTTGGCTGTTTATATAGACAACATTGTAGTAGGTTACTCCTCTTAGAGCAAGTGTATTTTTGATATACATGTATACCTGCTTGATCTTCCCTACTGAACTTTCTTTACCTCTTTCTTTTCTGCATTTTAAAGCACAGCAAACAGTACCACTGTTCAGCTGGTATATCTATAATGTGCATAAAATATATATAGAAGTCTCTAAATTTTTAATTAAAAATCCATATATATCTTGAAATGGTTTTGTATATATGTATATAATAACTATAATTATAAGTCTCAAAATTTTCTCTATGTCTTAATTTTATATGATGAAATTGATTATTAATCCAATGGCCTAAGTCACATTTAATTGACTCACAGATTTTCCTCTTTCTTTCCAAAAAAGGAAGATAGTTCTGTCAGCAGTGTTAGTTAAAATATATCTGATGAAATTATCCCAAATAGTATTTACTTTATTATTCAATCTTAGCCTCTTGAAATTAATATTTTTATTTATTTATTCAAGGCAGTCAAACTTCAACATGAATTATTCATTACCTGAAGTGGAAATAAAACCATTTTTTCCTTGTACTCTGTTACTCAAAGGTCACATGGTGCAAATGGCTTCAAATCTCAATCAGTTTGAGTGGCTTCAATCTGCTTGCAAGTTGAGATCAGGCTTTCTATAGTACAATCTACATGTAATATTTCATAATTATTGTCCATGATGGCAAATCAGGTAAGTCTCAAAGTGGTATTTCCATTAAAATTACTGGAAGATCCACATTTTTCAAATACTAAACTTTCAGAATACTTTTTACTTTTCTCTTTTGTTTCCTTTTTCTTCTCTCAGTTTTCTCTCCTTTTTTTTTTTTTTCCTATGTTTTCTTTGCAAGGTGAACAGAGTTACAGAAATAAAAAAAAGAAAGGAAAAACGCTAAATCTTTGGAAAAAGAAGCATGTTGGATGATTTTGTTAAACATCAGTTTCACTGGGGGAAGGAGGTTCGTTTTCCTCAGTTTTTATTGACAAAACTCTCTGATTCCTTAAAAACCAATCATCCTTTTTAAATTACTTTAATAAAACCATCAACGTCCCTATTTGTATTGCATCTTGGAAAAAATGTTTGTGGATATCCTCAGACAGATGCACTTTAAGAGTGTCTTTGTACACCTCGTTGGCAGGCACAGAACATTTATTAGGAGCATGGGCACAGCATCTCAAATGTAAGAGATTATCATGAATGCAGAGAGGGACACACATTATTTTCATCAAAGTGATATGAGCAACCTTATACTGAATTACTGTAGCGTGTCTAACTTGTGAACAGAAATCCACATGTACAGCAGATGTTCTTGGGGATAAAAGGACATATTTACATACATTTACACATCCATTAAAGGAGAAGCTGCCATCACATGCTGAGATATCTGATTTGTGTCCTTTTAATTGTTCTTGCCAAACAAGAAAAGTTGTGAGTAGAATAATCATGGAGTGTTCGCTTTACTGTTCTCTTTTCAAGATACATAGACAAAAAATTTAATTGAATTTTTTAAAGGTAGCAACTTTTTTTTTTCTATCTTGATTTTAATAGCATCCAGATGTCCATTTGAAAGGATGAACTTCATTAAAAAGTATTTTTAGAAGGGCTGTTTAGGTCCCTGATGTGGACCACGACACCTTGCACTAGACCAGGATGTTCAGATCTCCACCCAACCTACCTTAAACACTTCCAGGGATGTGGCATCCACAACTTCTCTGACCAACAGGTTGTCATACCTCACCATTCTCACAATGAAGAATTTTTTTTCTGATATGAAATCTAAATCTATATTCTTGCTGCAAATAAGAGATTGAAATGGATAATGGCTTAAACATTGTGAAGATCACTGAAGGACTTTGCCCATTATGGCAAAACTGTATAAGAAGCTGTGACCACTGAAGCCCACAGGCTCATTTGCTAAGGCCATGTTGGCACACAGTCCCCCTCAGCTGAGGGGGAAGAAAGGGAGTTTTTGTGGGTATGATGGCATAACCTCTCATCAGCTTGAGACAGAGGGAATAAACATCTATCTTCACTTACACAAACTGTCTCAGCTGCAAAACTTCCCCCTTGCCCTGTGAAGACCACATACTTATGGGATATTTACTGAGAGACAGTCAAGGAGGTGTCATAAATGGGCAAAGCACCACTCAGACTAATTCCTGAGGCCCTGCATCATATGACTGCACATGATCCAAGTGTTGCAACAGATCCAGAATATGTTATAAGGGACAGTAATATTTCCCATACACATTGCAGAGGAGGTATCTGGGTGTTCCCAACTGTCCCGAACGTATACTAATCCATTGAACTCTATACTTCATGGGACCCTCACCACTAAGAAGCGCAGAAGAAGACTGAATGGACTCCATCAGAATCCATGGAGTCAGAATATTTTTCTACTTACTCTACCTCTCTGTCTCTCTCTTTCCCTCCTTGCTCCCTGTTTTCTCTTTCTGTCTATCTCTCTCTCCCTCCCATTCACTGTTAAGTAAAATCCGTACTATTGACTTCAGTATATGGCCTCATTTGCCCTTAATTTGGGCAAGGGCATCCATCTAATAGTTGTAATAATCTGATCTTAAGACTGACTGAATTTTTTTTCCTTTGAAAACAGACTGGCAGTGGCTTCCTGGAGTCAAAGCTTTTTAAGTCCGAATATTGCTGATCCCACTTGCTGCTGCTCCACAAGTTTTCCAAGCAAGAACTGCTGAAAGCTGTTTGAGAGTTTCCACTGAGCTTTCCAGTAGCTTCATTATGGTGATTGGAATCAGGAGTTATTTATTGCTGCCCACATTGATTTTGTATAATACACAGATAAATGATAATGTTGGAGAAAGTTGTTCCCTGGCAAATCAATTGAACTGTGCAACAAAAAGTCATTTGACTTTGCACTTTAAAATGCTGGGCTGTTGGTATTCAGACTGCATATAACCTCATGATATTGTAATGGTTTTGGATGCCCATATCATTCCAGGCTGATTTGTATCATTTTCCTTTACCATTCACTGTGTGTCAGGATTAGATATTGCACGCACTAATTCTTTTCAAACCAACTGTGTTTTTTGCAAATCTGAATAAACTTAAATGGTTGAAGTAATAGATCTTTGGTCATCAAGGTACTGTACTGGAATTGGGACATTAAGAATATTTAGGAGACGTAGTGCTGTCCTGCATGTCATTCTGGTGACCAAAACAGTGTGTAAAAAGTACCAAGAAAGCAAAATTCTGAGAGCCATGAAGAGATAATAGTGATTTTGTGCTTTTACAATGGAGTCAGTCAGTGTTAAACCACCCTACTCAAGTTGAACATGAAGTCAATTTTTCCTCTTCCACAGCAACTCTGCTATTGAGGGCAAACCTTCTGAAATGAGCATAGAGCCATGAGTCTACTTCAGCCAAATTTTTGTGCTTTTGATTACTTCAGTGATTATGCAGAATGAGAGGAAAAAATGGCTTGGAAAAAGAGAAGAAAGGTTAAATTTTTGACTAAAATAAGAGTGACTTAATTAATGTCTCAGGAAGAGGTTTTCTCACTCTGATAGGGTCCTGAGGATTAAGCTTTTCAATTGTCATTTCAGGAAAAATAAATTAGATACATTATGACTTCACTGTTCCTGTATGAGTCTATCCATGCCATACCCAGTTAGTGCATTCTGTTTATTCTTGATTCATTGCATCCTGGATATGACCCTGTAAAATCATTTTGTTTTTCTAAAATTCATCAACTTTTCTTAATGTTTTGACATTATTCTGCAATCTCTCTTGGGCTTCTGTGCAGGCAGAAGTCCCTCAATCTTTTGCATGAATACTATTTGTTTATTTTTCTTGTTTGCAACCAGGAACCCCTTAAAAGTTTCATTTTGCAATTTTTTAAAGATAATTTTAAATTCATTAATCCGTCTGAATTTTGTTTTAGAATTTTCAACAGAAATAGTTTATTCTAGAGTGATGAGGCAAACTGGGCTGAGTGGCATTTCTTCTTCACGACTTTCTGTGACCTATATGGGCCAGAGCAATATGTTTAAGCACCAACTGGTGTAAAATGGACTTCTGTTAAGTTCTAAGAATATATTCATAATTTCCTCAGACTTATCAAACCAAAAATTCCTATTTTCTGCCAAGTCCCCTGCAGGCGTATTCTTATTCTAATGTTCCTCAGACTTCTAAGAATGAAGTGGCTGCTATTGCTCTTTCTTCTTCTTCTTCTTCTTCTTCTTCCTTCTTCTTTTTATTATTTCTTATTTACATCTTAAAAAGTAAATTCTTGTTTATTTCCTAACGGAAGCCATGAAAAAGGTAAAAAAATGTTGGTTTTTTTCCCAGAGTATCAAACAATACCATCATTCTACCAGAACCCAAAGACAAGCCATGGCGGAGAATGTAAAGAGTCTGTGTTGTGATCTCTGAGACTCTTTTGAAATGTCTGTAGTAGGGGTTGCCTTTGTGAGCCAAGATAACAATTAAAATAATTATGAAGATCGTGCTTGTAGAATTTTTTTTTAATAGAAAAAACTCTGAAAAACTCGGTTGCTGTAGAAATGCAATGGGAAACAGAAAGTTGTGTGTACCTCTGTTAGAGAATCTGTCACTTACATAGATGTGGGACACAGAATGGTACCAAAAGATGCTCTGGGCTTCTTCACGGCACTGCAGCTGGGTGAAATGCTTGCAATATTTCCTGCTGCTCATTCAGTAATGAATCATTTTGAGTGGGATGGAATTTGGACATTCAAACACAAACCAGTTACTCTGAAAAACACTCTGCTTTCAACTGCTAGTAAGCAAAATCCATCAGTGTTTTGTTACTCTTCAGGCCTAAATGACACTTAAATTGTCTTAACTAGACAGAGAATCCCAAACCCTAATACACCAGTAGGATCAAGAAATAAGACATATCACTACCAAAATCATTTTTGGGAGCTCAGTCATCAAGAAAGTGGCCAATTACATTCAATGGATCACAGACTGCTGTTCCAGTTATCGCTTTCGAAAGGTTTCCTGAAGGAGGGAGTGTGGGGTAGGGTTGCAACATTTCTTTTTCTTTAATAACCTCATGGCTGGAGCGCTCCCCAAGGCACAGCGAGTGCTTTATTTTCTTCTCTTCCTGTGAAGTTCAGTTCATGCACACAGACACGCCTCAGGAGCCAAACAGGGAGGTCCTGTGCCTCCCATCATCATTCTGTCAATGCATTTTGAGGAAGTGGCATCAAGAGTAAGACTTAAACTTCTGGTTCAAGTACTTTTCAATAAAAATGCTTAGATATAAAACAAAGATGTCAGAATACTTAGCTATAAAAAAATACGAAGAAAGGGCCACAGCACACTGAAATCCCTCTTTAAAACAGAAAAATGTGAGCAGTTTCCCTAGAATAAAACACACCCATGTAGTATCACATGTCCCTAGGAACTGGAAAAGTAATTGAGTTGAATCTATTTACTTCAACATCTGTTTGCCAATTCCAGCTAAGGTTGGAAAGGAACAAGAAAATATCCCCTAGGACCAATACCATCCCAACAGTTTAGGGATCTGTCAAAGCAGTGATGGGCACATGGCTGAGTGACACCTGGAAATCCTGCAGACCTTCCATCCAGTGCCATGGGAAAGAGCTCAGGAGACAATGACAGCAATTAATTTCTTTGCTGTCTTATAGTCACACTCTGCAGTCAGCTATGGTGATGTTTTGTTTTCATGGTTGATTGGGTTTTTTTCTGTTCATTTTATGTTCTATTTACCAACTGTAGTGTCAGAATATGTCCTGCATAACTAAAATTATTTGTCTTGGGATTTGAATTGACAAACACCAGGATCACTAGGCCAGAAATACCTACAATGTATGTTCTTTTCCCAATAAATAGTAACAGATGCTCATCTGCAATAATTAACTAGAGCAGCACACTACACAAAATATATACCAAACAGCAAAAATTATGAGACATTTTCAGACCTTTATTAGGCCAGTTACCTCCTCTTTGCAAAATAAGTATACGCAGCAATGAAGTTTTATTTAGAAGAAATATTTAAATTATTAGGTAACTAGATTATTTCCATTTCTATACTTTTTAGCCTATCATTTGTCTTAAACTCATTTAATATTAGTTGAATAATCTCCATAATACTTTTC
Source organism: Polioptila caerulea (assembly GCA_013397295.1). Lineage (NCBI taxonomy): Eukaryota > Metazoa > Chordata > Aves > Passeriformes > Certhiidae > Polioptila > Polioptila caerulea. The sequence continues at coordinate 137,941 of VYXF01000184.1, forward strand.
TAAAGCAGCATTGTCCCAAAGTTACAAATAAACTGCTCCGTATTCAGAGACTTTCAAATCAACTTTTCCAAAATTTTTGTCCTAAAATCAGATAACTAACGCATGGATTTGAGGAGTTATTAACCCATTTTATTATTTTCTGAATGCATATAAAGTGTTATTAAAGTCAATTACAACTTCTGACATTCAGCTACTGTAAAATTCAGGACACATTTTGTAGTGAAGGGTCAAGGAAATTGCCTTTTTTCACATGACAACAGTTGCTACCAAATACTTTCCTCTTGTGATATCATAAGGCTTTGTTTCTTGCCTAAACTTTGTAACTAAATATAGTATTTAAACCAGGTATATATATAAGTATATCTATTAAGAAGTATATTTGTTGGTTTCTTTTTGTATGAAATTTAATTCCACTGACCTTCAAATGTGACAAGATTTCCCCCAGAACCAGATTATCAACAAGTTTTTTGATTGAGATTTTTTATATGTTACCAGAGAAGCAACAAGTTTTATATAACAGATCTATTTCACCTTTTTGTGTAGTTCTAAAACAAATTCAATATGCCACAGAAAAAAATCACAGGGATAGAAAAAAATTACAAACATTAACATAGCAGAGATAGATCTCAGGCAAGATGTCTTGCAAGTCCTTACTCGGTCACCCCAGGCAGTTTTGTTATGATTGATAGGACTGTCAGGCCTGAGGAAAAAAATCAGTGCAAACTCACTAGGCATCAAACTTGATAAAAGCCAGAATGTTGTTTCATCAGAACACAGGCATTTCTGGAGTCTATAAACTTCCCAGTGGAAGCCACAAGTGATTCCTTACAGTTCACAAAGTAGATTAACAAACTCAGCTTACCTGTGTTAGTTTCAAGTGAAGGCAGATTTTTAAAGCCAGGAGAATGATTTTCACATGCAACAACCTCTTCTCACATGCAATAGTCTTCAGATAATCCAATGCTTTACTTTATTTAGTCTAAACTGTAAACTGGCCTGATCCTTTTGGTTAGTTCTTCTAAAACCTGCAAACTGTAACATTTCTTTGTGCCTCACTAATGATGTGCTACACGATCAGAATCAGAAAGCAGCACACAGTCAGGAGTCAGAACAAAAGACAGGGCATGTAGTGCTCTGAATACCATTGCAGCTCTGTGAAAGTTTCTTTAAATAGATATTAGATATCAGATGATTTGTTTCCTTCTTTTTTTTTTTTATGGTGTGTTTTGGTTTTGGTGGGGTTTTGGTTTTGTTTTGTTGTCTTGTTTTGTTTGATTTTGTTTGGAGTTTGCTTGGGTTTTCTGGTTTTGGCTTTGTTCTGGGTGGGTTTTTTTCTTTTGTTTGTTTGGGTTTTTTTTGGTTGGTTGGGTTGTTTTGTTTAAATACAAAATTGTCCATCATTATTCCAGGAATTGGGACTCACTTTGACTTATAGAAGGTCCAAGAAATAAGCAGAAAGTCTACTTAATTTTCTATATAATATTTGTCATATCTTCTGCACTGAAATGATTTACAGGAAACTCAGGCATTGGGTATTTCTTCAGAAAATGTCATGACTTTTTAGAGAAAAAGTGGGATAAAGGAACAGGCTCAACAAATATCTCTAAGGAAGGATACAGGCGCTGCAGGAGGCTGTATCACCCTGGCCCACATGGAGAAAGAAACTCATGTTGTTCTGAAAGAAATAATGAGCTGCCCAACAATTTAGCCGGGATTCTCTTTGGATGTCCTCTGCAGCACTCCCTGCTATCTTACCTGCCAGGTAGGAGTCCTGGAGTGCAGTAGTGAAAAGGATACTCTTCATACATGAACTTCTTTTATTTCACACTGCAGATGTTGTGAATGTTTGCCCTTCAAACTAGAAAAACAGAAAAACTAGATTTAACAATTTTTTTCTTGATATCCAGTCAGTATAGGCCAGCATCAAGACTATGTCTTGAAAGAACTTTCCTCATCATAAAAGAGTTTGTAGCAGGGATGTAAGATTAATTCTGTGTGTTGACCCTTTCAAAGGTCTCCTTTAGAAGACTGAACAATTTTCTTCTTGTTTTTAATGAGGAAAGCTGGCAAATTTACCACTCTGTCATTGCAAAAATGCAGTTAAATAATTCTCAGGCTCAATGAAAGGAAAAGTCTCAAAAAGTAGATAATACAGAAGTACTGAATCAAAGACAGAAGAAAACCAAAAAGGTGGAAGAAAAAAAGGAAAGAAAATTTTCAAGTTAAAACTGAAACTACCGTATCACGGGTGCATTTCTATCTCAGTGTTTAACAAGCATTTTGTGTCTGAGAAAAAGAAGGTTAGGTATCAGAAGAGCCTTGGTAGTCTCAAGAATCACACACAAACACTAACTATATCACAGCAAATGATTCAAAGATCAAAATCCATACATGACTGTGTCAAATCTTAAAACAAATTAAAGATGATATTCAGAATTAAGAAGGAAGCAATAAAACATGATTCCCCTGCTTATAAGTCAAATATGTCTTTTGCAGTTTCTACTGCATAACATCTAACACAAAACATATGCTTTGGTGTTACCCATCTCAGGATGATCAATAGGATCTCACTTGCTGATTTTCCAAATAGGTATCATAGGTCTTCAGAAAAACTGCAGGCATAAGACACAAATCATTAAAAACATCATTTTGGAGTTTGTAGCTCTGCTTGAAATAGTTGATAGAAAAAGAAAGCAAAAAAAAAATTATCAAAAGAGAATTCTAAAAAGTTGAACTAACCTGCTTTAAAGTTAGGGGAAAAGAAATAGGTTTCAACATTTTGCTTTGCTTTCAAGAGACTGCAATGCTACTGCCACACACTGTCCAGGTGAAATGGTACTTCAACAAAGTAAATCATCAGTGAATACAAGAAGCTTCAGAGAAGCTTTTTTTTCCTCCCCTATCCCTGTCTTCTGCTGAAGAAGAAAGAATAATAGAGCAGAAGTACTTCAGGCCAATTTAAGAATTCTGTGTGCGACTAGAGTAATAATTTTCATTTTTCTGCTCTAATCAATGCACTAACCATATGCTATTTTCTCTCACTTTGTTTTTCATGTTTCAGAAACCATTTCTCCCTAGCCTTTTGCCATGAGCCAGACAGGAGTGACTCATATGTTTTGGGATTTAAAAGGCACATTCTGTAAGCTCAATTAGTGAGTCTTACCTGCCAAAAATAAAGCTCCCCTAAGTTTTTCCAAAGATGAGTTGTCCGGTCTGCCTTTATCCCCTGACTTAAAGCACAGAATTGGGATTTACCAGTGTTTTATCTTTCTTTTGTTTGAAATTCTTTGTTTTTAACTTCTTGAACTTATGAACTCAAGTCAAAGTGAAACAGCTGTGCTGGGCCTGGCACTAACTCAGGTGCAAACTGAGGAAAACTAGGAGGAGGTCAATGCCATAGCTATAAATGGCACTCAGGATGTGAAGAAGTAAATATATAGTTGATCACTTTTATTGACACTGGGAGGAAGTGTGTTTTAAGGCATTGAATACTATGGTCCCTGTACATTGTTTCCTTAAGTAGACAATCAGGTAATTGCCCCTTACTGCTAACTCAGAAAAAAAGACATCAGAATTTCCCTTAATGCGGCATCAAGAAAGAAAAAGCATTGGGCCTGACCCAGGATTTTTAATGTCCTCTGTCCTGCACCTTGAAACTCCTCTAAACATGAGCAGAAATCTTTCTTGTTATTCATTGTTGTGTAGCTCTCAAAAATATGTCAGCTGAGATAGCTGGAATATAATCTCTTCTGGGCAGACTGAATTTTACCCTGGGTAAGTCAGCACCCACTTCAGAGTATGCAAATGGGTTGTGTGAGAGAAGAAACATGTAAGCCTGAGTACAATCTAAAGGGGACCATAAAAGGCATTACTTGGCAAAGGAGAACAAATAAAAAAGCCTTTTATAGGATCAAAATATAAAAAGATTTGCAGTGGGAAAAAGGTAAATTAGCTCAAAGCTCACTTCAGGACAATATTGCCACACGTTTATATTTCAGCTAATTTGCTGAAAGACCTGCAAAATCTTATCCACTCTCTTCTACACTGGGGAAAAAATTCTATAATGAACAGAATGATTCCGACATCATTAAAATTATTAAGACTGTTAGCACACACCATGACATAAGTGGAGGATTGTTTCTAACACTTACGTATTCATCTATTCCTATTAAAGAGAAATATGTTCTTGTACTAGTTCAGAGGAGGAACTGCAAAGAAATATCATATATAAAAATAGCACCTGGTATTTTTAGGATAAAATCAGCGCAAATTTATTTCTTTTGTTCACCTGAGATCCTCTTCCTTTCAAAGCTGACCTGAATACTAAATTCAGCAGCAGGAAAAGTTCAGGAACAGTAGGTGTTTCCTTAATTGAACTCTGGTGAGTACTCACAGCTCACTGCACAAGCAGCTATTTAGTCACTTATTTTACTATTTATTTTTCTCAAGTAACCTTTCTTTTTATGAACTCCTAAAGACTATTTTGTCCCAGAAAAGTTGCTTCTGTGCAGTGGTTTGTGCAAAGATGCTGCCATACGGAAATCAGGAAATGATAATACTTTGCTCCTTTGGCTTAGCATCCTCGGGAAATCCAGAAATGGAAGAGATTCCAACAGAGGAGAACACTGGCACTGCTTCTCTCAGTGGCAATCTCATTCCTTTGGATACCATATGGGAAAATGCTACTGTTGAAACAAATCTTTTACATCTGAGAAGTATTTGGTCGTGTCCACCCAATTTCTCCAATGTCTCATAAGCAGCTTTACAAAGGGAACAAGTAAGTTGCCCTTCTGTTGGTAGAGAAAAAGCCTTCTCAACTGACACATAAGCCCATGCTGGGGTTCAGCATTACTGCATAAATGCTGAATGACTCCAAAGTCTGAGCATACTGGCCCTCATTGTAATGAATGAGAAAGAAAGCACTTTTTGGTGCCCATTTACATTAATTTGGAACAATATTTTGTGATTTCCCTTGTAAGTTCAAGCATTGCCATGCATCATCTCTTTAGTCCCAGGATGAATCCAGCTGACCTTTAAACCATGTGGCTGGAAGCCTGACATAGCAAAATATGCAAACTGCCTTGTTCAGATTTAGATTTGGATTCAAGTCATGGCATTTCTAAATTTAAAAGTGTATATCAAGTATATAATAATAGTATAAAATCTAAGCATTAGTTAATATTTTGACAGTGCCTCCAGTGTGAGAATTAATGCAGTTAAATAGAGTATGTTAACAAAAGCAAAGAGAACAAAAAAAAGCAAAAAAAATACAGCTTTATGGTGAATCTTCATTCTGTTGTAACATAAAGTAATTTAGGGCTTTGGATTTGAGGCAAGAATACAAAGTATATTTTTTATATGCTATTGCAAAACTCACAAATATTCCTGGGCTTTTGCACAGCATTCGAAGAAATATTTTTGAAATGTCAAGTATATTCACATAAAAAATGTCACAGGACTTCTGAGAACCAATGATACCCTATATTATAATATTATTGTCTGATTTTTTTTGGCCACCATTTAAACATTCTTAGACCATGTTTATTAATGGTAGAAAACAAGCATGCTCTTAAATTTTGAGTGAAATGAAGTAACATAATGAAAATTAGGGGCAATGCTTTGTCTCTGAGCATTAACTCTCCTGAGAATGTCATTAAATTCTCTGAAAAGAAGAGCAGAGCCAATACCTTTTTCAGATGTAGTGTAAAATATATTTAAGCTTAGATTTTAATGTCAGCAGCTTTGGAAGCATGAAGTCCCGTTTAACAGGACTCTCCAATAATTTCATTTTCCTCTCCCACAGTAAAGATGCCTGCTAACACAGCTGTGCCTGATTCTCTCAGCTAAAGGACATAAAATGCCATCACATGTGTTGGACTTCTCCAAACAGCCTGACTACAGTATCTCAGCATCACATCAAAGAAAGCATCAAAGAAAAAGACATAAAAAAAAAATTAAAAGTGTGATTGTGGGAACCCAGAGCTTGTCCTTGACTGCTCTGGGGGCTCAGGGACCTGTGCAGAAGGCCCAGAGGGCTCAGAAGCCCTGGCACCAAGCCCAAGACACCTGTGGGTTGGATTTTAGTCCATGGGAGAGATTACCAGCTTTAAAAGAAAAAATACAAGTCTCACAAATTTAAATAGAATAATATTAAGATTGTCACAGGATGGAAAAGTAGATTTTGGATTTTGGTACATTGGGGTGGCTGAAGCCAAGATGGAGGAACTGCATGGCTTTTAGGCTTCTTCCTTCTTCTTCATCTCCTCCATGATCCTGCTGTGATGGTGGCACTTGTGATTGGTTTGAGTAGAATACACATTGTCTAACGTAAATGATAGATATTGGAGAATAATTGTAAATAAGGTATACGTAGTTCTTAGTATAAAAGATAAACCACTGCCTCTCGGGCGGGGAATAGCCTGGAACTGTCGTGCTGGAAAGACCTCGGCAGGACAGAGAGAACAGTGTTCTAGATAAGCTATAATAAACAATAATAAAAGTATCTGAAGACCGAAGATTTGCACGTCTTTCTTCTCCTGGGCAAGGAAAAGGACTTTTAACACCTTGGGGACTTTCCCAGAAAAAGAAGGAAATCCCCACATGTGATTTCTTCTACCTTCTTACCCTGTGTGGAATCCTTGCTGAAGTGAGGTTTTCCAGAAATGTGGTACATCTGAGGGCCTGTAAATTTATGGCAGTGTTTCCAACAATTTCAGTATACATTAATACTTCAAAATTTTGTTAAATTATGTCAGTTTCTTCACCCAAGATAATTCAGCCATATGATTACAATACACACTCCATGAAAATGTAGGGGTTTTTTGATACACCATGTGTTTTGTGCCTATTTAAAATAATATATTCCCAAGATGGCATGCATACGAAAATTTTCCATAACTGATTCCATTTTAAACACACCTTTCCACAGATATTTGCTGATTACTCTTAGTTTCACCACTGACTTTTAAAAAATCCTTAGTTTTAGATTATGTTCTTGAGCTTGCACTCTTTTTCTTCCTTATTAAATTTTTCAGTACATTTTCCTCACTAGTAGCATTGCTGGTACTAACTGCCATAAATTTCCTTATCCTTAGGGTCTTGCCATACCCATTGCTAACAATTTAACCAGTATGGCTTGAGAAGGAAACACTGTCAGCAAACAATAGAACACGGCAGAAGGATGCAACAGACATTAAAATTACAACTTGTAAACAAATCCACAAGACAAGCATTCGTGCCTTTTTTCTGTTTCCTCCTGATATTTTAGGAAATGAGAAATGGCAGAAATACTAGCAGAAATAGTGCTTTAATTAGGTATTAGACTAGCCATAATCTGAAATTTGTATATATTATCATGGTTATTTACACTGATCCAGTCTGATAACAGAATGGAAACAAAAAAATGTGAGTTATATGTCCAATGAAGACTACATAACCCAGCTCAGATACTCGCAATTCTCTCCTCTCATTTCGTTTACAATTCACATCTTAATCTCCCAGACGTAATAAGCTGCTTTTTTTTGCTTGGTTTTTTTTTCCTGACTGCAATGTGCTGTGGATCAGATCATAATTGCCTGATAACAGTCAAGGAAAATGGTGACATTTATAAAGCCTTCAGGTATGAATTTAAGCAATTAGCGTTGTATTAGCAGCCTACAAATGTGATTTGAAAAGAATCCCCAAAGATATTCTCTGCTATCAAAAGCCATTTCTTTACTCTTTCTTTTAGCTGTCTGTAATTTCATTTCTTCACTCTTCCTTTTAGCTGTCTGTAAGAGGGGATTGAATGCCTTAGTCCCAAAAGGATGAGTTAGGACACCCTTTTCCTATAATAAGGCAAAATGAAAGCACAGTGACAACACTTATACAGTCTTCAGAAATGGGAACTTAGCTCTCATCATTGTGGTGGTGACAGCTTTTATTTGAAGTAATCCCAAGACAATTTCTTTTTATCCTTGTTCTTAGCTAATCACGGGGAAAAGTTCCTGGATATTCATTTTAAAGCACTGCAATAACTCCATAACAGTAAACATTCACTTTAGAAAGATGCAGGAAATATTTTTTCCTTTCCATAGAACAAGTAGAATTACTGGTGGAAAACCACTGAAAGCTAATATATATTATTTCTCCAAAAATCATTATATTTTAGCTTCAAATTATTACTTATAATATCTCCTGCTCCTTTCTTTGGACAGGCCCTTGTGATTGCTGCTGGTGCTCAGTGTTTTTGTCATTTTGGTTAAGAAAGTGACACACCAGAAACAGTGAAGTTTCGGCCTTAAACAAGGATACACTGAGGCATAGCTGACCTCTGTTACAGAGAGATCCACATGATTGCATGAGGGTCTAGCTCTGGGATTCTTTTTTTTCCCTTTAAGAAAGAAAAATGAAGTTACTGACAGAACTGTAATTAAAAAAAAACAAAACCAAAAAAACCCCCAAAAACAACAAAAAAAAACCAAACCCCAAATAAAATGCATAATATAAAATAAAATAAATAACATAAAATAAATAAACATAAAACATAAAGTTAATAAATAGATCTTTTCCCCCCGATCCTATACTTCCCAGCCCTTATCAGTTTGGAACCTCCATGGATTGCAGGGAGGCAAGCTGAATCACCATGGTCTTCTCCACTTGACTGCAAGGGAATCCCTACTCCACTGCCTCCTCCTACTTGGACCTTGGTGTCTGGAGGGCTTTTTTGTTCATATATTCTCATTCCTTTCTCACAGATGCCATGCAGGGCATTCTTACCCTCTCCTAAATTACACCAGAGGCACTGCCACCAGCAGCAGTCACTGCCTCAGCTGTGTCCAGTGGCGTGTCCATTCTGGGGCTATTTCAAGTTGCCATTGGCCACTACAGGGGCAGCTCCTGGTGTCTTACAGGATTCACCCCCATTATTGCCCCTCCACATCCCAAAGAAACCCTTTCAATGTAAACTAAATATTACTCTGAATGAATTAAAAAACATCTCTTTCCCCATTCTTTATGCTGGCTATGGATTTACACAAGATCATGTGCAGAAAAGGTGTCAAAAGTCATCAAATGAGAGCAGAATATCACATCTGTGAATAGAAGGGCTACCAAAACCCAAATATTTAGGGAAATACTTTGTGTCTTCCTCTCAAAAACATTCCCAAGATCTCTAAGATGAAAGACTCACAGAATTAAAAAAAAATCATGTTACTCCTGCATGTTTTTCTATTGGCAGGTATTCCTCGAGTAAATACAAAATGTTCTGCTTGCCATTTTTCTACTTACTCAACATGATTTGCTTAAAATCCTTCCCATTATGTATTTATGCATCTGTCATTTCTTTGTTTTTTCTGCTCCTTTGCCAGTTATCAGTGTTATATTAAACTAATGGTGTGGAAATTTCTGGATAATTAGCTTTGGGCAACAACACATTCACTGCTGAGTGATGATGGACATGTAAAGAGGCTTCAAAAACAGAAGGAAGAATCACAGAGATAGTCAGGGTCTCTACAAAGGAGAGATTTGGAGTGCTTTCCTTGAGGCAAGGGAAGCTGGGCTGCAGGCTGTGAAACTTCTTGATTTAAAAATGACAAAAAGGAGTTGGTGGGTTTGGGCTGCTTGTATCCAGGTTTTCTCTCACAGAGAGGCTTGGATAGATTGGGTAGGACTGGGTTCTTGGTTAGCTTTTATGTCTGGTTGCTTAAAACCCGTGTTATGCAGCAAAGTGAGCAGCCTTCCAAGGAGGTCTTTGTTAGCATTCTTCTTGTCCTCAGTGCAACATTAGCATAAATTCTCACCAGCACAGGCACAAATCGATAAATCCACACTCTGTGGATTACACAGCCATTAGATTGGGACACAGTATAGTTTATACCTAGAGCTGTATATTTAGGAAAGGTTTATATGAGCATGTGTAAACTGCTTACGTGTAAGACTTATACTGCTGTTTCACCCTATTAAACTTTTGAAAAGACTGCAATAGAAACTTTGTTCTTGATATCCTATAAAATAAATGTGAATAAAATTCTTTCAATGCAAATTTCCTTGCCAATTTTAATAATAACCATAAGTAGATAGAAATATTTGATCTAGCTTTGGAATCTCCCTATTAAATAAATGAAAAATATTTAATATACTTTTCAGTAAGAAGTGGACACATGTTTACAATTTTGCTGTTGTTTGAAAGATCTGTTGAAAATAAATAGAATGAGTGAAACAAATGTCAATTCAGGTGACTCTGCCTATTTTTATTCTTTTGCTATTTCCCTAAAGTCAGTTGTATAACAGTACTATCTTTGTTTCTCAGTTTCTGCATTCCTGCTGCCTAATCTTCATCTATAATCATGAAATGTCTCCCTGTAGCAAGAAAACACATTGTGAAAAATGTAAGACTATGGTTTAAAGGACCATAAAATAATAAAAAATAGCTAGTTTTAACAGGAAGAGAAAATAGTTGTTAATAACATAGCTGAAATACAAAAATCCCTGGAGAGTATTCAGAAACAGTCCAAAACCTTCAAAAAGAAAATTATTCCTCTGTGACTGGATGACTTCTATTGATCTAATCTGGTTGTACCTCATAATGATGGAGCTGGGTACAGATTTCACTGTTTGTATTAAATAAAATTTGTCATCAATTTCTGCAGGAGGATTTTGCACTAAAAGGGAAAAATCTTTTGTCTGTGTCCTAGAAAAGGAACAGACTTTCTAACATTTTGATCTCTGTTTTTTCACTGTGTCTTTAATGATTTGCACTGTAACATTTTGAACCTGTATCCCTTGTTCAGCCATGACCTGCCCAGTGCTCCTGTGATAGATCTCCTTATCACTCTAAATTCAGGTCTTCCACAGACTTTTGAAGACCGAAACAGAAAGGAAACAGTAGAGCACTGCAGTGTTAGGGGCAGCACTCCAGAGGTCAGCAGCATTTCTCACTTACATCTATAGTTTGGCATCCCTGAAAACTCAGAGGAGGGTTTTAGCAGTAATATGAATTTGAATTTACAGCTGAAAAGATCACCTCCTTGACATCCTCTCTGTAAACTCAGGTGAAAGAGAAATTTCAGTGCCTACAGTGATGAGCATTTCTGTGAGACCATAGGGGCAATTGCAAAATGGTTCCATCACCACTGTGAGACCCTCTCACATACCTGCTTTGGAACCCACCTTTGAGCAGGGGCACAATCAACCTGGTCTAGGTTTAACACCGCTTAGAGGTAACACCTCAGCTTACCACACAAAATCTGCTTCAAAATGTCTTTGTAAGAGGTACTGAGAGCTGGTTGGAAAATATTGGAAGGGGAGAAAAATTACAAAATCAAGTTTTAATAGGGCTTACTAAATATGTTTAATTTACAGACATAGCAGTTCTAGGTAACTCACCCCCCAATATTCATAATACATGAACTGCTCTGCTTAAGACTCTCTTTTGGCTGAGCAATCCACTGAATTGGGAGTGCTGGCTAATACTAGCTCACAGCAGCTCTTGTGCTTCCTCCTCAATCCTTCCTGGGTTTAACAGGAACAGACTCTCTCTTTACCTAAACTAGGACTGGTCTCAGAGTGTAAAATGTACAGATGAGCCCTACCTTGCAATTTCATCATGGTTCCTTAGGAGTTCATCCTTGTTCTTGATCTGACAAGTCCTGTCAGTAAGGACAAGGATGGCAGTTTTCCCTAAGATTTTGACATGCTGAAGATCAGCTCATAAGAGGAATAGAGATTTTAGTCTCCCATCAGAAATACAGTCAGCCACTTAAAGTATGCCAAACAGTCTTAAGACCTTTTTTGTCCATTAAAATGCTGTGAAAAGCAGCATTTTTAAAGGAAATAAAAAAGAATTATGCCTTCACCCTTCATGTAATTGAGCGTGCCAACTTAAAAAGTGTCACAAAGAATCAAAGATCCTCAACGCAGACAGAAGTGGTAATTTTTGGCATCTGAATCATATAGTTTATCTGCTAGTCCATCATGACAATGTAAAATAACTCCATTACATTGCATCTTTCTTGTGGATTTCCCCCCAACATTTCTGGTATATCTATCTTCTCATACATATCTATAGGACCAAGAATTTCCTGTCCTATTATATATGTAATTCAGTGAGAAAACTTGACTTTTCTTTCAGTATTTTTCTTCATTAATCAGATCAGGAAACAGAATACTCTTAGGCAGGCAGAAAATAAAATTATTTTTGGAGGGTTTATGTCTAAGGACTGAGACTGTGAATGTTTTCAGAAAGTAACTTCTCAGAGGATAATCCTCTACACAAAGGCTTTATAGCATCTCTGTATAAAAGTAAACTGAAAGTTCAAAAACCTCCAAACCAAACCAAAAAGAATTCCCTAAAGTAACCTTAAGTTTACGGAATCAGATAAAATTGTATTTTTGAAGGATGCTTTGACAAATTGAATGAGAAAGTGGTATTTTCCTTTTCAATTCCAGGACCACTAGATCTACCTCAGGGTACACAGTACATATTTGATTTTTGGCACTAAAATATTTTATGCAAAGGTTAACAATAAAAACTTCCTGAATAAACTTCAGAAGTTTGCCTAAGTATTTTCTCCTATTTTTCATGAAAAGTCCTTTCCTTGGTTAGCATCTTGTCTCATTTGCTGCTGGCTTTCCATTGTTCACATGTTTTTAAAGATTTTTCTCTCAAGCTGTCTTCCTCAACTACGTTTTCAATATAGCCAGGAAAGTATGAGTCTGTGCTTGTTCACCTTACCACAAATATCTGTCTCTGTAACCCCACATACCTCACAGCTTTGAAGGTCATGGTCTTGTCAGACCAAAGATAGTCTGAAAAGCAGTACAGGACTTCAGAACAACTTCTTAAAAGATGGTTTTTATGTGATAGATATGCATAATTCTTAATAGTAGAAAATAGATCCTTTTAAGTATTCTTGTAGAAATTCTAAATTGCATCCCCAATATTGATCTTATTTAGGTCTTTTAGATCTTTGTCTAAGGTAAATTACTGTCTGTCCTCATGAACATGTGGACCTTGACCTTTATCCCAGATAACTCTGCCTGACTTTGTTACAGAGCATAAGGCACATGGTTTTAATATTCTTATTGATTAAACAAAAACTGAGGCAATTCAAAACGACTAGCAACCTTTGCCTTTTTAACTCTATAGTTTTTCTATTCTGTATGTCTTACAAGGGATGATCTGAACACTGCTTCAAACACAAAACGTCTTTTCAGATGCATATACTGCAAGGAAGGTACATTATTTCCCTGAAAAACTCAATTTAATCTCTTATAATCTGTTTCATAACAGTTACAGAAAAGCTCCTTTCACTGAATTTTAATTTTATTTTTGGTACAGAGGTAAAAAAATTCACTATTACTCTGCAGCTAATCATTGGCTCCTATTTCCTTTCCTTGGTAGCAGTCATCTGCTCTGTTGTCAAGGTTCTCATTTGCCAAGCATCTTTAAAGGTACATGTCGTAGAAACTTTCCCATGAGAAAAAAATTGCAGTTTTGAAAGCAAATAACACGTCAAAAAAAAAAAGAAGCAAAACTCATCCAAAAGCCTGTAGGCACTTTTTCTTTTCCCCAAGCAAAAACTTGCTCTGCTTCACAATATATCTCACACTACCTGACAGGAATCTTTCCACTACGAGGTATCTAATCCCACTCAGAGTATAACAGAGCATCAGGAGAAGAGGAAGGAGTTTACTACAAGTGAATAAATTACAAACTGCTTTAGGCTTGAGTTTTAATTATTTCTTTGCAGTTTATTTGAAAACTTACGCACTTTGTTCTGGCTGAAAGAGTGACGTATATTTCTGCAGTTAAACTTCCGTCTTCAGTGAGAACAATCACAATCGCAATCAGGAGCTGGAGCACCTCACTTTGAAACATTCATTTTGTGATGGTTAAACAGGGTTCAGCTTGTAACAGCAACATAATTTATTGACTGTGATCTTGGCAATTTGTTCAGTTGCTATAGTTCTGTAAAAATATTTGTTATGGGCATCACAAAAATGAGGTACTGTCAGAAACTCCTAATCAGTAACTAGGGTTAGAAACTAGTTAGTACAATAGTAGCATAAAATAATACCAGTGATGATATATTATTTTATACCAAGTGAAAGTGTTGACAGGGTAAAACAGACACAAAACATTTTGACTTAATGCTCATTTTTCGAGATAGCAATTATGGACAAAAGGATTAAAAACTACTCAGAGGCCCATTAAGTAACAATACAAACCACTCTGTAATGTAGAGCATCCAATTGTACAGCTGGTCCTGAGCTGAACTCGGTACATTGAGTGCCTCTAATTCACCTTTTGCGGGGATAAGAACACATTTGAAACAAAATTGCTCTAATGCAAGGATGCAGATTTCCTAAATTCCAATCCAATGACATTGAGAAGCACCAGTATGATTTGTAATATGCCCCTTTAATCAGCAAAAGTATCAGTGAAAGCTTTAATTAATTCATAACTACATAGCTAATTGCCCCATGCCTGCTGCAGTCAAACTACCTTTTTTTTGCTGGTGCCAAGCACAGGTTTGGGAGAGTACGCTCATATTTACCAATTTTCATCTTAACTTGTCAGGCAACCATTACTTCTCTTTTCATTCTAGATAAATTCCAAAATTTTCAGTGTATTTTACCATTCCAAAATTTTTCATGCATAGATTGATATGAATTCTGGTCTCTGTCTTTTTTTTGTTGTTGCTGTTGTTGTTTTCATTTTTTTTTTTTTACTCCCAGAAGTGCTTGGCTCATGGTTTGAAAACCTAGAGTCTATAAATGGTATTGGAAAACAAGCATCAGAGAACTGCTTTGGCTTTTCCAATGTAGTGTGACAGGTCGCTTAAATTACAGAGCATTAGCTCATCTTCCTTGCTAGATGATTAAAGCTTTTTAGGTGACTATAAAGAATGAATCATAGACAGAGAGAGATGAATATCCACAGAGTTTGTGAAAAGATAAGCCTGTTTCCGCCGCTGGAAGCAAAGGCCTATTTATTTGTGTAGCAGCTCACAGTGAAGGCAAGGGCTGACCTTCTGTTCCCTGAATGGTGTTAAATAATGACCTCTTGTACTGCTACTTCATAGAGGTGGGAATTTCAGCTTTCCTATGCTGCTAACTTTTCACCAATCGTCTGCACTTCCCTCTAAATTTGTACTTCTTTTTGCATTGGATCAAAATATGTCTAACTCCACGACTCTTCCTATTTGAGAAGTGACATGAGTCTTGGGAATATGTAATCTAGGTCCAGCTACAGGCTTTACAGATGATTGATATCAAAAGAACACAACACTTTGTAGCATATAAATAAATTCTGTTATTTTCTAAAATAGTAAGGTACTGTATTAAATGTATAAAAATTCCTGTTGTCTGAAAATCAGCTACTGGTTCTACTTTTTTATAATATTCACCTAATAAAAATTCCAAAGAAAATTCACATGGACCTCACAGTTTAAGGTTATACAAGCCCTTACTAGAATATTGAGTAGTTAATTTATATGAATATTAAATTTCTATTATTTAATATCTTCTACTGCACATACAATAATTGAAAATTAGTTGCAATTATTTATACCTTAATCATGCAGAAGGATTTTTTGCAAAAAGAACACTTCATGAAGTAAACATATGAAGAAAAGACATTTCTCTGACAAAATGGGATCATTTAGCTTGAGGAATAGAATAGAGTTTATCAGAGTAGTCTCCTTATGTCTGATTGTTGTTATTTGGTTTTGGCCCATTTACTCAATGCATATTGCTTCTCTCTTACAACCAGGGATTTCTGTTTCTTCCACTTCAATATGAGGTTACTGATACATTTAAGATGTCACTTCATGACAGTGTTATCTGAACCTCAAAATTGGCAGAAAGTCCTGTTCCTTTCTTCTCAGGGACTTAGAGAAACCTCAGAAAACAGTGGTTGGACCTCTACTGTCCAGCCCCAGCAAACCTTGGCCCTGAGACCAGCAAGTGTGACAGAGACGGAGATGAGTGAATTTAACCTGTACAGCATCCTTCTCCACATGGCCTGAACAACCTCTTGCCCAAGTCACTTCTCCCCACTTCTCCCTGTCCAGCAGCACCCAGCAGCATTGTCCATCCAATGGAACAAGAGCCCCTGAATCACTGGACTCCTGGACTCCAGACACACAGCAACACAGGACCCCAACTGGGAGCAAATATCTCAGTGCCCTTTAGCTCTTGTAGTAGCTACGTCTCTCCCATCTGGAGTGTAGATTACCATTGAAAGACCAATCAGTTTTCCACCTACTTGCTTGCAGCAGGGATTTCCCCTCCCCATCAGCTAATGTGGATTTTTGTGAAAACAGTCCATTTGGCTCAGTGTCACCCCAGCAGAGAATCCCTCTGGACCCACTGTTTGTGACTAGAGATGAGGATGGTCCCCCTCCACTGCCCTCAGCACCACCTTTCTGGGATAGTTCCTCTCATCTGTGGTTTATGCAATTCCTTCCTGCCAGGTGGAACTAAAGGTAAATGTGCTGGGACTTTATTCACCAAGCAAAATGATATTTATAATGTAAAGGGGATAAATTCCTAAACTGTCAAAACTTACTCAGAAAAGTCCTGTTACATTTCTTTAGGTGGGTGAGACGAATGTTAGCATCTGGGGAATATCCCAGTGAAAATGAATGACTATTTCCATTGTATTATATTTTAGAAAACTTTAGTTGCTCCTCCTGCCCCTCTCCAGGTGGTGGTCCTGCTCTCTGCTGATTTCTCTGCCTGAGACCTAAATGCAAGCAGATTTCACTTACTTTTCTTACAGCAGGATAGGGCTTTACAGTGGACTTCAGAGACTACTGGGAGAAAAAAAATAAGTATTTTGCCTTGACAAGTTAACATTAAACACCCTGACAGGTGCAGTTTTAAAGATATAATTCGATGGGCAACTACCAAGGATGAAATTCCACCCTGTTTGCCTTAAGTAATGCCTTACTTCAGATTGCTTGCTTGCATTGCTGCAGGACAATCTGTGCCTGTTTTGATCCACTATTTTCAGCTGTGAATAAGTAACTGATATTTTCTAGGACTCATACACTTGGCAAACACATACACATATATATGCCAAATACACTTTTTTTATATCTAAAAACAGCTTTTCGTCATATTCTCTAACACATTTTGTGTAAAACCTTTGTAACAGCTGATCCATTTTTCTTTGCTTAAAAAAGATAAACCAGCAACAATTCCAAACACAGAAAAGTATATCCACAGCAAAAAAGACTAAGCATGTGGTTGAATACTGTCCCAGCCTGTGCTTTTATGGTGCAGAGACCACCATTCCAGGGATTCTAGGAAGCCTGAACAGCATAACAGCAAGGTCTTTGTTCTTTCTTCCCAAGCACATGAAAAATACCAAGGCCTTGCCCGTCTCCCATTCTACAGGCTGTGGCCAAATAGTGTGAACAGAAGCCAGGCTTCAGGGTAAGTAAGACTGCATTACTGCCATTAGATCCAACCTGCTTTCATGGTATTTGCTTCCATATTGTTTGATTAATGGCTGCAGGAGAGAGGTGAGAGAAATACAGCTCTTTTTGCACTCTAGTGCAGACATGGGTAAAGTCACTTGTTCTTCTCATTTTATCTCTCTCATTCCTTATTATATTAACCTAATTCTCACATTGCAGTGAATTGCACCCCACCCTTGAGCCAGCAGTGTGCCCTTGTGGTTAAAAAGGCCAATGGTATCCTGGGGTACATTAGGAAAAGCACTGCCAACAGGTCAAGGAAGGTGATCCTGCCCCTCTTGTCAGCGTTGGTGAGGCCATATTTGGAGTGCTTTGTCCAGTTTTGGACTCCTCAGTACAGAAGAGACATGGAGCTCCTGGAGCAGATCCAGCAGAGGGCTGCAGAGTTCATCAAGGGACTGGACATCTCTCCTGCAAGGAAAGGCCAAGGGAGCTGGGCCTGATCAGGCTTGAGAAGAGATGACTGAGAAGGGACCCCATCAATGTGTGTTGGTATCTAAAGGGAGGGTGCCAAGAGGATGGAGCCAGGCTCTTCTTGGCAGTACAAGAGCCAACAGTCAGAAACTGATGCATAGGAAGTTCTACCTGAATATGAGGAGAAACTTTTTTACTGTGTGAGCAACTGCACACTGAAGAAACTTTCAAGGGAGGTTGCAGAGTCTCCCTCCTGGAGAACTTCAAGAACATCTGGACACAATCCTGTGCCAGATCTCTAGGATGACCCTGCTTGAGAAGGGAGGTTTGACCAGATGCCCCACTGAGGTCCCTTCCAACATGATCCATTCTTAGAGGTATTGTGATTCATTCTGCAACTATTCCCATTGATATTAATTAAACCATTTTAGAGAAATGTTAAAGTTAAGGCGGGGAAAAAGAAAGAAGAACTGCAGCTGGTAGATGTTAATCTTGTTATTTGAGTAGAAGGCACTCTGATATTTTATTCCTAATCAGTAAGGTGCAAGAATCATATGCAAGAGAATGGTTTTTCAAGATTGGGAGAATGATGATTTGCAAGATTTTGTTCCTCTGGCAGGTGATTAGGAAAAGAAACAGAAGATGTCCTCAAATAACCTTACAGGCCTGGTTATGTAATAGCACCAATTCTGGAGGGTTTTCTACAGAAAGAAAGGAATTCAGTTACAAAAACATGAATTTTCTCATTTTCTTAAATGATTTTTTTCTATGAACCATAGATGCAATATTCACAAATCCAAAACCTTCCAAAAATGGATACTGGGGGCATCTTTCAGAGAAGAAAATGGGTAATATTCCCAGAGAAGCTGCCAGCTATCATTGAAGCCACCCACAAGCTGTCAACATGCTGCTAGCAATTTTTTCTTCAAACTAATTAACACCTTAGTAAGATGTATTTGCTTTTGTCCCTTGACTTACCTGACATTTTTTTATGATTTAAATCGGAAGTTTGAAGAAATTCTGCTATGAAAAACTATATACGCAGGATGATCACCATGTGGAACAGGTCCATTGTCTCCAAGAAAGGCATTAATTTATCACACAGCTGAATTTACTGAGGAAAGAATGACAGCCACACGAATCTAAATCTGGTTTAGTTTCTCTGTTTCAGTTCTGCCTTCTCACAACATTTTCAGATGAAACTGCTCACCCCTAAATTGTTGCAGCTACTATTGTTTCATCAGAGAGAGTGTGAAGTATTCTTGTCTAAAATAGCAAAGTTTCTGAAGGCTATTCATTCTACCATTGGTCCTTTTCTGAAAAACATTTTTTCATAGAAGATTTATGACTACTACTTTGTGTAAATATCTCTGGGGTAAAGCATTGCAAGGGTCCAAGGCATAATGTCCTCCTTCTGACTCTGGATGGATTTTGTTAAGTGAATTCACCAACTCCTCTTAGCTGTTTTTGGAGTCAGAAGACTAAAACTTAAAGAGGGAGGGTTTAAAAATTCAGCTTTTGATAGTTACACATGTAACATCTTCTTGGGCCATCTCCTTTAAAATATACAACGAGAGAGCTGTCAGACATAGATAATGCAGCAATTATGTTAAGCCTTGTAGTTGTCCAGTTTTACAGATTTTTTAAAAGTTGTTTCATTTAGACATTGTTTGAACAGCAACAATGCAAGGGAGAAAGAAATAAATTCCATCCTTTTTTTTGTTCATTGAGCAAGAAACAGTAGCTGCATTCTGCAATGGATAGAGAGAAGTCAGTAAAAGACGAACCTCTCACTGTGTCAGATAATTGCATATATCAACTAGTCTCAATAGCAAAATCAGAGCATAACCTGAATAAAGACAAGACTAAGAAAACCAGAAAGATGACTCTTCATACATCGTGATGCGGATGTTCGGTCAGTTCACTTCAGTTCTCCCCAGCCTGTGCTTCAGTGTGTGAAGTGGGAAAGCTGCAGCCATTCACCAGCCTGGGGAAAACAAAGAATATTTCCCCAAAAGAGTACACTTCACAAGCTTCAGGAGGTACTGCTGAGGCTGTATTCCATGCTTGCTTGACAGTGATATGGTCTCCAGCACTATATCTATCAAACATTAATGAACTCATCTTCACAAACCTTTTGCAAGGCAGGGAATCATTATCTCCCTTTTACACACAGAGAACAGAGCCACAGAAAGATGTGAGTGATTTGCCTAGAGGAAATCTGTAGCCAAGCCAGAAACTGAACCCAGACCTTTCAAATTTCAAATTTCAGTGTGCCATTCTCAGAGCATACAGTTCCAGCTGGATATGCCGGCATTTTTGGGTTTGCAACAGAATTATTTTTTCCTTTTTTAACTGGATCATGCCTGCAGTAGAACAGTCTTTCCCTAGGTCCATAATGCTTCCTGGTGTCTATATAAATGAAAAGGGTATAGCAAAAAAAACATTTGGAATTTCACACTTGCTTACAACTTTTGAGTCCTGTCATCATTGTATGTTGAGTTTGGAGCCATTAGTCATTCGTTTTCATTGTCATTATTTCTAACACAAAACCTAAATGTGAAATTCTGTTTTGATAAAATCTGCATCTCTCTTTATGACTCCTGAAAGTAAAAATGGTTCCAATGTTGAGATCATATGCTGTATTGAGCACAGAAAACCTTGTCAATTGAAGTAAATTTTGCTTTGTAAGCTTTAGAGATGCAGCTTAAATAACTTCAAACCTTTTTTCTCTTTTGCATGCCAAATTATACATTCTTTTTTTTTTTTTTTCCCATAAAAAACATATAGTTTGACATGGATACTCAGCCGAATACCAACTACAAATAACATTGGTATATTTTAGGGTCATGCTCCATCAGACATTTAAAGGGGTCCTTGTCAGGGAGAGGAATCACGCTCCTCAAAAGCTGCCAGTGTCACCTTTCTATGAAACAGTCCTTCCACTTCACAGCAGAGAGGTCCAAAGCATCACACCAAATAAAACAGATGCTCACAGTTGATGTTTAATTATCCCCATGACAGCAGTTGGCTCTTTCTGTCTCAAAGAATTCCCTTCTTCATACTGTTACTGTCACCATATGTGAATAAAAATCCAGGCTGGACAAACCACAGAGAAAAGGGGTCAGTGCAGGTTCTTGGAGATATTTGTCGATCTGGGAAGAGTGAGAGAATACTGGTTATTGTTTAGCATAGGGTGGTTACACAGATATCATCTAAAATTTAAGAATTCCTTTCTTAAAGATCAATATTCAATGTGCTGACTAGATGCCATCTATGATAATAGCGAAACACCAAATTTTGATCTCAGTTTGTCATACACTTAAAAGAAGGGTATGGGTTATCAGTTGACTGTTACCCTGAAATCAGTCCATGGTAAACTGCAATACTTGAAAAAGAACATCAAAATATGTAACAAAGGTCATAAAAATTCACTACTTTTAATAGAAAAGGCAGTAAGATTTCACATTTACTTTTGATATTTACGATGAAATAGCAAAGACATTCCTATAATCCAAATAGCATATACAAAACCCAAAGGCTATAATTCTAATTAATTCAATCACTCTGTCTGTGCTTACTGCTGCTGCATTTCATCTACCACTGCTAAGTTATGTGCATTTAAAATGAATATTTCATTTCCTGAACTAGCTGTTTGCACAAGGTACATAATAGCTATTAGCAATATTACTGAATCTGAGACAGTCAACAAGGTAGCACCCTTAGCAAAACACATCTTGATGGCAGTAAAAGGAAAAGAAAACAGCAAAAAAATGCTGTCAAATGAGTGATATTCCTACATTTAATTTTATTTGAAAGATTTAAGGAAGAATACAGGATAAAGTACTCAACGGATACCATCTGAAGTTGTCTTAGTATTCATATTGTCTTACAACAAGTATTTCATGTGATTAAAAGCTGTATAATCAGGCTACAAATCAAGTAAAGGACAAAAAATAAAAACCAAAATGATCTAGACATTCTGTCCTGCTACTCACGCTTCTGCTATGGTTGATACTATTCAGAAAAAAATAAAAAATTTTCCTTCCTTCCAGGAAGGAAGAGAGAAAAGAAAAGAGCCTATTTGCCAATTAGAAGTATGAATAAATAGGTAGAATCAGCACAGTCATTAGTTTAGAATTGACATAGGTGGAGCAACCAGTTCTCTGAAGTTTCTAATGCCAAACATATGCTGGGCAGACTAACATTAGTAAAGCTAGTAATATAAATTAATATTCAAAATCCTCAAATTATATATAGCTATAGCCTATATACCATCTATAAACATCTAAGTTCAAAGATCCTTTTTATTGATGTATATTTCATACAGTTCCATAAGCCTTAAAACTTATTCTGATATTTGATACATATATATGCGTGTGATTCTCTTGAAGCTACAGCTCTAGGATTGGCATAAGATTGGGTTCAAAAAGGAATTTTCATCATATCAACTTTTAAATGAAAATCGAGTACACGTAAGGGCAAATTTTAAACTGCTCAATATATTGTGCAGCTGCTCTAGTTGATAAGCTAACATATGTGCATCCTTACCAGAGACAGTAGTCCAGGGTGAGTGCCACAGTAACTATAGCTAGAATTTTGGAAATCCAAATGACCCCTGACCTTGACTATCCAATCAGCCACTCAAATTTTCTTTCAAGGATAGTTTGAGCCTATTCTTAACAACACCATCTGTAATTATAAGGTTTCTCAGTTTAACTGATTATCAGCTTTTCAGAATTTACAGATTTGGACTAAGGAAAATCTGCCCTAATTTTTGCAATATGCGTAGTCCAATGCTCACTTCGAAGTAAACAACACAAAGAGATGTATATCACCTAGAGAGAAATTTCAGTCACATTTAAATGGCATAGGATACAGTGCGCAATAAAGGAACAAATGCTCCTGTTATTCTCAACACATTGTTAAGAAGTACTGACAATCTGCTTTATATACATATGACATTTCTTTAATGTATTTTTCATTCTCTTGATTCACTGGCAGGAACTTGGGCTGGAGTTATGATATTTTGCATACATAGATGCTCGAAAAATTATTTTCATAATGCTTCTTTATGAATGTTTCTGTGTCAGAAGTATGGGACTAATCACTGTGTTTTCAACAGCAAGCTCATTGTGGATGTCATTCAAAATAAAAAAACTGCTTTCTTGTTTTACTGTCTAGTGATTGTATCACCAGTGTTTCCTCCTATAGACTGAATTAAAAAGTTATACTCTGCAAGGAAACTGATGGAATACAAATATCTCTTCCATGCATGAGTATTTCATTATCTAACATGGGAGTATTACTAACATGCAATAAATAAGCAGTCAAAAATTGAGAAGAATCAGGATTAAGGATGCATATTTAATATCAAATTATATTAATGAGTTCTTTTTTTTTCTTGCAGTAAAGATTAATTATAGTGATTAATTACAATATCATACAATGCCCAAGTCATGCTTTGCACTGCTATGCATAAGAGGACAAGTGCAAAATAATTAATTTATAGAACAATAAAAGTTTAGGATAAATTTGTGTGTTAATGTAACCAGAAACTAAATTTAGTAATTCAAATTCTCTCTGAAATACTCTGATTTTAATATACAAAGGGCATACATTATTTGTAATATATTGTAAAATTCATGACAAAATATGACTTTTACTCCCAAAATTTAGCATTTGTCAAGCTTATCAAGTCATTGAAAGCCCAAACATAAAGACAGTAAAATAGAGCATTTGGTCTGGGAATGACCAGCTCCTGCATAATTTTTCTTTCTTCATGTATGTAGGAGGTGGAATTAGAAGACCGAAGGGAGACAGGAGGAAGAGCTGGATGCTTTTTTTTTCACTGGTATTAGCTATCAAAATGGCCTGTCATGCTCTGATCTCCATAAGTGCAAGATTTACCATCTGGCCATGCAGTGAAGGCTACAATAAATGGGTCCAGCCCTTATGCTTTTCTGAAATGTGAAGCAATCAGGATGATATAAGATGTAAGTGGGCCCAAAAATCACAGAATACAAATTCACCATTTTCTCACCTGTTGTCTGAATTGGAGCAAAATTCTGAAGGCTAGGTTTGTGTTTGTTATTTCTAGATATGAAAATATTATTAAAGGCTATTTCTGCTATGTTGAAGTCATTTCATGCTGGGTCTCTAAAGCAAGTATTTGGCAAGGTATAAATCAAGTAATTAATTTAAACCAAAGCGTTATCTAAATGGAATGAAGCACAGAAATATGAGCCAAAACTTCTGGACTCTCTCTTTGATACCTGTTAAGCATGAGATGTGTTTCCTTGAATGAAAATCGGTGTTTTGCCTTTTTTCGCACTGACATCGGGCTTGTTCCTAAGAAAAAAGTCAAGCACAGGAATGAGCACATGTAAAACAGCAATTTGAAGTTATTAGGCCTGGTTTTGCATGTTTCTATGTTTGTTGGTCTGGCCTTACTAAACTGCTGTCATTTTTACTCACTTTCACCAAGTCGAAGTGTTTGACAAATTTTACAGAAGACTTCTAAATGCAAAAGGTTCTGGACACAGAATTTTAATTTCTGG
Source organism: Polioptila caerulea (assembly GCA_013397295.1). NCBI lineage: Eukaryota > Metazoa > Chordata > Aves > Passeriformes > Certhiidae > Polioptila > Polioptila caerulea. The sequence goes on from VYXF01000184.1 coordinate 162,383, forward strand.
TAAACTTCAAGAAAACTTTTTAGACAAATTGAAGAGCTCTGAAAAATCCCCTTTTCTCACACATTCATGCTTTCTGAGCCATATAATCAGTTGCAAAACTAATTTATTGAGCACTATGGAATAATTTCAGAATGTGGACTGAATGAATTTTAGAGATAATAAGTAAAAGAAAAAATGAGAGAGGCTACTAAAAGTTACAGAATATCAGGAAAACACTGAAAAATAAGGAATGCTTTGCTTCAGAAGTTTTTTTGATGTAATTTATTAAACAAACAAATATTACACTACCAGTGCATTTGGAAACATACAGGACCACAGGAAGAATGTGCCTGGAAAAGTGCAATTAATTACATCACAGTAACCATACTTGTATCATCTAGTACTTAAAACTGTTTAAACACATATGTCCTGTCTTCTCCTGACCCTGATTTATCACATATATATTCATATGGTACTGTTAGTAAACTTCTGTTTAACATGGGGAAAGAAGGCTTTAGGGAGAACCCATTGTGGCCTTCCAGTTCCTCAAGAGGGCTTATGAAAATGAGGACAAAGGACTTTTATATAGGCAAATAGTGACAGGAAAAGGGGCAATGGTTTTAAACTGAAAGAAGACAAATTTAGTTTAGATGTCAGGAAGAAATTCTTTACTCAGAGGGTGGTGAAGCACTGGAAGAGGTTGCCCAGAGTAGTTGTAGATGCTCCACCCATGAAAGTGTTCAAGACCTGGATGGGGCCCTCAACAACCTAAACTAGTAACTGGCACCCCTTTCCATGGTAGAGGGGTTGGAACTAGATGATCTTTAATGTCCTTCCAACCCTAAATCTTTTGTTATTCTATTATTCTATGGTTCTAGGTTATTGTGAGTTTCAGCTGATGATTGTGAACTATGGGTTCTGGAGCTTTGAAGTAATAGAATCTTTAAAGTGTGAAAGGGACCTTCAAGTCCAACCAACAACATGACTACCATATTCACCATCAAACCATGTCCTCAAGTGCCACAGCCACACATGTTTTGAATACTTCCAGGAATGGTGACTCCATTGCTTCCCTTGGCAGTCTGTTCCAATGCTTTACAACATTTTCTGTG
>VYXF01000184.1:173976-209698 GCA_013397295.1 Polioptila caerulea
CTTTGGAGCTGGAGCAGAGGCTCCAGTGGGTGGAGTGTGGAGCACTGCACTGCCCCACCTTCACTGAACTTGCCCTGCCCCTCTCTAACCACACACTTTTAATTATTTTGAGCCAGCAATCATTTCTCTGGTCCTCTACACTCCTATAGGGAAGGGAATTCTGTACAATTTTATACTGATTTCTAGAAGTGTGATCATGTTTAAGTATATTGTAGCAGTGGATGCTAAGAAATTCCATCTTTCCAAAACCACTATTTAAATTTCCTAGCTCTAGACAATTTGACCAAGAAAACTTACCCTTTTCCTTCCTCCAGCTTCAAGCACTGCCTCTCAGGAAGACAGATTCCTGTCCTGCTGTCTGGATAAACTAGACTGTGACCTAAAATTTCATGCAGCCATGATCCTATTATTTTCCTCTTCTAAGAGTCTTCTAAAACCTTTCTCTTAATAATGCATTCACCAATACCAGTGTTGTGGTCTGCACATCCCTTATAATTGTATGTAAATCAAAGAGACAAACACACAAGACGTAGTCTCTGATATAAAACTCTAAAGAATTCCTAAGCATCCCTATATCTAAATAAGTAAATGTCCTTTGCTTTTCCGAAACCTTAGATAAAGATGACTTTCAAAGTACAAACACTTTGCTCACTGACAATGGAATGATGAAGAGCCTCATAAAACAAAAAGAAAAAGCCCACCTGAAAACATAAACCACACTTCACTTGCTTTTTTATCTCCTCTTTGTGAGAGTTTTGCCTGGCTGCAATTTGCTTTCTCCTCATGTCCTGCAGGGGACAGCATGTAGATGAACTGATTAGGCAGACAGAAATACTTCTCTCATTTCTTTCATTTTTCTCTGTCACCTCGAGTGAAGCAGGAGTCACTCTTAGTGGCACTGTTGTCACTGCTGGCTGTGGCCCTAATGATTAATCCTTTAGCACAAGTCCCTTGTGTTTCTAACCCATCCCCACAGGACCTGTTCAGCCACACTTGTCTTAGTTTGCAGTATTTTGCAGAACCTAAAGCATTAATTCTGAAATCTATACATTTTTTTGTATATTAGTAATAACTAAAAAAAAAAACAAAAACCTAGAGATAAGTGAAAACTCTTAAATCAGAAGGAGAAAAGAATAGTAGCTGTAACTGACAAGAGAGAAAATTTCTTTCTCCAGCTTCTGACAGGTAAATTCACCATTGGGTTCTCTGGAATATGATATAACAGAAGACATTTCAGAAAGCTCCTTATAATTTTCTATAGTGCTGAGCAACCATACCTTTATATGCCAGTAGAACATAAAGTTTATTTGGAAGAAAGACATGTAATGCAATTTGTTTTCACATTGCTTTCTGTCTTTAAGATCTAACTTCCTCCTTCTGGCTCCTTGGACCAGACCATAGACCGTTCTGCATTCTGGAAAATAGAAAGAAACATCTTTCAGGATCCGCCTTTAGGAATGTATGGATGCCAATGTGTCTCCAAATCACCTTCTGTAGTAGTAGATAAACACTGTATTTGCTGTCAGATGCCCTTCTAGTTGCATTTGTTCATGATAAAACATGGCTAAAGTAAACACAAAAAATTTTAGTCAAGTACCATGCATCCTTTAAGTCTTGAAGGAATATTTCTCACAGTTCATGAGATTTGTTAGTACTGAGTCCTTTGCCTCCATGATGGTTGGAAGGTGTCTGAGACAATATTTATAGGGAGTAATACTATCCTTCATCAACTGAAAAAGTGGCTAAATCTTCAGGCATTGTTCTACTAATCTTTATTCTGCCAGTTCTCCTACTCAGATGTAAATTTTTTACCTCACCACCTCTTTTTGAGTCTGACATTGCTTTTCCCTGCATAACACTTCAGTTCTATACCCATGAGTATTTGGAACAAGGATGATCCTTTTACAGTTATCATCCATGTTTACAATGGAAATATATTTACAATATATATACATACATACTATTATCTTCACAAGTTCTGCCTGGAGGGTAAGAGATCTACTCACATTTGATTACTTTACAAATAGATACAAATTGATACTTTACAAATACAAATATTTACACTAGAGTGATCTTCAAACAAACTATCCAGGGCTTAAAAATAAAACAAACCAAACCCATTTAACTGCACCACTGCATCCTCTAATCTGGGGCCAGAAGAAGAGAAGGAAGAATTTTTGAAGACAGCCCTCACTGGTGTGACGAGATAAACCTTTCCCTGGGGATTGTGTTTCTCGTTAATTACAGAAACTACTCAGAATGCACGTTATTCCCCCAAAAAGGGAGGTAATTATTTATTCACATTTGGTCACTCTCTTCTGTGAGTAGATGTATCTAAACAGTAGAATTTTTCTTCCACTAATATAGATGCTTGAAAATTTTTACTAATTTACTAATTTTACTAAACCTTAACTAATTATAGAAGCATATAATAATTTGAGTTGGAAGGGACCTTTAAATGTCATCTAGTCCAACATCTGCTGAAATCATCAGGAACATCTGCAACTAGGAGAGAGACACAGCAACAAGTCTCAAGATAGGGCTCAGAGCAGGCTACAGGAATTGCCATGTAGAAATAATTATCCCTCTCCCGTGACTACATGCAGGTTAATTGGAGCCTAAATACGGGCAGAATGAGGCTGGATGACAATGTCTTTGTTCATTTCTGTGTATCCAGAAATGCTTTGACTGTACAGAAGGAAAGCAGTGGGCCTATTCCTGCCCACAGCAATAGGCAATCTGCAGAATTGGTTTCAATAATCATCTGTAAGAATGCCACCAACTTAGCTTTGTCACACACTCAAAATTGCACAGAAAAGAAATCTGTGCAGATTCAGAGAACGTTCTTAATGGCTATTAAAAATCTTGCAATAACCACTCAATCAAATGAGGGATTACACATATATAAAATTGTAGTGCATTAATTAAAAAAAAAAGGAGAAGAAAAAAGGAACTGTCTGTTTGGAAACTTTAGTCAAGAATTGTACTTTCCATCTGTAAATTGCATTTCTACTTTTTTTAAAAAGTCTGTAGTCTTCTGTATTTTTTTAAATTTTTCAATCGTTATTTATTCTATATCTGGGAGAAGATTTGGTTTTTTTCTACTTTTTTTATCACCTACAAAAATGTGCTGTCCAGTCTGTTTATCAGTCTTTGCATATGCTTTTCCATCATGGTCAAGAAACATGAGTGATACCATGCCTCAAACTCCCATTTCTGATGCCCCACTAAAGAAAACCTCTAAAGGTCATGGAATGAACTAACCAGGCATTACATGAAAACCATCCAGGCAATGTGCAGCCCTTCATCCACTAAATACCTATAAATCATACTGCTTGCTTTGTTCTAACAACTCATTTTTGAGATGCTAATGTTGGTGCTTACAATATTACTGATAACAGTGTAAGTGACACCTATTTAAATGAGGTAATTTTATTTTGTCAGTACGGTTTCTTTTCAACATTTCCGTCTTACCTCTAGAACTACCTCCAAGTAATATTTTATGGAACAACATTTCTGTTAATCATCCTCATAACTTTAGCATTTTAAGAACAGGCAGGCCAAGACTGAAGATACCAAATATAGCAGCAAAATAATTTTGCTTTTATAAAAAGTCTAGCTTTTCAGAGCTTCCAAATAAGTCTTATCAAAACTGATTAAAGAAATGAAAAATGTTATTCAGAACTTTAGATGCTTTTAAATGCAGAAAATACAAATGATCTGTTTGTTTACCACAGTATTTTGTTGAGTGAAAAGAATTAAATGACTGCTTTTTTTCCCTCTTTTTGATAGTTGGGCTGTTAATAATGAAAAAAATTTTCTTATTTACTACAGCAAAATTTCTCAATTATGAACCCTTTGAACATCCTTTGGATAGATAATTCCCCTAACTGCAGGCTTAAAAACTACATTTAAGATAGAGTTCCAGAGACAGCAAGAATTCAGACTATAAAATATTCCACATCTGGCTTTGAGGCTTTTTTTTTCCCAGCTTACCTGTTAGCTGTGATGAAAAAAATATGCAATCTACATTCAACTTTCTCATGCAAATTTTATGTGAACAAATTTGAATAATACAGAAATTGTCCAATCTTGTGAGATTCAGTGATGATCAATTACTTCCAGGAAGATAGTATCCCTTGAGAAAGTGTCACTGTAAGAACTGCATAGTAATACCAATTTTAAAAGTAGATGAAAAATATTCAAGCTCCTTTGGGCTCTATTTTAAATAAATGTATTCCCTTTACAGGAATAAGAGCCAATTAAAAGTTTTGAATAAAGATAGGAAAACAGGTTTGAATTCATCCAATCCCCTTATAGCCTTATTTCCTGTATTTCATGCAGAAGTACAGATATCTTAATTTAAAGTAAGTGGTAAGCACATGACTTAAAAATGGGGGACACCTTGTGGGAAAATGGCAACATTTCTTGCTTTACAAAGCACATAGTGTGAGCCTGCATTTCCACTTGAAAAAGAAAAAATAAATAAAAGCTGCATTTAAACACATTCTCACATTCTTAAAGTCTCAAAGTTAAGTACTTGCTTGAGTGCTTCTCTGAATTGAAGCCAAAATGAAGGATATAAAAAAATAATAAAGAGGATAAGGAGGAAACAGAATTATTTGAAATCCATCTAGCATTCATTCCTGGAGATTTTCTGAAGCCTCAGTTTAATACCTATATATTTTTGACACCAATATAGTAACACCACAAAATAAATCTGTGAAAGCTCAGAAAATGAAAGTCTAAGGCATAAAGCCAGCGTGTGAACAATAGCTTACTTCATATCCTAGAAAGCCAAATCTGACTTAGCTGGGCTAGAAAAATCAGAATATAATAAGGAAAAAGTTGAATAGAGTTTTCACAAAAGGCATTAGAAAGGCAGATTATGTACCAGTGGTGTTGTAATTCATGAAATGGAGAATTTCTCTTTGTTTCATGGAATAAGTCATCTAATGAAGAAGCATCTGTGTGTTTAGTGATGGTTGATTTAAAGACCTGTATCATTTCATGTTAGTGTATGTAATCTTGGTTATGTGGTATAATTCATAATTTTAAATATTATTTTGACAGCTGGAACATGTGCTGTCATTTGAAATTACACCTGTCCAATCTGAAAAGTTTGAAGCAGATGGAAGCAGCATCCATCTTCTCCTGATTTCTGGTACCAGCTTAAGCTGAAGAATTTTTTCTCTCAAAGAAATGTGCTGCCCTGATGCTGCCTCACGGCAGGCCAGACACCACAGACAGCAGGCTCCATAACTGAAGTTGTATAATTCCTTTCACTTCCATCCCCACTGGATTTCCTAATGCCTGACCTCACATGGCAGAATTTCACAAATTCTTTTTCTTCTGAAATATTGGAGCACATGTTAGAAAGGTACAACATCTGCTATCAGCCGTGAAAGTTGGGGCAGGCTGTTTGACTCGGAAAGAGTACAAACAAACACACTTCTTCAAAAGCTGAGTCCAGCTTGCAATCTGAGGCTTAAGGTAGAATTTGGAAAGCCTGGTAGGATCTTTTAATGCTTCCTCAGAAATCAACACAGAACATCTGTGTTTCTTGGTGTGTATCATAAAGTTAGTTCTGTCAATTATTTATTCTGCATTGCACTGGGAGTTAAGAACCCTCCAGTGCAGATGGCTATATTCAAGGTACAACCCCACCCCCAAACACAGCACCTTCAAGATGGTGGTAGACATAATAGAGACCAAAAAAATCCAGAAGTAAAGTGGTCAGGAGCTTGTGAAAATCAGTGCGTCAACAGGCAACAGTAAAGTCATTATATTTTTTCCTCTTTCTAGGAGAATAAGAAAGCATTTTTGACTCACTGTTTTCCCAAGTGTAGGTCCAGCAACTGTGGTTGTACCTCTGCTGTATTGCTGACTGTCACATGGCCTTAACCTTACCACAATCCTCTCTGAGTTAGGAAAAACCTTTCTGATTTGAGCCAAAGAGTTGTTATTTTTAATGCAGATGCAAACATTTTCATCTAAAACTGTTAGTTGCACATTTTGGACTGCTGCATGAGGAGCCCTTTTGAGGCACAAGGCAGAGGGCACTGCCTGAGGCAGAGGCTCAGAGCCTGGCATCCAATGCCTTGGCATGCAGAGAGATAATCATCAGCATCCAGGGCCACGTTCTCTTGACAGAGATACTGCTCTAAGTACTCCACAAGTGGAAAAGCTGGTACATCAAGAACACAAAACCCCACTCCACAGCTGTACCATTTTCCCACTCCCCAAGAGACACAGGGAAGTGTGGACTGCATGGGTAAGCAAGTTATGGTTGAGACTGAGAGCCTAAGGGTCTGCCTTAACATGGGGCTAAAGGCACAGACACTAAATTAGTTTGTCTAATCTTAGTGAGTTACCTCTGCGTGCAAAATTCAGTGTCACCATCAATCCTAGCAGCAATGCCTTTACCCAGCTGAGAAAAGCTCATTTTGCTCCAGGAAACTACTGCTAAGCACAACACAAAGCCCCAAGAGAGCACACCACGCTTTGATTTCAATAGACATCAACCTCATCTTGAGGGAGAAAAGGCAGCTTTGACTAGAGCAGTATGCCAATTTATAGCCGATGACAATACATTCTAGAGCAAATTTTGTCCTGTGTCTTCAAATTTACTGATACTGTACACTGTATTTTAACAAGTCCATGCATATAAATGGTCTCATTCAAGAGATTTATAAGGAAGACTAACGGTTTACAATTATTTTAAACAACTTAAGAAATACCTTCCTTGCCTCATACTTTCATCAAAATATTTACAGAATTTTTTCTTGCCACAAACATAACCTTTTATCCACATTTTCTGCGATCAAAACAGCTTTAAAGACACATCTTTCTCTGCAAATAAATTATCTATCTCCTTGTGCAAGTCAGAGAAATTATTAGCATGAAATAACTATCATGCTGTTCTCTTGATTTTAGGGAAAGCTTAGTGAATTAATGTCAAGAATCTACTTGTAAGATACAGTAGGAAAGCTGGGGAAAATGGCATTGAATAGCAATAAAAAGACTTTTCTTGTGCTCCCTGAAAATATATCATACCTCCAAAATAGGACAGGTTTCTGTAATGCATGCCACAACAGCTTGGCTTTTTTGTAGTTTCTCATTCAGTAAGAGAATTTACAAGGGAAACAGAAGTCCTCTTCAGTTTTCTTCCCTTCTTTTTTGATTTATGCCAGTTCCTATTCATGGTCTTCCTTTGTTGCAAGAGAGGAGTGACCACTCTTCAAATCTACCCAGAAACTATCTCTCCACCCCTCCTCAGCCCTCCCTTCTCACCCTTCTACTGCAGGTAAAGCCATGCAACTTGAAGAAGTGAAGCAGGTGTCAGAAAATCAGTGGGCTGTACATGAAATCTGCTCTAGGTCTGACAAACTTTTTGCAATGGAAACCACGTGTTTCACTTTTGGCAAAAGAATTTCTTTAGTCAGGTTCTCCCAAAAGCACTCATGGACCAAGACATCCCTAAACTGTCATCAAAGGACTCAGCCAGTTAGAGCCTGGATGGCTGACAGCCAATTGAAAGAAAAAAATGGCACCATCTGAGCTAGTGAAAGAAGGCTAGGTTTTCTTCCTCTTAAAATATTTTATATATTTAATAAATATATAAATGGTGTTTCAATGTTTCAATATGTTTCAATATGTTTCAATCCTTCTCTCTGTATGAAGTAAAAATTTACTTCAGCAGAGAATTTGAGAGGAAAGCGACAAACACCTCTGAAGAGAAAACAGGAGCATACTTAAATTTATGTGCAAACATCTAGCCAGGGTTTCACAGAAAATTCATAATGTCTAGTCAGAACTTTGTGTGTACTAAAAGAAATAAAAACTTTAAATCCTGCCACTTATCCATTTAAATTAAACCTAGAAACCCTTTTGGGGCTTACAGAAATCAAAACCTTCACCTAAATTCATGTTACTGCAACAGGACTTGAAGGATTGATTTTCAAGGGAATGGGATTGGCCATTGTTGCTTTTAAATGTCAGCTCTGCTAGTCAAAGCACAGATGAAAACTAGAAAATAAATAAAAATATTTTTTAAGTATTTCTATCACACTTTTTTTATTTAGTAATTTTGGATTTTTTTTAGGCTTCACTTCAAAACTGTGGAAATATGCTTACAAGCAGAGATAACAGATTGAATTCCTGCAAGCAAAACAAGTGAGTATTAATGCACCATAAATGCATTCCTCGGTTTAGTTTTTTCCTCCACTCACAATTTTCATTTGGTTATTTTTTACATCTTTACAATATTGATTGATCACAACATCCCGAACTTCACCCAGCTGCACAGGTTTAAAGACAGTGAAGTCACTGTTGTACAATTACATCCCCCTCTCTTTGCTTTACAGACTAGAGACACCTATGACATTTCTTTCCCACAGTAGATGGACATTATATTACAATGCCAGGCTGATTATCCAGTCTGGGTCCTGGGTCTCTTTTTCACACATGGGGCCTCCTCTTCCTCCATCCTAGTGTGGCTCTGAGCAAGTTGGGCAGGTGCTGTCTGGAAACCCAGGGAGGAAAGTGCTGGGCAATTTGGGGGAAATTGTTTTGAAGTCCATGGTCTGGAAATGTTTTCTCTAGAAACTGTAGAAGCTGAATGTTTGTGAGAAACAAATCCAAAATTAAAGTAAAGGTGGATGAACAGAATGCATTGTAATCTAATAACTGTGCAAGTATTTTGGCTACATTTACTCTCTCAATCACCATGCCATCTGAATAAAAACAAGCCAATTATATAAACTCCAAAGAAGGAAAACATGTTCGACTGTCTACACTAGCTTCAGAGGCCAATAATACACAAAACTTCTGTCTAGAGTATGATATTCAATTCATATCCATAAACTTCCTGAGCCTCTGCAGTATATAATTTAGTGGGATCGATTTAGAGTATTTGACTCCACATGTATGACCATTTTGCCCTGCCAGGCAGCTGGTGGTTTAGACAACTTCCAGGTGCCAATAGCACAAGCTGGACATGGTTACCAGTAGCTGACTGCACTGTGTTGTTTTCTTGTTTCTATAACATTGCAATTTCATTGCAAGAAAGAATCTCAAATACCTATTTGCATGACTTTCTGATCTTGGATGAAGTTTTTAGGTCAACTATTAATTATTTTAGGGAGGTATTAATGCTATTCATTGAAATAGAATCTTAACATGATGATGAGTGTGAACCAAGAAAACTGATCTGGCTGACCATTCTGCCAAACGGCTTAGGGTTTCTATCTGCCTTTCCCTTTGTTCTGGAACACAAGGTGTGGGTCTTTGACCCAGACCAAAGCACTAATGTGCTGAGAAATGAACTGAATTTGCACTGTGGCAAAATTTATGATGGCATATCAAAGAATCTCCCCTTGACAATATGCCTTAGAGCTCTGCTAGAAAGGGGGCAGATAATGAAGGTCTCAGTTTAGTTTCTGTACCTTCTACAGGTCATAAAACTCCTGTGCAAAAAGACTTCTATACTCCTTATATCATTATAACCTGACATGATCCAGCAGGAGAGCTAATACTTTTGGAAGTCACTGTAATTATGATGGAGATTTGGATTGTAATGTCAGGAAGTCTTGAAGATTTCTGATTGTTAGGGAAACAGGGACAGCATTATGTAGAGATTTTCTTACCCTCTTAAGTTATAAAGAGGCCCTGGACAAATTTTAACACTTCAAAGAAGAAGCTGGGGTGAGTGAATTGGAAGGGAAAGATAAAGAAAAAAATGTTTTATTATTAGTGCTTTCTCTCCTGATTCCAGGAGAAAGCTACTTCCAGAGAAATAAAAATGAACACACTATAAGGTGAACAGTGATGTTCACCTGTTATGTGGCAGCAGAGAGGCAGCCAGTGCATGCATTGACAGCTGCTGTCCCAGCCCTTCCCCAGGTAATATCCATCAGGAGACAAAGCACAAGAGTTTAGCTTGCTGCAGCGTCCCATGCTCCACAGATAGGCATGACACTGTGCCTGGCAGTGTGGAAGCCAGGTGGCCACCAACCAGATGATCAGCTCGGCCATCACAGGTTACCAGACCTCTGTTCAGCCAACACAAATTAAAAACTATGTCTCCCAGTTCAGCAGAACCTAGCATAAGTTGGTGAGTGTTTTTGCTACTTGAACTATTAAGGGAACTAAGGAAAAACCTGCAGCAGGAAAGAGGAAGTAGTGCCCCATAACATTAGGTCCTGCAGTGTATCAAGTGTTCTCTATTTCTGAAAGAGATTGATGACCCCTATTTTATTAGCTCTCTTGAGAACTGCAACACTTTTGCTTTGCAGGAGATCTCATAAGCTCCTCTCCCCAAGTAAAATGTTCCTGTTGATATTTCTCTGAAATGTGTCAAAGAACAAATAACCTACAACTCATTTTTACCAGGGTTTAGCGTAAAGCCCTCACTCAGCTTAGCTATGGAAAACCAAAAGAAAACAAAAAGTAAAACTCAATAGAAATAGACCACTCTTAGGCATGACTTTTTGAATACACTGGCATTAGGGTAATGAATCATAAAATGTAAAAAAATCATTTGTAAATTGTATAGAGGAAAAGGTAATATTTGTTTATTTGCATACATTTATTAGTAATACTAGCAGTAACTCCATTCGGCTTAGTAAAAATAAGAACCAGATTTTAATTTTACAAAACTAATTAATGTGTCACTGATCATCACAGAGCTAGAAGCAAGATCAGTTGCCCTTTGCTGCCTGTTAGCTGTGGTCAAGACATTAATTCATACAACTTAAATGTTTACAAACCCAGCAGTTGCACAATCAACCTTACTGAGAGAAATATGAAAGAAATTTCTAAAGTTTTTGTTTCTTTTCCAATGAATCATTTAATTGCATCTCTCTCTCACAGAGAGTAATTTTCAGCCTTTAATGATTTCTAAGCATCAGGAAGTCCTTTCATGCCTGGAATTTGTCACAATTACTGATCCGATCTCAAGCCTCACTAGGTCATCTCACCCTCTGTATTCACTAATCAGTGAGAACAAAACAAAAAATTAAACAAGGGATTTAATACTCTTGTCTACATGCCTATAAAAATAGCAACCCATATCAGTATCTTTTTTTATCCTAGTGTCAACTATGAGACAACCAGATTTACTCTATTTGCAGCTTTACAGGGCCTGTTTAAGAGTGTGACTACTTCCTAAATGTCCATGGTAGGACTTATCTCACCAGGATGGTACTGAATACATTATAAAATTGGGGCTATGAACTTCTCAGGTGTAGAGAAAATGGGTCTCTTAAGCATATATTTCCTGTGAATCTAACAACCAAAAAAAAAAATCCAACTAACTGGAAAAAAAAAAAAAAACAAACTGTGAAATCTCTTCTATTACTCAAGTATCTGATACAGAAAATGACAATTCTGCTTGGAGTAATAGTGTCATCTAAAGTTCCTGTTCTGGGGATTTGCTTTGTAGCAGTTCTAGGTTCTTCTGCTCATCTGGACCTAATGCAGTTACAATCCATTGCATTTTTTCTGCAAAATTTGTCAATGATGTCTTTGTTGGGTCTTCCCTGTGTGGAGATAAGTTAATGTCAAAGGGATGACAATTTAAGAAATAATTGCAGACAGATTTTTGCGTGATTATTGAAACCACATCGTTTGCTTTTATTTCTGTTTCAGCAGGGCTTTGAATGCCAAGCAGAGGCCAGCAGCTGGCACAGGGCAGAGGACCAGAAGGCTTGGTAAGCCAGTGCACACACACAGTCCTCAGGCCCGTATGTCAGCTAAAGATGCTAAAGCTCTTGACTGACCTCAGTTGGAAGACATTTCCCAGTCCCATCTGCTAACTAACCTCTCTGAGGCAATCAGTCCATAATTTTTTTTGGTCAAAATTATTCAGGCTGCTTCAAGCAGTCAAAACACAACATGTCTGCAAGTGAAGTCATTTGAATTGGAGCAGACTGAAGCAAGTACCAGAATTGCTACTGGCAGGTGAGGTAATAGAGATTTCTGAAGAGAAAACCGTAGGCAATAACAAAAATAATAATATTGCCACAAGTTTAAATGTATATAATCAGTTGTAAATAACCACAAATAATCACAAATTTCCTTTAAAGTGTAAAGGATGCAGGAGACTGAAGCTATGACTGAGGTGACACCTTCGCCTAAATGTGTCACAGAGTTCAGTACTTTCAAAGCAGCTAACCCTTTCCCAGCCACATTTCCAGTACCCATTAAATCAGAATTTCAGGGATTGGCAGAGCACTTTGATATTTGAATTACCCCATGCTAGGGGAACTTGATCATTCAGCACAGAAAGGGCAGGAATTGTGGCCTGAAAATACGTTGCCAAATCCAGAAGTAAAGTCCTGGCTGTACATCAGGCTTCTGGTTGCTTGCAGAGAAATGGTGAAGGACATCCCTGAGCACAGCTACTGCCTGGACATTTGCTACAGCAATTATGTTCAGGAGCAGTTTGGTTTTAAGTAACTGTATCAGCCTCTGAGGAGTGAGTCTGTCGTATCAAATTAATTACAGAGCTAGTATCAGCTTTGTGATGCTTGACAATGTTTGCTTTTCTTTATTCTGCTTTAAAAAATAATAATTATAAAAGCCCCATGCTGGCCCAGTTTCTCTTGTAACTCCTGACTGTACTGTTGCTCTGACAACAAAAATCAGCTCTACTCTCTGATGGAGCACTGAGCAGCCAGAGAATACCAAGGAATCTGATCCCAGGACTTGCTCTGCTCTAAAATAAGGTATTATTTTCTCTTTGCCAAGACAAACTCAGTCGTAAATACAGAACATAATCGTTCTGTGTGTGCTGTGGTCCTTTTTAATCTTTGATCACATCTGCACCAGGAAAAATATTCTCTTTTCTTCACAGTAATCGTTGAACTCCATATGTCTGAATTCCCCCATCTGCCACATAGTAATGTGATTACTGAAGACGAAATTGACATTAATATAATGGACAAAGACTAAAAAATCATAGCTGAAGCGTTTTTCAGTTAGTGGGGTCAAGGACATCAAGGTTTCTATAGCCTAACTCTATTTCTGAAGCATAGAGATCTGGGAAAAAAAAGCTCGGTGCATTCTTTGCCTCTTAGCATATATATATATGTAAATATTCTAAAACACAAAATAAAATTAGCATTAATATTTTAATATTTACCTGTAGTCTTCAGACCTTTTTCTGTAATGAATGAAAGCTACTCTAACATAGCTCGAACAGAGTAATGAACAAATGTTTTCTTCAGTGCAGAAAGCATCCAACTTAATTACACATGCTTCACTCAGTCACCATCCATTTTGGACACCTCTGCCCTCTCTCCTACCATTTCAGTTACCATTTCCTCTTGCCATCATCTCCTTTCTTTTTTCCAGCTGTGTCTGGGTTTTTCCTCTTCCTGGGAGCTCAGGACACCATATCCCTTTTCCCAAAGCAGCAACCTAAGAGGCAAGATTTCAGCTGTGGTGGTGCTGGGCACCTTCGTCCTCTTTGTTTCTGTCAGCTCCTGCCTGTCCCTACAGCTCCCTTTCCTGCTGGGTAACACTAGGGTTTCCAGCATGCTGTGGAAAGACAGCTGTTTAAAAGGGCTGCTAGTATGTAACAGATTTAAGAATGTAACTCCTTAGAAGCCCTTTGAAAATCTTTCTGTGGGATAGCCCTATGCCTTCAACAGGAACTTAGGGTTGTTTGATCTGAGTTCTGGCTCAGCCTTACAGTGGCATGATCTCCTGCTAAACCCCCATTGCATAGATTATGCTTAGTAATTTAAGCAAAGGTAAACTCACAAGCTGAAGAGATCCTGTTTCACCATTTTCTATTAGCAAAACAAAAGCCAAGTAAATATTTGAAGATCTTAAACTTACTGGAACAGAGAAACACACAGCCTGCTTGGAGAACCAGCATGTTCCAGTGATTTTGCTGCCAGCCATACAATGGCTTGTTCATGGAAGAAATGGATCCAGCCCTGGCTCTGCACAGAAAAGACATAAATTGTGAAGGAGCTCAAGCATAACTGAAAACACTGAGATTTGCTTACACTGTTTCCACATTAAATAAACTGTGCTTTTAAGCCCAAGAGCTAAGTCTGGGGACACTTACTATTTGAACATTATCAGATGGGAAGCAGCACAGATGAGCTTTCCAGGTAAGAAGTCTTTCATAGCTCAGAGGTCTCTTGATATTGTGGGCACACCTCCACAGAGTTTCTGCTAAGTTACTGCTCAAAATAATTATCATTTCTTTACCATTTTTTGCTTAGGATACAAGACCACATCAATGCTTAGCCACAGCTCTTCCTCTTCTAGACCCTGGCACACACAGAAGAGATGGGGTCATAGATCCTTTTTCCCTACGGAAATAAGACTCTTGAATCCTACCCAGATCTAGCACAGCACGCCGCTGACTCAAATTAACTGTCCACAGCAAACAGTGCCTGAGACATCTGGCCATCTGGCCACTATGACCAGCAAGTGCAATTAGCTCCTTTTTTTCTCATTTATCCTCTCTGGAGACTATCAACATATTCAAAGAGGACATGAGTGGCACTTCCTGCATTCCAAAAGTTTTTCTAGATCCTACTTCTGTTATACTTACTGCAAATCTATAGAGGAAGGAATTATATTTGCAATTATTATTAATGTGAAAATCAAGCAGAAATATAAGAAGAAAATTAAAATATTAATTACAGCAATTGCCAATAAAAAAACTAAGAAAATATCTCTGCTTTCTCTGAAGAATTCTATTTCTTTAAAGTTGCCTGATGCATATTTTTCCCAATACCAGACACATTTTTTGACAAAACAATGAATATTTCTTATTGCTGTCAATTTTATTCCAGTAATCTGGACTCAGAACCACAGACATTTGATAAAATATGTTTTGCTGCAATGAATACATTCTGTATCACTTAATAACACAAAATTCTCGTAAGTTTCTTCCCTTTAATTATATGTACCCAACACCTATCTCAATCATCTAGTCCAGTTTCAATAACTTAACAAGTTTCAACCCTCAGTTTTTATGCATCTTAGGAAGATACACATCATGCCTGGTCTTTCATGATGTCTCTGCTATCAGAAAGAGCATAGCTGGGAATTTCAGTTTGCTCAAATGTGCTCAGATTTTGTATTTATAAAGCTGACTTTGATCACCTTTCCTCTTGGTCATCATGTAAAAGACTGTTTGCAGATGGATGAACAGGAAAGGCAATCCAGAGCACAGGGCTTCTTCAAAAATCTTTAAGTGTTTGCTTTCCTGAGACAGACAGGCTAGAAGAGCCAAGCAGGGTAGGATTCTCATGAAGAGGATAAAATAAGGCCTATGCAAGAAATTTAATGTTCAGAGAGCAAGGAAAAATCTTACGTAAGGATTATGGTTACCCCAATTACTTGGAATTAATCACAGAGTGTTGCAATAGAGTTTCTGCTCACAGAGATTGAATCCCAAGCCAGATAAATTAACGGACACACTTCACCAAATTAAGATCAGACAGTCCTTATTCTGTGGGTGCTTTAGACTGTTCTCCAGTTAAAACCTTTTTACATCCAACATTCAATATTGAGATTTAGTGTTGGTTTATACCTCAGTCATTATTTTGATAAAGACAAATTAATAAACCTCTTATTGAACCATTCAACACAGTTCCTGAGTGGTCTTGCATTAGGAAGAGGAGATCATTATAATGGTATCTTGGTCTGTTGTACAGTATTCCCAGAAAAAAAGCTGTTCAGACAAGTTTACATCTCCTAAAATGTTACAGATGAATACAAAATTTCAAATGTCTATAAAGAAAATGCAATCCAGAAAAGAGGAAGCAGTTCTTCACAATCTTTTACCAAAGGTACTAAATGAGGTGGGGCATCCTTTGTGTAGATGTTATTCAATACAAAAAAACTATACCTACAAAACCTATTCATATTATTTTTTATTCATATTTATGTTTTGTGTGACCTTTCTTTTGTCATTAGACACTGAAATAAAACAGCTTTTAATAGAGACAGCCCAAGTATGAGCTGATATATAGCTGACTGCCTCCAGAGATAACTGCTTCCCTGAGCTCCTGACACCAGTACAAATTTTCAACATGCATCAGTCAGAAAAAAAAAACAACAAACTCAGCCACAATACAAACTTCAAGAAAGGCATTGACCACTATTTCATCTGAAGTTGTTTTGCTCATGATGTGTTTTCATAGACATGCATGCAAAAGAAATTTTGCCATATTGCCCTAAGAGTTAAATAAATCTGGGCTCTTCCTCCTCTTTTATATGATTAGGCATTGGCATTCAGTAAAATTTAGTTGTTTAACCTGTCTGAAAAATGAGGAAGCATTTTCTTGTCGTACCTGTCTGTGTGAACACAGTCCTTGAACGTGCTGCATTTATCCCAAACTATATTCTATCATATACCTTCTAAGCTTTTCCAAAATCTGGCCTGAGTTTCTGATAGTAAAACACAATTGTGAAAGTTCTAAAAAAGGAAAACAAAATAAATATTCTTTCTTTTTTTGCAGTATCTTTCAATGTTTTTGGCAGGTTAGGGATAGTAGAATTAGGGTCCCTTCCCTTTTTGCTACTTGTTTCTGGCATGCTTGTTTTAACACATTGTGATAATCTTTTCATCAGATAGAAAACAGTTCTGAGATTAGCAGAAAAAACAGTGCAAGAATCAACAAAAATCTGAACATTATCTGTCTTCATTGTGTTATAAAGTAGTATGTGTTACAAAATATTTTTTCTTGTTCTATCAGTAGTTTCTCTTCCAGTGTTCATAAAACCTTTATCTGTCTAACTCTCTAAAAATGTTTTTTTTTTTAATGAGTGAGACTAAAGTGAATTTTTACTATGAAACACTCTTTTAGTAAAATGGTTCAAAACTGTAGAAATGTGAATTATCTTGTCATGGTATATTCTCTGGGATTAGTTATTTTTGAGTGAGAACATTTGTGCAGCTTCCACAGTTCATAGAGTTTAGTGAATTGGGCTGTCTCTGTACATAACTATAACAGAAGAATTATTAAGCAAAAGGAAATGAAAGTAACTTCTAATACAAAGACTGCCTTCTAGTTTAAACATTCTCCTTTGATTTAATTTAGTTTTTCACTTGCTTTGCCTGCTGCTGTATCATAGTAAATAATGTAATTTTGTTCTGAAGCTCAGAAGCTCATAGAGGCCAGACTCTTTACCCAAATAAATTATTCTGCTGAACAGCTCATCCATTTAAAAAATGCCATAAAGCCTTTTGTTTGCTGTAGATTTTAATAATATCATCATACAAATCTTGTTGTCTTAAAGGCAATTATTTGATAGGCTACTCTTGGCCAGTCCAAATGACACTATAATTTAAATGTAGCCTGGTTTTTATACTGGGATACAAATTCTGTGAAGTCTTGCAAGTACAGCCCATCTCACAAAGAGGAGAAGGTAAAATTCTACAGCACAGAGTGCTACAAGCTACCATGGTAATACAGGGCAAAACCTGTACAAAACTGATTTGAGTCCTTGAATATCTAAGATCCAATCATGAAAAAAGTGTTTTTTCAGTACCTTATATTTTTTAATCCAGTCATTTATCTTATCTTTATTTTAGTTTTAAAATTTGGGTTGGAAACAAATATTTAAAATTTCACTATTGATAATTACAATTCAGATAATTAGGATGAAGCTTGGAGAAGGTCCATATAGGTTTAATATTTGGCTAAGTCTACCTGATGGTAAGCTCTCTGAATCTGAGGAAATTCTCTGAATCTATGGAACATTTTTCCAACATGAAATTAATTCAGGTCTGCCTCATGGCATATTTTAGCTCAATAAGATAACATCATCTCTATTCTGAAACTTTCCAAATAGTGAATGGCTAAATATATAGCTCATGAAAAAAGTACTTGGCAGAGATTTATGGTGTCTAATCTTTTTTATAGCCTTTTTTTTACAGTGAATATATAATAAAAAAATTACTTCAGCCTGTATCCAAGATTTATCTTCTGGTTACAGCATTTTTATATTCACAGAAGGAAAAAAGAAAGTAATTGTCCCCAATAAATAGTTACTGCATTTGAATTTTTTGTTTACCAAAACAGGATTATTCCTTCTTCTCATTTTGGGCAGTTCTTTCTAAGTTAGTTATAGAAAGTTCCAACAACAGCATAGCTGGTTGCATGTGTCTTACAAGGGAGAATTTTGGGGTTTAAGGGACATATATTACAACAAAGTTATCCAAATTCCTTTTGGTCATGTGTGTGAAGAAACAGAGAGAGTTACATATGATGATGCATCTGATAGATTTACCCTAAAAAAAAACCAGCAGAATGTTCCCTTAAAGCAATCTCTGAGCTGCAGATGTAGAGGTAAGACTCTGTCATTACATTTAATTTAATTCAGACTGGTTTATGAGTCAATTACTCACAAATCCAGCAATGATAAATTGAGGAGATGTGAAAGAAAATAATTCCACAAATCTGTGGGTTTTTTCTCTGATTATGGGATATAGGGGATCAAAGTACTAAACTATCATAACTTCATTGAAATTAATGGTCTTATGCTCATTGAGACTGACAAAGCTGGCATTGCATTGGAAGCAGCTAAGTTTGCAGAAAAAGCATCATTTTGTTAATATGTTTTCAACACATAAATCAGAACACTCCTTCTTGGTTCTATGGAACAAAAATCAAGTTACTGAAACATACGGTGGTGTTACTGAGAACAATTTAAACAAGGTTAATTTTCTTGACAGTTTAAATATAATTGTTCCAGTTTATAGAGGCAAGAAAATACTTGCCATAATCTCAGTTCCTGTAGTGCCTGTGACTCTGTCAATACTCAGCTTTTGTTGGGATGGCTCTGCTTGTTTCAACATTTAGCAAGTTGAGTTTATTTCTGTTTAGTTGAGTTTATTTCTATTGCACTATATGGTTACACAGAACATACTGAAATGCCCTTCCTATAGTCTTCTAACAAGGCAAGTGCACAGTTTAGCTGTGATTGTAGCCAACAGGAGACTGATACCCACGGGGCAAGTTCTTAATTTAAATGCTGGCAGTGATTTTTCATTTCTGAAATTATTTTGTCCTCTCAGGGTTGCCCCAAGGGAAAGATCTGAGGGAAGTCCTGCATATTGCAGGGAATATTCATTACCAGTTTAATTGTTGATGCTGAAAACTTAACTTTTTCCCTTTCTGTAGATGGGCCTAAAGAAATGCTCATTTAGCCCCATTACTTAGCTAGCAATGCCTTTGCCCGAAGAATACAGTCTCCTTCACCCTGTAAAACAGTGAGAAGTATAAATAAAAACATATTTCAGCAGACATTTTACTCTCTCTTTAGGATCACTACAGCTCAGACTACATGCCAACCTAACATCAACTAAATTTCAAATTTCCAGTCCAGGAGATCTGTATTTCAATACTTGGTCTCTGCACAGATAGGATCTAGAATATCAAATGTTTGCACACAATAAAAATTTCCAATACTTCTGTTTCAAATATGCTGAAAATTTTCATTTCAAACGTGCTGAGCCAAAGAAAGCTTCCAATTCAGTCTAGGGCAGGTACACAAGATTTCATTTTAAGGATGTTAAATTACAATGGTTTTCGGGAGATGAAGTGCAAGCCACCTCATCAAACTCTCTCCATTTTTATGCTCATCTCAGAGCATATAGCATGACATTGTTCAGGGGGGAATTCTTCATTATGTTCTGGGCTGTATAATCCCCTGAGCAGATCAGCTTACAGGGAAGAATGCACTCCCAAACAACACCCTGGGAATTGCTTGGAAGTACCATTTAATTTAAAAGTTTTCAATTAGCTAACTAATTCAAAGTTCTTGGAACTGAGTTGAAACAAAACAGGCCTTTTTATTTTCTCAGTCTAAAGGCCTAGACTTTAGCAAAACAGCAGTTTCATTTTCCTTATTTATTTTTAAGACATAGAGTAACCATCTTTACTTTCTTCCAACCTGTATTTGGACACTCAATTTCATTATGGAGGAGTTGAACCATGCTATACATTTAAAGAATAACATATTTCAAAATTGCCCTTTATTTTTCCCATCTGACATCTTAAAAAGTGCAATGAAAAAGCAATGCAAGTCAGACATTCAATATAGAATTCAATACAGAAGTTTTTGTACAAACAATGTGCTAGAAAAATTTGGCCTCTATGATAAAGAGCTCATTCACTTCCAGCACCCATATTTTTAGAGCAGAATTCTATTTTTTTATCATTTTAAGGACCACTGTTATTTTGCCTCTGAACATACCAGTCATTTCCTGTGTTGTGAGCCAAAAAAAAAAAAAGGGGGAGACTTAAATCTAAAGGCACCTACTGCAGTCAGTGAGAGGTCTACAAAACAATCAGTCAGTCCCCAAACTCCGAGTTGCACTTGAAAGCTTTGACTGCTCTAGGTAGGTTTTTTTTTACTAGATAAAAAGCAACAGGATTTTCTTTGTGTGTGTTCCATTTTAATTTCTCCTGTATTGTCCATTACCATCTTTGGTGCACGGATCTGTATTACCTCACCTCTGCTTAGATACAGACTACTTGGTGTCATGTTTGTTCGTTGGTGTAACATATTGCTGTTGTGGTGTCTGAGTCCCCCTTTACACCAGGTCCAGCAAATCCTTCCCACTGGGGAAAACTGAAATTACAGGAAGTTTCTAGCAAATTCCACAGAACATTATTGAGCTTGAAGAGGGAAAGGTGTTTTCCACTCCATTCTGACAGGCAGAAGCACTGTAGATACTTTCATGGGTAAATGCATATAAATTAATATGAAGCATCCAGCTCTATTTCAAGAAACCTTCACAGTTTCTAATAAAGAAACAATTACCTTACAAATTTAGTCTTTTATGAGAATGAAACATTAGGACTATGTGCCAGTTTTCAGACTGAGTCAGAAGGAAAGTAGATATCTCAAAACACCTTATGCAACTTAATAACACATCAGCTAAATCTTGGCTTTCTGCATCAAACCTGTCTTTTCACAATACTGGTCCTCTGCTAAATTTAGCTTTAACAGATGAAATTTGGAAAGAGAATTTCACTGTTCCCACCCTGGAACCCACATTGCAAGATGCATAGTAATACTAACAACCTTTAACAATTGAGGCACTAATATTTGTGATCGTGAATCTCTTCAAGTTATACATGGATTTGATAGTCCTGTTTTTTTTAGCTGGAGACATTGCAATAAAACTTAATCTTCACCTGTTAACAACAGAACTACATTTATGGCCCAGGTCTGTTAATTTCCTCTGGTACAAATTCTTACTCCCTGACATTTCCTGCCTACAGTAATGCAAATGTGTTACTTTAAAGAACTTGTTTGTTTAACAATTTTTTTTGAAATTAAATTGCTAAATGTACTTCTAAATTTTATTTTTTTCTAGCTTATATCTACACGCATTGCCAGGTAGATAAGACAGTTGCAACAGTTAATTTTTATGCTGAACAAAAATAACTTTTTTTCTGTTTCACTTTTCAGTTTCTTACATTTGAGAGAAGAAAATAAAAGAAGTTTTCTCCAAATACCTCACGCTTCTGAAAGTAAACAATTTTGGATGGCATTTCAAATTACAAAAGAAGTTACAAAATTGACAAACATTCTTGCAGTTATTGTCAGCTTTTCTGGTAGAAAAATAAAAAAAGAGAGAAGTTTTCTACAGATTCAGTATTTTTGTCTCTATTTAGATTACAGTGGGTGTAGAATAATAATAAATGAAAGTGATAAAAAGGCAAAAGTAGAACACAGCAATAAAATGAGGACAACACAAGTACATGGCAATTTTTAAAATGGCCCTGAATTAAAATGTGGGTTTCAATTTCTGTATTGAACATATCTATTGAATATATTCAATTAAGAGTAAAATGCATTATAAGAAAAAATATTGATTCATACCAATATCTCTGATCTTCTACTGACTGGGTTGTATTCCTTAGGTACTCCCCTTAGATATGCCCACTCAAATTAGCAGGACTAATATATGTGTACTCTCATTTCCCCAAGGTGTTGTGTTACAATTATGGTAAATTAATATATTTATGAAAATAACTCTGTAAGTTCCACAAGAAAAGATTAATTCTTGTATTGAATGCTTTCTCAACCTCCTGAATGTCTTTGGCAGCAAGGCAGCAGCAGATATGCTTTTCTGTGTGATTAACTTCTCAGTTATTTCAAAAAGATAAATAAAACCAGCTCCACTGGTTCTGAGCTCCAAATATACCTTCTTAACCATCAGGGAAGCTTACTTTAAGGTTTAAATCACCCTGCATCTCTCTTTAGATTCTGTCCAATATAAAACTAGCAGAGCAGAGTCCATTGTTAGATAGGAAAAATTACAATATTATAAAATATATTGCGGCAAAAAACAGTAGGCGGAGCTGGGATAGTCATAGGGTGGATTTATTATGGCTGGAAAGGGCATGGGTGTAACAGAAAGCAGCATGTGAAGGAGGCCATGCAAACTACAGATTCCTCCTTATTGTGAATAATCACCACACTTTCCACCTTCTGGCAATGAAGGGACAGACAGAGCCAAGGGCTCCCACCTTCTCCAAGTACCTACAACCCTATCCCCAGGAGTGTCTCAGACACTCCTTCCTGTCAAAGAGCTCCAAAAGCCACTTGAGACACTTGCCCCTAACCCCTCTCTGACCTCTTCCTTTAGGTTTATTTTGTACTCAGTCTACATAATTGTAGACTAAGCATATATTTGATAATGTACAGAACCCTGAATTTTTTACAAAAGAATTACAAAGGCTTATTATACTTCCCTCTCTCTGTACCACTTTTGAAAAACTGGGTGCTTATCTGCTTGTAAGAATGGCTCAAGAATTTCAAAAGATGTCTCAAATGCTCCTTATATGCTTTACTACCTGTTGCTGTCACACAGACAGCACCTCTCATAAGATGACCACAAAATGCTTCCTGAAAGGAGGAAGAATTCTATAGTCACAGTTGAAAGGAGAACAGTTTCAATTTCCTTCCTATGTGTTTTGTTCTGGTGTGTCAGCAAGGTAAAAATTTACAGTGTACAAATGCAACAATAGTATACACAAACTTTGCTTCAGTAAAAGCACTAGAACGTGAAGCTCAGAATGAAAGCAGGAATTAATACAAAGTATGTTCACAGGTAAGATATGGCATCAAAACATCTGTTAGCCTGAGGAAATTGCAATTGATACCATTACAGTGAAAGCTCCATAGAATTATCACAACTCTCTACATAGTCATAAATAACAGCTCATGAATCAGAGCTTATTATATAAGCAAATGTTATTATTAATACATAGGATTACACAGTATCACAGACTGCCAGAATCAAAATGTACCTTCTTTGGCTCAGGGGTGTACAGCCAAACTTCATGGACCATGTGGAGTTTTGGGTTTGCTGCCCATGGAAAGCCAACATGGATGCAAATAGCCAGAACACTCCAGTAAATCAGGACACCCATCTTGTTATCAACCCTGGTGGAGATTCCTGCATATCCATCATAAACTACTTTACTATGCAAACAAATAAGCTACCACAAAAAGCAGGAAGTCTGGCATATATACTAAAAGATGACTTAAGGGTATATATATTGTACTGAAAGCAGACATCATGAGTGTTAAGAAAATTACAGAAATTACTTAGCTGCTAATAAAATATATCCACTAAATAATAGACTTGTCCATCTGCTGCAAAGCCCATTAAGAGAGGAAATTAATGCCTAGAAGAATTGAAAGTATTCAGTCTAAAGCACTAAAGGTGAAAATCTGTAATCTTTGTTGCAGGCAAATGCTACTTGCTCTGATTTTAAAACTACTGAAACAGTCACTTATATGTAATGAAAAAAAAAAAACCCAACAAAAAACCAGAAAAGACAAGGAAGTAGAATGTGGTGCTTCATGTGTGTATGCTTCACGTCATGTTCCCTGTTATAAAGTAAAAGCTATACCAAAATTGTTAGATAATTTTTAAATCCCTCTTGGTTAAGTGTACCCATCACTACTTGATGAAACATGTCATTCTTGATTAAACAAGTCCTGAATTTTGAACTATAAGAAATTCCATTAATTTTATTTCTCAAATACGCTTCTAAGCAATGTGGACTTTTCAGCTCACTTGTATGCCTTTATACTGTCTAACTACTTCACATCAAGTAGGAAACATATATCTTTGTCTACAGACATTACAAGACATCTTTATATATACTATCATTTAAGCAATTCCACTGAGTTAGTCCCAAGATTTTTCATGTGCTGAATTATTATCTAAAGAGCACTGGGAGAACTTTGCAGCAGCAGGTATTAAGCAGACATAGACTGGCAGAGCTCCCCACCATGATTCATCTCAGCTGAACCTCTCTTCATGTGTGCTTAAAATAGACTCAAAAATCTGAAAACACATATTGAATGCTTTCTTAAAATGTGACTCCACTTTTGATCCCATTGAAGTAGAAGCGTATCTGATCTTTCTGGAGCTGCATAACAAGTTTTCTCATTAATCTTCCAGCTCTGAAAACATCATCAGTGTTATCATTAGGAGCACAGCCTTTCTCACATTACTTGGGAACTTGCTTTGGTAAAATCAGGAAGGGAGGTACTATGAAAATGGAAAATAACACAAAATAGGGAAAGTGACTCACAATATATTGAGTTCTTAAAAGGACTTAGATAAAATGATAATAATAATAACCTTCACTTTCCAATAACAGAACCAAACCTTTTCTTTAGCCTCAGACTCAATTTATTTCATGTGAACTGGCTCCTGACTCAATGAAACATTCTTCATCTGCTCTAATATGTACTGCCTGACCACTTTGCTATGCTATGGTAGCATATACCTCCCTGTAGAATTTTCCAGACCTATTAAATATATTAGTCAAAGGAGACTTCATTCTTCCCTTTTTTGTTTTTCCTCCCATGATGCAATGGACATCTCATTTGGATTTGACTGGGGTGAGTTAAAGGCTGCTTGATTGTCTTGTTTTCATGAACAACTGTGTTAGAAGGATCAATCAATAGGGTCTTCAGTGCCCTTTGATAGATAACTTAGCAAGTTTAAAGACATGAGAGAGCAGGTAACTAGGTATCACAAAAATATAGTTAAATAATGAAGTTTCAAGTACATCGTTTCATGCAAGGCTGGTTTTTAATTTGGTTTTGGTTTGGTTTGTTTTTTCTTACCTAGTCACTTACAGTACTTTGTTAGAGTGTTACAAGATTTCCTGTGGTGTTTATTCTAACTAAAATGGAGCTCTCACATGAATACCTAGTGTGCAGATCTTGAGAAGAATCTGAATAAATCTATTATGGGAAATAGCCAATGTACTGAAGTCAGAACCTGGTATGAAGTCAGAACCTCTCTCTTCTGTTACTGCTGCAATTTGTACTTGTGCCTTCACAATGAGGCAAGACCCAGACAGCCAGTCTTGGATCAGTAGTTTCCAAGATTGCTTTTGTCAGATCTCCTCCAGAAGAGACTTTACTCCTTATCTACCATGTTATTTCTTCTTTCAAACACCATAATGACCTAACTTTCATAAATCATAAAGGAGTTCAGAAATCCTTTTAGTTTGGTTGGTGTTTTTTCCAATAATTGCAACTTACAATTCTTATAGAACTTTAAATAGATAGCAGATCATTTAAGCACAAGCCATTGCCTGAGTCTAAAGGAACTACTGGAAGATATAAATACCTATGTGAGTGCCCTGAGGATTCCCTTCAGGAGTTGTGACTTCATACCTGGAAGTACATAGACATTGCCTTCTCAGCTGGCAAGGATGAATCCACAGCTGCTTAGACACAGTCAGGAGGAAACAGGAGGTATAAGGATACATATTTGAACTCCTATCCTTCTCTCTCAGAGGGGCTCCTGACTGAAAACCAGCTATCACATGCATGGGAAACAGCCATGAACTTGCAAGGCTCCACTGATCCCTCTGCAGCCCTGCATGGAACCAAACAAGCTTCATGCACCAACACACTCAGCCTGGCACAGGGAAGGAAAGGTTTTGTGTGACGTTACACAGCCATCAGAGAAGAGCCAGGTGACAACAAGATCTGAGTCTCTGCCACATCTACTACAACAGCACTTGGGTCAGTAACAAGGGCTCTTAGGCACCACTATAACTCACACCAAAATCTGCACTCCAGCAACTTGCATCTCAGCACAAAGCCAAAATGTGGCCGTGGATTTTCCCATGGTAAACTCAGCTGTATCTTTCAGAGCAGTGCAGAACCTGCACTAATCTGGAAAACAGCAAAATGTAGGAAACACAAAAGTGTCTGCACTTCTCACATTTCTCTGAAAAATTCCATCAATCATTCCACAGCCTAAGCCTTAAGGATTTGCTGCTGGCTAAGAAAGAAAACACTCTAGGATAAGGTGATGACGATAAAGGGAAAAGATCCTAAGCGGGAGAGAAAAAAACACATTTAGAAACTACAAACAACTTTCGACTTGTGCCATTTGGATGAGAGACTTTCCTCTCCTGAGCCTCAAACTTTTATGGGTTAGAGCCAGGACCTGAAAAATATATTCTCTCCTCTCTTCCAGTTCCCATCTGTGGGTCACACAAGAGATCTGCAGATCAATTCCACTTAAAAAGATGCCTTTCATGTTTTGGGACAGATTCTCTGAGGGATCCAGACCCTAAGGGTTCTGCAATGCATGACTACAAACACTTCAAAAATTATTGAACCACCCCCTTCAAAAAGGGAGAAGTGGTGGGTTAGCCCTGTGTGTTAGAAAGCCAGAGCTTTATGATGAGGATGATGAAGTTCAGTAGTCATGGGTAAAACAGGGGAAAGGCCAATAAGGCAGATGTCATGGTAAGAGTCTATTACAGACCACCCAAGCAGGTGAACAGGCAGATAAAATGCTCTCTAAGAAGCGGGGATAAGTCTCACAATTCCCAGTCCTTTTTCTTATGAAGGACTTACCAGATGTGTGCTGGGAAAAGCACACAGCAGAGAGGAAACAGTCTAGGGCATTCCTGGAGTGAGTGAAAGATAACATCCTGACACAGCCAGTGAGTGAGACTGGGGAAGGTGTCCCAGCGGACCTTTTGCTTGTGATAAGAGAAGTACTGGCAGGCCATTGGGCACTTGCAGCCTGTCTTGGGCACAGCTGCCATGAAATGGTAAGAGATTCTTGGAAAAGTACGAAGAAGAGTCAGCAGAACTGTTCACTTGGACTTCTGTTGAGCAGACTTTGGCCTGTGTAGGAAAGTGATTGACAGGGTCCCTTGCCCCCGGGTTGCATAGGAGGAGGTTTAGAGTGGATATTAAGAAAATTTTCTTCACCAAAAGAGTTGTCAAGCATTGAAAAAGGCTGCCCAGGGAAGTGGTTGGATCATCATCTCCGCAAGAATTTAGAAGATGTGTAGGTTGGCATTTGGGGACATGTTCAGTGCTGGACTTTTCATTTCTGGGTCAGTGGTTGTAACTGATGATTGTAAGGGTCTTTTCCAAGAGAATCAGACCTATAATACTGTGAGGAGACAAGGTGATGATATCTGCCACATTGCACAATTCACTTCAGCAGTCACAATCCAGAGTTAAATTTGTCTTCCTCTTCTGCAGCCTCAGAAGCAAGAGGAAGATGGACCATACAGAGAGCCCAGACTACAGCAGACTTCCCAGATTCATCTCACCCTTCCTCTCCATAGAAGTGTAAATCATTTTCTGTGATCAATAACCTTCTATCTTTACTTCTGTATCTTAATTATTGCTATAAATAGTATAAGTACTTTCTTTTTGAATGCAGTGAGCAGTCTTTAGATATAAGTATTACTTCTAAGGTAGATGAGAAAAAAGAGTGGAAAAGTACTAACAAGCAACTGAAATCTGTAATAAAATAATAATTGCTACAAATTTTCATACATAAACTAACCCATACTAATTGAAGGATTGATTCCATATGCTTGTCTTCGAAGGCATAGGTTTTGTTTAAAGCTGAAAAATGAACAGAAGAAAATTGGCTGTCCTCATTATGGCATTATATTTACTTTGTGAAAGAGACAAAAAACTCCTGATCCATCCCAAAAAAATTAAAAAGAAAAAGGATTATGTAAAATATTCTGAGTAGTAATAAAAATGGCCATTTATTATATTTCACTTTTCACCAATATATTTCATGGTCAGCCTTGCTTTTCCAGAAGAGAAAATAAGGCACAAAGGATGGAGCGACTGCCCAGAGTGATCCATCAGGCTGACACAGATTTGGAAATAAATCCAAGTTTCCTGAATCCCAGCCCAGTTTTCTGTCCTTAGCAGTAAATGACTGGATATCTTAGTCACCAAAGGACAACTTTACCCAATCATTCACGTGTCTCTGAAACCAAAGGCCTTCAGGAAAATACTAAGTATTTATAGTTCTGTGGTCTCTGCAGTGCCTGACACTTCAAGGGTCTATAAAGACATTTTTAAAGCAAATTAATGATGACCAAGAGAGAAATGTCTGGCCTCCATAATTAGTTGTAACAAAATTTGCCACTCATATGCTTTCCTACATATTAATCTGGTTTTGAAGTTTTCACTCTGGAGGCTTGTTCTCATGACGCTTACTTACCTAGTCATTCTTTCATAGGCAACATTTTAATTCAATAATACTTTACATGCAAAAACAAATTTGACAAATGAAACATCTGTGTGAAATATATAAATTAAATTGCACATGGATCTCTGAGAAGAGATTATAATTTTAGTACAATTTTGTATATAGCGCTGATGAAACTTCTGGAAAGGTATCCTTCTTTTCTTAAGGTCTACTCATTCTTAGAATCTGGAGACTCAATTTCTTTACAGAGTGATTACTATATAACAGAAGTATAATTATTGCCTGGACCATTAAACTTTGGCAAAGGTGACTGAAACAGTCTCAGGGGAACCAAGAGCTTGTTTAGAGCAGGGGTATTGTGCAGCAGTAATTAAGTGACACAGTGGGGGTGGGAGTCCCAAGAGAAAAACATGTTACAATGACAATTTTTATTATACGTCTCAATTACTTCTAGCTATACACTTTAGCTTTCTGCAAAAGAAATCTACCACTATTTCAGACCCTCAGAAGCCTGAAGCCCTCCACAGATATCCTGAGCCCCTTCTCTGGTCCTGAGACCAGGAGGCACAGTATAATCATATCCACTGTGGAATGATAAACTTGCCCTGGAAATAGGATGGCCATACCCAAACTGCCCAGAATTAATAGTTTGTCCTATATTCATTCTCGAACGATTCCAGGAATTACCTGGAAGACTGCTTATGCACCATGGCTGTGCATGGGACTTTTGAACAGTTTAACAGTGCAGATACCCTAATTCTGTCCCTGTGCCTTTACCCTGGCACTGTTTATTTAGCAGATTAAACACAGCCAATAATGACCTCCTAGCAAAAACAAGATGTTTGTCAGGTGTGATGCACAAATAAAGAATGGACAAAGGATGAACAAAGAAGAGTGGCAAATGGAGAGGGAAGACAGGGCCAAAGTTCTTAATGGCAAAACAGGGAGCTAGCCGTGTTGTAGATAAATGTGAGCAATGTGGGAGGCAAGAAGAGAGGAGACTGCAACATACAAGTTACAAAAGGTTGAAGGATAGTGGAAAGACTGGAGCAGCATCTGTGTTTTAAAGCTGCTAGGCAAGAGGAAACTGAAGTTCAAGTCAGTCCTGGGGAGGGGCTTGGTTGAAGACAATTCTGAGATCCAAAAAATATGGTGCTGTTCTCAGAGAGCAAAAAGGAAGTAGCAGGGAGGGCTAAGGAGACCAGGTACTCTTGATTATGATTATACATCACTCAGTTAGATATCCAGAAAATAGAAGCAAACACATGTCCTGAAATTCATCTGTCTAGACTTAGATACCTGAATATCTGGATGTTCAGGATAGAGTGTCTCCCAGACATTGCCAGCTGGGAAGGAAGCCTGAAGTTTTTATTCCAGATCATCCAGGATGATCCAATAGTCAGAAAAGAGCCACAGAGGTTAAAAGAGAAGCTGTCTAAAGGTGTCTGGATGGAGAATCATCCCGGTAACACAACAGCAAACTGATCATCCCTGTCCTACTGATTGCTGGCAAATCACAGCTTCAGGGTATCCAAGCTCAGGACACAAGAGTGGGTGCTAAATTCATTCAAGATGCCCTCTTCGACAAGCATTTGTGGTTAGAGGTGCTGCAGTCCTGCAAGACCAAGATCACAGAAGCTACCAGGAACTCCAAAACCTCTCTGAGAAAGAGGGTGAGAGTCCCTCCATCCAATCATCATCTAAAGGACCATAGAGGAAGGCCACAATGTTTGTTATAGTAGTCTAGCCAGCAGGATCTGGCAACCAGAAAAGAGCCTGGGAAACTATTCTGTCCTCTATGGGAACAGTCAAACAAAAAAAACCCCTGTACAGACCACATCAAACAGTCACTTTTTTACACACAACAGCACATAAGTGCTTTTACACTCAGATAGGATTCGCACAGTGTATTCATCTAGAAAACCGAATTTTCAGAGGCATACAGCTCTTTCATCTAAATGAGCAAGTTCATTAATGTCAGCTTCTTGGTACATAATCACTGCATAACTACTGGAGGACAAGCTGTGATTTCTGATGAGTCGGGGACCATTTCCTGGGCTAGGCCATCTGGATACAGCCCCTCTGTTTTGAACATTTCAAAGATAAAGGCACAGTCAAAACATACTGGTTGTTTTTAAGGGCAAAGAATGGGTTCTGATACCATTGAGTGTTCTATTCCGGATGTATCCGTTGTGGGATGAATAATGGTTTTGCTACTTGCAATTTTGCTGTTTCTTAACAGAAGTCTAAAGTAAGCTAACTTCAAACTGGTGGCTAAAGTTGTCATTTTGAAGGGTGATGTGGGTAGTAATATGACACATTCAGTTGGCCAACAGCTGATGCTTTGCAGTTCCGTGAATACTGTAATGCATACATAAATATTTTGAGGGAAAAAAAAAAATACATTACAACATTTAGCTTTGCCTGGCAAATTATGGTGCAATTTAGTATGTGTTTCCCCATACTGACTGACAGTCACATGGACAGGCAGCATGCTGGGGATTTAATTTGTTCCTAGGCAATGTTCAAGAATGTTCCTAGGGAAAATGATTTCAAGGACTGAGAAACACCTGGAAGCTTTTCATGTGCTGAGGTGCCAAAAGAAAGCAGGAGATTTGAAAACTGAATCCTGAAAATGTTTGTGCTGGCAGCTAGAATATGACTCAAAGTTTGCTGTTATCTTTTCTCTCAATGTGGAGACACAGTCCTTTAAGGACTTAAAGAGCACAGCTGCCCATCTCAAACACTCTTAAGGCCAGAAGAACTTAGCAATAAGACAAGTACAGAATGGAGCAACAGGATGGCACTAACTTTGGGCCTGGCAGCGGTGAGATCTGGTTAGTACATCCTGTGGAATGCGTCCTTACAGAAATTCCCCCATGGCAAACTGTGTGAAGAAACAACTGTGTGCATATCATCAGTCAAGTAAAAATCACCCCAAATTGTGGGACAGAGGGCATCTGTGACCATCACTGAAGATCACCCCTCAAATATGATTTGATATTAGGGCTGTAAGTTGAGCCACCACAATGGGAACTTGAGATAAATGTAAAGGTGGTGCTATTGTCCAGATGTTATCTAGGCCTAGGAGGAGGTTAACAAAGATAAGGAAAAAGGATGCAGATGCACCTCCCACCAGTCAGATCACAAAAAGCCCTCATGCTCTACTAAACTAGAAGCGCCTACCAGGTCACTGTAATACTTGCCTCTAATACATGCACCCTTTTAGACAGTTGTTGACCAACTACAGCCACCAGCAATGATAGGAGTAGCTGTGGCCTGATGCTGCCACATTTAAATAAATATATTTAGAGGTATTTTGATAAATTTTGATAAAAATCTTGGTGGTGATAATATTTCTGAAGCTGGAGTGTGCTGCAGTGTATGTGTATATATGAGTTACAATTTTGCTCCTGCTGGGCAAAGCTTTAACCCTTGATGGGCTTTGCTCTCTGTTAGCTGTTTTCCACACTGTTCAGTATCAATAATTCTGCTAGAGAAGAACAGACACCCTGCCCTTTCATGGACATCTCTGATTTGCTTTGAAGTATTTCACAGTCTCTACTTACCTTCTGAAAAAAAAAAAGTCTGATTTAAAAACCCTGATACATGTTCTAATGCCATTGATTGCAACACAATTTCTTTGTGCTAATAAACATCTGCAGCTAAAAAATTGAAGACTGACTTAAAATTCTCTTCATAAACTGGGAAAAACTAGGATTAACCCAAGTCTTACAATAAATTATGTATCACTCATTACCCTTTAGGAAAATAAGGGGACTTGGATCAAAGTACTCATTTGTGTGATATATTTTGGTCTAAGAAAAACACTATTATTTATACTGAAATAATGATAATAAAGAAGCTTTCAGGTGGCCAAGGAGGGCTTTTTATGACTCCAAGGCTTATTTATAATAATTATTATTTATTGCCACTTTAAAAAGCTTTTACACCATTACCATGCCTGATTTTTCTCAAGGATCAACAAAACCATAAATATTTTCTGCCCTTTAATGTACATTTGGGATGAAGTTCCTCTGAGGATGCAGATACTATCTCAGCATCCTTACACTTCCTGACCCCATTCGTTCCCACCCCAGGTGCCTCATTGCATATGCACAGACCTTGTCTGCAGAGTACTTTGGTGACACAGAAATGTAGGAGTGTATTAGGGAGAGGAGGCAGGCAAGTCAGAAAATGAGCTGCAGCATTTTGACCTGAATACAATAAGCACCCACATATAAAATGAAACAGCAGCCCTGAGAAAATACTTTACTCAGATATCAAGTCCGTGTGGGTTTCAACCTCCTCCATCCCAGGAAGTTACATACCTGAATTGTTTCTGATTTATATAGGGAAGGATAGTTAAGCCTCTTTGTATTTAAAAGAATAAACCAATGTCATATTTTCCACCACTTCATGATTTAACAAGTAGTTAAATTCTCACCAATGTTTCTACAGACATAATTTTCTGCTTCAATGATACTTCTTTGTTGGGAGTGGGAGGATGGTCCAGCTTTCTCTCCTGTGTTACACCTCATATAACCTGCCTGAAGACTGATTGGAATGTACAGAATTAAAATATTCTGGTCCAAACCCACTCCCTAACAGTCAATTGAGATAGGAGAGATAGGGTAAATATCTGCTCACCAGATGGCAGATTTTTTTTCTTACTATTTGCATTTAAAATATAACCTTGGTTAAGGATAGTTCTGTCTTCCAATGGTATGGTCATTCACAGCTCAAAGGCAGCTCTGCTATTAGCCACAACATAACAGACAGAGCTTTCCATACATTAAATGAATTTTCTGCTCAAAACAGGAACCAAATCAAAATAGAAATATCAGAACAGACCAGTGACTCCATACTAAGACACCAAAAACCCATAGTGACTAAGAGCAGGGAGAGAATAAACTCCTGTAAATTCAGAAACTCTTTTATCTCCTCTCTCACTCACTCTTGTTTTCAGGTTATCTATTTGCATTTACAACCAGAAATTAGAAATTTGTGAGAATTAACTGGAAAAATAGGCCTGCCAAGGACCACCATGCTTTGTCTTCCATAACAAAAAGTTATTTTGTCACAGTTTTTAAGTCTATATAATTTCAGAAGGATATCCATTCCCCTCCCATACACCCAAGGATGATGGTTTTCACTGCATGTGAGTCAAGCCCTCAGAGACTGCAATGCACTATGGAAGGAGACTCAGAGGCTGAAATAGGGGCTACTGCTGGCTGTAGATCCACAAGAGGACAGTTCCTGAGGCTGCAAAGAGAGATGAGGCATCACCTCCTCTCTGCCATCATGCTTCTTCCAGACAGGGAGAAAAAATAAAGAAACCTGGTCAAAGAAATTTGATGTATTCCTGTTCACAGAAAATTACTTCTACCACTGGTAGAAAGAAGCAACCAATAGTGGTCTTAAATTGAAAAAAGCATTTCAGCACCACTCATTGGGATGGATTTCACATGAACTATGAACTACAGTGATTACCACACAACCACACAAAGCTACACAGACAATGTTTTTAAAAACCTCAAATCCAACAACAAAAAACACCAAAAACATAAATGAAAGAAACCCAAATCAAACCACAAAAAAACCCCAAAAATACAAAAAAAAACTCACCCAAAACAATGAATCCTGAAAAATTCCAGGTATTTCACAGGTATTTCTCTGTGCTGGGGGACTTGTTTTCTCCTTTCTTTTTTGCTGTAGTTTATATGGCACCTTGTTTTGCATAAATCTGAGGTAATGATCAGAAGCCAAGAATCTTCCTTTATTGGGAACAGGTTGGAACCTATAAATTGTTAAGAGGTGAACAGAAATGTAAAGATGATATTCAGACATGAAGGTGAGCCCCTGGGGGTGCAGTATAAGATGGGAGAACAAAGAAAAGCCATGAACTTCTCACTACCTCGCTGTTGCCTCCTGGCCTTTCTCACAGTTGCTGGAGAGCCTCAGGTAACTCCAGGGATATCCTTTAGGTTACTCAGGTAACTACATGGGTATTTAGAGTTCCTACAGTGAATTTCTCCTCAATATCCTGGATACATGGACAATCATGCCAGAGGGAGAACATTTTTCTACTGAATAAAAAATATCAGAAGTAAAACACTCAAGCCTGAAGATCTCTGAGTATATCCTAGACCCCTATGGCTGGAGTGCCTCATGTTACTGCTGGGAAATTCCTATAGTTCCCTGAACTCAAAAATTACCCCAGGGGCAATCCTGCAGAGCTAGAGCTACATTTACAGTATATGCTACACAAAATATTAAGAGTTAGAAATTTGCTTTTATTTCTGTGTTTCATGGGTTTCTGCATGAGGATTTTGAGGGGGGAAGTAGTTTGGTTTTAAATGAGTGGAATGAAGCAGGGCCACAAACCTCTATCCCAGCTCATTTTTAATGATATGCTAAATCCAGTTCTTGTTCATTCTGTTGTACCAGCTTTAACAGAGAAAGATTCCAGGTGGGTGGCAACAGTTTGCTGAGTTCATACTGCAGAATATAATAATATCCACTCATATCCTAATGAATTCCCATTTATACAGCTTTCTCATTCCCAGAACTTCCAAAATAATAACATACACATAGCTTCCCTTTAATCTCTGCAAAATCCCCTGAAAGGTATGTAACAGAAATATGCAAATATGGCAGGAAATACACTGACAACACCGAGAGAAAACAAATAAATTAACATAGTCTTTAGCAAATCCTCTTACTTGGGCAAATGCTATTCTTTCAGACAAAGAAAATGTGTCCTTTTTTAATAAAGAACTATCTCTGAAAACAAAATGCCTCTGCAGGCATAAGCACAAGATTTCTATTTAGTAATCACAACTAAATTTATTAGAGCATTTTCTATTCCACCACATGTCCCAGTATGCCTCCTGGCTGTTTTGCAAACACCTGAGGGCTGGAGAGAGAGTCACACTTTCAAGCCTATAAACTGCTTCTTCTTTCAACTCTGCTGGGTTACGATTTGCTTGAACAGAAAATTTCCCAGTTCAGAAAAGATTAAAAAAATAATTTAAGAGACCCTTAGCAGACTCAGAGGAGGGAGAAGAGACAGTAAAAAAAGGTCCTTTGTAATAATAAAGCACTGAGTTAAAAAAAAAAAAAAGGTTATTTTCATCAGCTAAGACTGCAGCAGCACCCTGTTTCTGTCTTGAGGCAAAGCCAAGAGGATCTGTTTTC
>VYXF01000184.1:209727-258738 GCA_013397295.1 Polioptila caerulea
GTTATTTTCATCAGCTAAGACTGCAGCAGCACACTGTTTCTGTCTTGAGGCAAAGCCAAGAGGATCTGTTTTCACCAGGCTTTCCTAAGGGCTGAAATTGGGGATGCTTCAAGGACAGATGCCAAGAAAGATAAAGAAGAAAGCACACAGAACCCAGGGATATGACTCTTATTTGGACTAAGTGATAAACCCTATCCAGGATTTATCACATTTTAGTGTGATCTCCTGAGCAGAAATATGAGCAGGTACACCATGGAAAAGAACTGGTGATAAATGCCAGATTCCCAGAGAGCACTAGACTTGCTCTGCCTGCCCCAGCCCAGCTAAGCC
Organism: Polioptila caerulea; assembly: GCA_013397295.1. Taxonomy (NCBI): domain Eukaryota; kingdom Metazoa; phylum Chordata; class Aves; order Passeriformes; family Certhiidae; genus Polioptila; species Polioptila caerulea. Next base: position 210,058 of record VYXF01000184.1, read on the forward strand.
TGTGTCTGCACTGACAATTCAGTGGCTCTCAGAAGGCATCTGGCAGTACCTCTGCCAGCAGCAGATAACCAAACAGGTAAAAGGAGCTGAGTCATTCCCAAATAACCAACTTGCCCTTCTTCCTCCCAGGCAGCAATCCACCTAAAACCAGAATAAGGTTAGAAGGCAATGCTAGCAATGAGGTTAAGTAAAGCTTAATTAACATTTTCATTTCCAGCTTTCAAAATATATACATCTAAATCCTGTAACACTGGCTAGAAATCTTTCAACTGTGGATTTTATGATACAATTCCCAAAGACTTTGGCCACTAAGACAGTTTAGTCTTAAGCATACACACCTAGAAAAGACACATATAAATTCTATAGAAGTTGTTGGAGGGGCATTTTCTACCTCTTGACCTATTTTACTGATATTTAGACTTATTTGATCACTCAGACTTTGCAAATTCCTTGCTTTTCTAAGACATAATACCAGCAGCATGATAAAGCCTTGCACTATCTGCAGACTTTGATATGACCTTGAATATCCAAAATCTGAAACACCATGTTATACAATGAACTCTTGTCAGGTGAAGAATGATGAAAGAAAGAAGTTTGTACACTTTGGACCTGTCTTAGAATGTTTATTTCAGATTCTTGAGCCCATTTTGGATTGGGAGAAACTTCAGCACTGGTCTCTGTGACATCTGCTTGTGTCAATGATGGATAAAAGGGTGCAAAACTGTACAGATCTCTCTCCCTTACCAGTGACTTTCATTAAAAATATTGGATTTTATACAAATAATGTTGCTTCTAACTTGTTATAAAAACCTGTATGCCAACAAAATAAACAGAAAGTAAGTTGTAAAATTACAGAGCTGCTTTTTTTTTTTTTTTTTTTCCCAGAAAGGCTCTTCTGGCTGCTGGGTTTTCTAAGATCTCAATTAAGACCTAAAATTAAAAAAAAAAAAAAAAATCCACAGATCTAATTTATGAAACTTTGTTTCTAAGGAATTAGAAAGAAAATTGACAGTTCTGCCATATTTGCTGGTGCTATCTGAAAGTCAAAACCCAACTACCTTTCTTGCATTGCTATGGCAAAATGTTTCATTAAGCCTTCACCAGCCAAGTTGACACCGTTAAGTTAAGAACAAAGAAAGAAAGGCATCGTTCAGGTCCTAAGTGATCTAATATGCTAGGCCAGACATCAGACCTACTTTTTATGCTCTTCAAATCTGTAAAGACGAGACTATAAATTCAAATACACATATATATATATATAAATGTAATATTTATAGAAGATATAAGAGGATCTGAAGCAATAGTATTTATCAAAGATTACTATTTATGACAAATAAAAAGAAGTACTATTACAAAGAGAAATGTGCTGGGAAATAAGTGGTTTGTGTGCTCAAGATCATCATAGGTGAAGAAATATGCATAGATGTACTTCTACAAAAAGTATCAGACTGACTGCATGTTCAACATATCTTGGTGAATCAGACCATGGCAAGCCCAGAGCGTGTGTCCAGCAGAGACAGAGGGCTGCAATGACGAAGCAGGGGCTGAGAAAGGGCAGAGGTCTGGCAGGGCAGGAGCTGTCAGGCAGCAAATGTGTACTGCTGGCAAAGACATTTACAGGCAAAGGCAGGTGATTGGCACTAGGTGAACACTGAGGGACAGTACTGCATTGTTTTGGATGCCTCCTTTGCAATATTTGCTTTTTCTTTACAGAGCTTTTGGGACTTGATGATTTCTTCTTAGCGGTAATGGGTTTGTTTTTTTCTCCCTTGAGCAATGTGTTTCAATACTTGGTTAATTAGATTTTTTCCTACTTTCCATGGTGCACATTGAAGATAAAAAATGACAGAAGAAATATTGCCTCTAAAAAGAAAAGAGAAAGGAGAAAGGAAAGATATGTAAAAAGAAAAGAGAGACAATGTCACTGCCAGCATTGCAAATGAATGACATTTGGAAAATTTATTTATATCTTGTTGTTTAGGTGTTTAAATTATCTTCACTACATACAAACCAACAGTACACACTTTTTGGTGAGAAACTCATAATTAAGAAATTATTTTATCTTACATTGTAAAATATGTTCAGAAAGGAGCACACATTTTATGAAAAATATAGCTATGCCTTTCACTTTCCAGGTCAAAGAAAACAGTGCTCAGAATCTTCCAGTAGTGAGATCAGTGTAACTTTACTTATTTCAGTACAGTCAAAACCTGACAGCAGGATAAAAATGTATTAGGTAGTTATACTAATAAATCTAGAAAGAAAACTCTGAAATGAACATAAATATTTTTTTTTCTTTATATTCTTGACCACTGCACTCAAATCTCACATTGGTTGGAAGTAATCTCTTCCGTTAAGTTAAATTTCCGCCATTTTGGAAATTATTTTTTTTCCCCTGGGTTATGAACAAGGCTCAAAACAAAGGGAGAAAGAATTTTAACTGTGATGTTACTTTTTACAGTGCCATACTTTTTGTCTCATATATCATACACTCTTTTCTTCATGTCCTCTGAAGATTTTCTGAAGTCCAGAGATCTTTTTGTTTTATTTAACATTTTTATTCCCACATGTAGTAAATATCTAAATTGAACTGAACCAGCTTTTTTGACAAAGACTTAATTTGCAGACCATAAATATATTCAGTGGCAGCATTTTTGCTTAAGTTAATCTTGTCCTTCAAATAATTATGATTTTGCTTAGTACAGTAAATGATAAACTAAGTTAGCTAATTTAAATGAAAGTAGAAAAATAAAATAGTCACATATTTTGTCCAGGCTGATAGATTCATATTTACTTGTAATACCTAAAAAGCTTAAATATGATACAGCTGGTCCATATCTAGTTAAAGTGAGATTTTTGTAGAAAAACCTAATTACAAGATAATATATTTATAAGAGAGAGTTTAATGCAATAGAAGGAGCATTATTATAAGTGAAGATAAAAAATTAACAAATTTGGACTGTGCAGTATGTAAAGAAAAATCTTTCTGCTAACAAGTAATAACTTTCACACAATTTGCTTGACTGTTTCCCACCAAACACAGCAAATATTAGCGGGTAAGGGAGGAATTCAGGTTTGCATACAGAAGGAATTCTTTCTGGCTTTTAGTGAAAAAAAAATAATTAAAAAGCTGTATAATGTATCTGGTCAACCATGCGTTTCCCAGATAATCTGTCCTTTTTTCTCATTCAGTCCTCTTTCACACTGATTAAAGTTTTGAAAAGCATTACCACCTGATCTTTTTTCATTGGAAATCTCAGCCACTATAGCCACTATGAACCAATGTGGTTAAGAATATCTATGCAATAAGTTTCCTACTTATATTGTACAACTCCACAAGTGATGCTCTGAGCAACAGAAGCAGTCTTGCATGAGCAGTTCTTTCCTAAACAAAGAAATCCTTATCATATATTTAAAAAGTCTCATTCCTCAGGCAAACTCCATTGCCTTTTCCAGTCTGTGGCATTTTGACCTCAGTGTCTACTCTTGCTATTTATTAGCCTGCCAAATTATTCTACGTCCATAACATCCTCTTCCTTTTCCTTCAGGAAATATGTGGAATATGAGAAAAAAAAAGAAAAAAAAACAAACGCCAAAAATATATCATCAAAAACCTAAGGACAAAGAAGAGGTTCAAAGAAGAAATTGAATTGAACATGAGACCTTCCAGCAGGAATGAGACCTTCCATCAGGAAAAAAAAATAAAGACATATTCTATCTATCAGAAATTTTAAGAGAAGCCCAATTACCAGCATCCTTTACCAAACAATACTTTGTTTAGAGAAGTATATAGTAATAGAAATCGTATTTCCAGATGTTTACGGAGGAAATTCTAATTGTTCTTTAAATAAAGAAGGCTATTTGGGCAACAGAAACCAAACAGGGTTTGGTTCCAAAATAAGAACACTTACCTTTGTAACAATGCCAAGAACAGTGTTTGCACTTTTTTATTTGAAGTCTTTTAGGAAATAAAGGACACCTGCCATTCACCCCAAGGATTGTCTAGAATTTAACAGCTGCCAGGCTGCACAAATAACAGAATATTTCCTGCTAGCATATGTTTTATATTTGCAATGTCACTGTTACTTGGCACATCTGGCCAATGTCAAAAATGCCTCTTTCTGACATCCCTTGAAAACCAACCATCTGTGATGCAATATGTAAAGCATCTGTAAAATGACCAAACTTCATTAAACAAGAATGGTGAGGAATTTTGTGATATGTGCATACATTTATCAATAGAGAGAACAGGGCACATGCCAGTTTCTTCAAGGGGAATGGACAAAAGTACAGTGCAAAAGAAAAACCAAGAATCTAAACTGAATATTGTTAGAGCTTGCGAAGTGTCAGTAAAATCTAAGCAATTTTCCATATTTCCTCACCAATTTTCCATAGCTTCCAGTTCAGATGATCTGCTCCAGTGGGCAGTTGCTCTAGTCCAAGGGCTGCTCCTAAATGCTTCAGTGGGAATTATGTTATAGCATCATATGAAACAATCCAAGGGTTACTTCCCTGATGCCATAATCTTGGATCTTCCATCATAAATGTGTTTCTTTCTTATCCCACCAAATTCTGTGAAAATTAGATGAGTTTAAAACAGAATGTTCTGCCATTTCAAGTGTTTAAATTACCTGCCTTATTCTTAAATACTGCCAAACTCTTAAATTAGTTCATCTGTACAGTACTTTGACCCAATTTTTAATCTTTGGTAAATTATTTCTTGATGATAAGTAGATTTACCAATTTGAAAATATCATGGCTAATAATTAAATTTGTGTACTATAGCAGAAATATTGCACAAGATGTCCTTATGGAATTCCTTATATTTAGAACAATTTATAAAGGAAAGACATATCATTCTGTTGATCCAAGTGTGTCACATTCTTTGAGGACAAAATACACTATTATTTACACAAAACATCGACAGCACTAAAGCCAGAATTATTCAAGAAATAAACTTCTATTTCACAGTTGAAAACAGAAAGATAAAGTCCAATGTGGGATATTTATCCTGGATCAGACATTGATTCCCCTCATAAATGTAAGTGCTGTTGTTTTTTCTAGCTGATCCATCCCCCACAGGAGGCACAGCAGTCCTTCAGCCCAGTAATCACAGAATCATAGAATTGTTTAGAGGTTAAAAGACCTCCAAAATCATCATATCCAACCATTAACCCGGCATTGTCAAGTCAAATATTAACCATGTCCTTATTGTCACTAAATGCCACTGTGTCACCAGACCATATAGTGCAGCTCATGCCTCAGGCTGTGCCCAGGCTTTGCTGGGGCTCACCTCTGAGGTTTGCTGCTTGTCCCACTCTGTGCCTGCCAAGTTCTGCCTGTGGCTTTCCTTAGCTGTAAGAGCCATTCTTTGTATGAAAACAGGTTCTACCAAACTCACCACATAAAATACAGAGTGACCTGGACTTTCAGAGCAAAGAAGAATAATAGCATGTAAAAACCTGTAAGAAAAACATATAAAAGTTGCCCCCAGAAGATCCTAGAATGAAGACAAGGAAAGCATTTGCTTTAGCACCATTTTCTCTTGGTAAAGGGCTCAGGATGCTGATTTCCCACTGTATTCCTCCAAAGAGGCCTCACCATCAATGTGAGAACACAAAGCGCAGTGCAACGAGGAACTTAACATCTGGGAAAGGGTTAAATACCACAAATTATGCATAAATATTTTAACTTACATTTTATTGTTGAGACCTTTTCTGTGCAGTAATATCCTTTTTTTTTCTCCTGCTTAGGTCGGCACTAAAAATAGTTATTTCATTAGAATGTTTAGGTTCCAGTTATATAAATTCTTAGTCTTATATGTAAGAATCATTTTTCTTCTTTGAATGTAAAAGCAGGCACAAGACTGAATTAGTCATTAACTGAAATTCACTCTTTTACATCTGTTGGCTTGGGTAACCTGTTGGGATCGGTAAAGTAGGATTGCATTAAACAACCATTTTCAAAACAGTGATCAGCTGGAACCAGAAATTTATTTCCAGCCAGTTTCAGTGTGGCATTACAGAAATCTCCAACTAAAATAAGTATGCAAATCAAATGGTTCAAATAAATACAGTTGAATAATGTGACTCAGCCAGCCTCAAACTTCACAGCTTAAGTCTTCAGGTATTTAAAGTGATCATTTATGAGCTTCTGGTTATCCACATCAAGCAGAGCAAGTATGGCTAGGCTGAATCACTTAGCTAATTGTTAAAATTATAATTTTTATTTACTGGCAGTGTGCCGGCATGAAAAAACACAATACTCTTAACATTACAGCATATTGGAAAATGTTGCATTGATAGGCAGTAGGTAATTTCAAATAAAATCAACTTTCTCTGAAGTGAAGATAAACTATGAAATTTCCCCATCACCTTTTCAATCTCCTTCAGATAATCCCTGAACTTTGTTTGCATACCATAATTGAATTGAAGACAAGTCCCTTTTTCATATCAAAATATATATCTCCTGGGAGCAATCAAGGAGCAATCGATTACAAAGATTAGTGTTAGCTTATTTGCTACATGACATGACTCCTTACACAAACCCATTGACCAACACTTGAGATCAATGCAGGCTTTCTTCTTCTTCTCTCTGTAATTTGCAAGAGAGATTAGCAAGGAAAGATTCCCAGAGAAATTGATTAGTAAAATAGCAGGCAGAATGCAGTTGCACACTTCCTTAACAATAATCTTTATGACAAAAAAACTCTTTCAGCAGGGAAGCCCTAAAATACAAATCTACTTACGGCAAAGGAAAACCTCAAGGTCTCCAGCAAAGGTCACACTCACTCACCATTCAAAACATGACAGCCAGAATTTGTCCTATTGCCTTGAGCTTAAACCAGACAATGTGGCATTAAAAAAAAACTGACTCAAAATCAGAGCTCAGGAATTCTCTCTAGGATACCCTTGACATTCTGCTTCGTTGCACCCTCCAGTTTCCAAAACGTGTAACCACAGACACGAATCATGGCCCTTGCCAGCTGTTTAGCACATGACCCTTCTCACTTTTACCTGCCAGCAGCTCAGCAGGCTTGGCTAAAGGCTGCATGCCCCGTGCATCCCCAGAGACCTTGCAAGTGTCTGTCACCCACACCTGCACCTCTGCTCCCTCACAGTGAGGGGACCCTTCTCACCCCGGCTGCAGCTGCATCGGATCCTGCACTGTAAAGGGGGAGTGTGCAGCTCCCCCAGCCAACCCTGGTCAACATTAATCCAGTTCCAAAAACAGGCAATCAAGCATAGATGTGGAAATTCTGGGGATGGCAAGCAGCAAAGGTGAATAGAAGGTCAAAAAAATGATCCTGTCTGCCTGGCAGTGAAATCCGTAGAGGACAATTCCAAAGGAATTGTCATGCTACAATGGAATAACATAATTATTTAGCAGACTGTTGGGAGTTTTATGGTAATGTCATGATTTGCAGCTATTTTAAAGTCACTAAGACAAAAATTAGACTGGCACAAAGTTAATAATTAAGTGTAATGGTATAAACTTCACTGAAAGCACTTTTGTTTGAACATAAGGGCAAAATGCTCAGTCTGTGAAGCCTGTTTAACTGTGACTTCCAGTTAGGAGCTTGAGGTTTATCTGCTTGAATTTTCAAGAGTTCAAATCTTTAACATTGTGAAGAACAAAGACACCTCTCTAAGAGAGGAAACACATGCTAATGAAATACCAGGAAAAAAACCAAGTGCCTCAGATTCTCCACTAGCAAAAGAGCATAGTTGCATTGATCTCTATAATCTCTTTTGTTTAGCTGCAGCCATTTACATCAGCTTCATAAGATTTCAATATCATTAACACCTCTTAATGTCGAAGGGTGATTGACTGTAATGCAATTTATAGGTACAAAAATCTGCAGAAGCCAAGGTGCTCCTTGAGGCATCTGACCCTAGATCTGGTTTTAGGACTTAATGAATCAAAGATCACTGTGCAGTGCATCCATCTAAAATCTGCCAATCTTAACATCAGAGATGTTGGCAGTCACATAATATATGATAGAAAAATACTAATTATAGGTACCCTGGTGATTTGGTGTCAATGTCATTGTACATGGGCTTTTGAAGAAAGAAAGCAGCAGCATTTTTAGAGCACAAGGACTGTAGAATGAGGGAGTTGTGTGAAGTACATAGAAAGAAAGGAATGCAAATAAAGTTCTAAAAAATAAAAGTACTCACTGGATACTATTATGATTAACAAAGACAGCTAAACGTCTTCACAGCCAACTCAGATGTGTGACTTCAGATGATTTTCAGTACCTTTTAATTATCTCCATAACATAAATTTCATAATCACATCTTAAAATATTTAGAAAATTCTGGGAAAGTGGATTTATTGCATCTGGGTTTTGTCATTCTTTTTAGAATTTTAAGATTCATTCTCCTTCCTATATCTAGGATCACTACAATACAAACCATCTTATGTAAAATTTATCTTGTGATAAGATTTCTGAGACATTTCTTGTAGGTGGGGATTCTGTTTATGTGAGAGATGTCACAAACACAGGATGTTGTTTGATAACCCCTTGCTCTATAAAATTATCATTACTGCAGCTTACAAGTGCACTGAAATAATAAGTGAATAGTTTTTAGGAGAAAAATAAAATTCACAGGAGACATTTGTCTTCAAGGATTTGTGACACTTTATGAAAATGTCTTCTGTGTTCCACTAGTCTCCATTACCAATGCTCATGCCTTAAAAATCTTGATGAGAAATAAAATGTGCACACAGCATCCATGATGAGGATTAAGTATTCTCAACCCAAACCATTGGAATTAATTTCAGAAGCTTAAATGACAGACTTTTAGATGATGTGAGGATTGAAAGGTGAAAATTACCTGATGAGCAGTCTATATTTTAAGGTCAAACTAAAAAGTTCTGTGGTAAGCCAGTCTGAGTTTTTTCCTAGGCAGTGTCCCAAGTCTTTCACACCAGATCAGTGGAAAGAAAGCAAACTAATTCTGACCCTGCAGCACATTTCATTTCAAATTGACTGGTGATTAACTAGTGAAATATGTACATAAACAAGCCCATATGGACACCATGAATTTTACAGCATTAACGGCTTCCTCAATCCAATTTATTTATACTGAATGAGAATTTATTGATCCTCAAGAGCTTATTAACATGTGAACAAATCAAATGATGCATTAATTAACCCAAACACTGTAAAGATTTCCAGATTGCCGTCTCTGGTCTAGCTAGAATTAATTTTCTGAGCAGAGACTTGTTAATGACAGATTATCTATAAATAAGACCACAAGTTTAAATAAAAGAGAATTTTCCCAACACAAAAAGTTTCAAAAATATGGAATACAAGTGTCGTATCCACAACTGTCAATTATGATCAATACCTTGCAATTCTGGCATTCACTCAGTATTTGTGTTATTTAAACAAAATAGGCATCTTAATTAACTATTTCTGGTTTTCTTAACCCAAGTAAACCTTGGGAATTATAAAATGTGAACATAATGCACACCAACATTGAAACATACTGGTGGCTATTTCAGAGACCACAGAATCTGGCACAAGACTGCTCCCAGGCACACAGGTTTAAAGGGACCTGTCTCTGTCAGGAATCAGTGGAGACCCAGCCAAGTTTTCCTAGCCCCACAATGTACAAGGAAGGAAAATAAAGATTTCAACTCCAAACAGAACAGGGTTTATCAGAAAATGCACTCTTCTTTTGGAATATAGACCCACATTCAGTATCCATCACTGCCATACCCCTATCTCAATCTGCATAAGTGTGCTGGACAGCAGCACCATTCTGCATAAGGTCACTCTGAATTCCAAGCTTTCTTATTTTGCAATACAATTTTATTTTTCTTAACTTTTTTTGTTTTGTTTTTCACTTTGTAAAAAGGTTTTTCTTCACTCTATGAAAGAGAATTCTGAAATAGGTAGTCAAGGAAAAGTTGTCTTGCTCTTATCAGACTTTCCAAAGAGCACAGTGCTGGATATCAGAGTATTGTGAGCATAATTATGTTTTTAATCAACAAGAATTTTAACATTTTTCAGCTACCTTTTAAAAAACCCAAACCTTTTGGGTTTGTTTTAACCTTTAAAAATAATTAAACTAATTCCCAAAGATAAAATTTTCATTTCTAATCAAACCTTTGAAACCTCATTAACTTCACAATTGAAACATTACAGCTAGTTTTCTTCCCCTTTGCCTACCCTAAATACTTGATGAAATGAACCCCAGCTCACCAAACGCAAGTTTGTGTTTCTTTATTAGGAAAGTGACACCTTAACTCAGTGCCACTGCCAATTTCCTTGAAAATCTAGTTTTAAATTATATGTAAGGAGTTGCTGAATGCTGAGCTCCATGGTGTGGGCTGAGCAGCTGAGAATCTTCCCCCACACACACAGAGGTGTCTGTGTATCACACACCTGCTTTAAACCAAACCTCCTGGTTCCCTTCCTCTCCCTCTCTTGAGCCTCACTAGAACTTTTAGATCAGCTTCAGCATTACCTGCCAGCCAAGTTTCTGTACATGGGTTTTTATCTCATTCAGCCTGACTGGAAAAAAGGAGGCACTTTTGAGAACTTCTGGGTTGATTTGAATATTCAAATCCATAATGCTTGGAGGAGCTTAAAAGTAGGGGGAAAATAGTTCACTCTGCCTTACATTCCTCGTTTAAAACAGTAGGAGAGATTCTAAGAGAATAATGTGAACAACAGAATTAATATGATTCAAACAACTAAGCAAATGTGGTGGATGTGCTCGATCCCCTTAACCATTTGGCACAAATTCCAAAGGAGACAAAGGCCTGAGGCATAGTCAGGCCAAAAACTCCTTCAGAAATCATAAATTGACCCAGTGAGGATCGCTGTATATGAGCTTGGAACACTGTGTGACCAGCACATGAAAAACAGATTCTTTTTCTAAGATTCACAAAGAAAATATTCAGTAAAAGTAGTCTAATGCATACCCTCCCCATGCAACTTAATTAGTCAAGCACTTTATCCCAAAAATATGGCAGCTTTAGTGAATCTTTTTTGAGGTCTCCCAATGCAGCAGTGTGGATGCAAGGCTGTGGTCTCCCTCACTGCTGGGAGTTTTTAATTTCCTTATCTGAGACTAAAAGATCCTTTCTCAACCAAAACAGAGACCCCTTATTCACAACAGATCCCTGGTAAGTTGCTGATGACATGCTAAATCAACACCAATGAAATTCACACAGTTCTTCCATTAGATATAAACCAGTTTTCAAGTCTGATACTAAGACTAGACCTAGCTTCACCTAAGCTCCATCAGGGGTTCAGAAAGTAAGGGCATCTACTCTGAGCCTCATGACTCTACAGGAGGGTGACCCTTATCCTTTTGCATCTTCAGTCTTTGTAAATAATTCTAAATCAGTTATTACTGAATTTTCCTTTGTGTGTTTCACTCATGTAGCAAACAACAGTGTGAACTTTGTTAAGTCTCACTTTTATAAGTTCATATTAAAATTACTTTCGTTAATACCATTGGTGGTGAATTTTTAGTGACCCTAAATCGCTCATTCACAATATGGAGAAAACTTAACTGAGAGGAGAAATAAAACTCAACAAAATTTGCAATGTTTCTTTTTGTCAGTAGTTATTCAAAACAGCATTTAGTGTTTTGGAGGAAACCTTTTATTCTTATTATTCCTTATTATTTATTCTTATTATTCCATTTTTAACTAATTGACTGCATTTTTTGCAGCTATTCTTCTAACACCTTTACCAAGCACTCAAATGGCAGTTGGATGTCGTGCAAGCTCAGTACCTGCATACCAGAATCTATCCCTGATATTTCCTTCCTTGTTCTAAGGGATTCCTGTAAGTCACAGAAAGGGCATGAGATTCCCATCAGATTTTAATGTTCCAATGAGGTGGCCAGCTGTGGAAATAGGAAATACTAATTCTCAAGCAGGTGCTCCACAGAGTGGTAAGCACTGTCATGTGGCACCCGCGGTAAATGTCACTAATGGGATGGGTGGTAGCGCCCAGATTTTGTACGCCTCACCATGCACAGCCAGTGCTGAAGAGGTTTGGAGGTCATTGCTGCTCAACCAAGTGCCTGTGTTCAATTAGACATTTTTCAGTAACAGGGAGACAGACAGGTGGAATGAGTTGATTCAACTTTAAAATCACCACCACCACCCCCCCCCATGTATTTTTATGCCTGGTATTTTCATAGGTCCTTGCTTCCAATGAGAAAAATGGATAGAGCTGGCATCTGTCTGGAAAGCAGAAGACCGGGAAAAAATCATGTGTTACTTGTCATGTGAAAGTTTTTTAGATATTGGCAGATTTGAAAGAAAGGAGAAACCAAACGTAGCTTAGTAAGTGCTAAGACAACAAAGCATATTAACACTAACAAGCCTCACAGCCCACTAAGAGAAGATCTAAAGGCAGAAAGAAGTCAATGCCAAATCTCTAAGATCCTGTTGTCCATTCTTCACACATTTCTGGGACAAGGGAATTACTTTTGATTAGATTTAATCTGTCTCTATTGGCTGAAACATTATTGGAACACTTCTAGTTTAGTTTAATAAAAAGAAATCTAGCTTTCAGACTGTGAAATAATTTTTTGATGTGGGATAAAATACCACAAATGGGGGTAAGTGTAGAATTTTGTCCAAAATGCATTTTTGGTTCAAATTAAAATGCTTATGGAGAACCATTGACATTTTTCTGAGTCCTGCTGCTAAATGATTGCGAAAAATTATTGTGAATTCCCTAACATCAAATCAGTTTCAGTTTCTTCTTACATCACCACTGTTATCTTGCCAAACTATAGTGATACCAGCAGGATATTAGTACCTGATTAGCCCTCTTTCAACCTGGTAGCTATTTCTTGGCAATAATTTAATCACTTTCCTGCAAAAACTTTAATTTTTAAAGGCCTTAAACAGGTAGGAGATATAGCAACTCTAAACTGATACTGCTTCACTGAACCAAAGCCAGATAAGGAGCTTGTCCCACAACACCTGAGGATGTTGTCCAAGAAGTCCACCTATTCCCCAGAGTGGTCCTGAATAACATTTATATAATTCCTGTTACAAACTAGTGGCAATCCAGTGGGAAATTATTTCATAGATCTATGAAAAGTCAATTTATTGTGTCTCTTGTGCACAACATGAATAGCTGCTGTCAAAATATGATGCACTCTTAAAAATGCCAGCACAAAACTCATTTCTGTTTACAGCTGCTTTGTCTGAGAATTGTTGGTAACTAATCTACACTACACACAATAAAACATTTATGTATCAAGTGCCCCAGGAGTAGGCCCACAGAAAGATACAGAGGAGAAGACTACATGACTTCTTTTGGGTCTTCCAGCAGATTTGATTTGTGGCGGCACTTTTGTCATTTTACAGTAAATAAACTACCTCAATACCACCACAGACTGAGTGCTTTTGCTAGCAGTACCCATCTATAAGGCATGTGAAGTTCCCAGAGCCTCAGGTCTTCATGATCAAATCCTGTGGGGGGAATGCAGATGCACCTTTCCCAAGAGAAAACTAAGTGGTGGTGTACCAGCAGGCATCTCTAATAGCGGCTGCAAAACCTTACAGGAATAACAAGAAATGGCATTTAACTGGAGATTTTGCAGATTGCACTAATCTTGATAGGTGCCATCTGTGCTTCTGTGTGTGAGTTCCTCTGCTTCCCTAGCCAGAAGATGAAATAACAAGATAGAATGCAAGTTAAGGAACAAAGATATGAAGTAATCAAAAAGGATGAAACATCTTTTGACCTGTTATGTTTGGCAATTAACCCATATTGTTAATAAATGATTGGGCTGTCTCCCTGGCAGTACATTTTGGAAGAAAATTGCTGGCCATGTAGGCACCCATACAAATATTAACAGCCCATAAGGGGGGAACAGGCAATTCCAGTGCACTCAGTATAGACAGGTAAATTACTTGCATGAAGAAGGCTTAGCAATTTGGTCCATAAAAGGGAAAAATACTTCATATCCCAAAATAGTGTACTCTCAAGATCTCTCATAGAAATGCTCTACTGGATCTTGATTTCATTTGCACCAGTAAAAATTGTTCAGTTCATGTCAGCAGAGATGAGCATATCTCTCTGTTGAGAAGGACCCATAAAGGTCCTAATGATGATTTCATTTTTCTTTGTCTTGTTAAAAAGATTGTTTTCCTTTGTTGCGCAATATTTTACTCTCAGAGAATCTGAATCCTGGGCTCCAGGGCTGCAGGGACAATAAACCACAAATTCAGCCTGTGTTGTCTGCATTGTCTGTCTACCTGCACAACTGCTGTGAATCTGGAATCCCTCCAAATCCTGAGTAATGGCTTCCCCAAGTGCCCAGAGAGGACTAGACATAAAAACTCTTAGTCTCTGCTAGAAAGCGCTGCTCTGTCACTGTGTTTGAAAGCCCTAACCTGCATACCACGGTCTCGCCTGTGAGTGACAGTCTTTGCTGTTTGCGTAGGTACTCCCCACCTGGAGAACTGTGTCCACCTGAGGGAGGACAGCATGGACCTGTGGAGCAGGACAGCATGGCTCCTGTTGGAGCAGGCCTAGAGGAGTGGCACAAAAATTAACAGCTGGACAGAACATCTCTCCTGTGATTGAAGTCTGAAACAGTTGGGGCTGTTCAGACAGAAGAAGAAGAGGCTCCAGGGAGGCCTTATTGAGGCTTTTTCAGTACTTAAAAGCAGCTATGGAAGATGGGGACAAGTTTTTCAGCAGGGTCTGTAGTGATAGGATGAGTACTGCCCATAGCTCTGTATTTTCATTTGGACAGCATTGATTTGAACACAAGGGCTTCATACTTGTTATAGCATCCCCAGCAGAACTTGGCGCCTACCCTCACTCTATTCTTCTGCCTTTTGACACTTGCAATCAATATTTGCCTTGTTTGTTAGCCCGCTGCCATTGCAATTCTTTTGTTACAAACATTATTAGAAAAGATTTGCTGTAAATCTTACTTGTCCTAATAGCAATTCACAGAACAGAAAACCCAGGCTGTTATAATCTCACATGGGATGGATATTTCCCCATTTAATTTAACAAACTTGAAAGAGTAAGACTGATGAGATCTCTTTTTTCCCTCCTTTAGTCATCTTTCTTCAAAGTTCTTAGGTAGCAGCATAGAGATGCTGGAACTTTTGTCCTGGTTATGCCTCATACCCTCTCATAGGCACATTCAAGGAACATAGCACCTTAAGTTTTCAGCCTGTGACCAGACGGGTGCTTGTCCCAGAGCCAACAGGCACTCCTGACAGCCATTCATGCTGTGCAGTTATCTAATGAGCTGGAAGTTCATCTCTAAAAGGTTCATCTGCAGTGTGATCAGGGGGAGGCTGGTGCATTAGGTCACGTTGCCATGGGCCACAGAGGAAAGAGAGTGGAAAGGAACCAGCCATCAGACCGCTGGACTATTTGTGCAGGCTGCATTTGGCCTGTGGCAGAGGTCAGCTGCTCTTTCTTGCAGCACAATTTGCAAGGAGAGAACATGTGAGGTCTCACACATACTATTCTGCTAGTGTGAGTGATTATCATTCTTAGCTCAAAGCTGAAATTGTGAATGCAGTCCCATGAAATCGAACTAGTGAAACCTCCTGGATCAGCAAATCGCTCCTGCCAACAAAGTGTAAAATTTTGCTTTGTAACAAATGCAACATTGTCAAGAGAGGCAGAAAGGGATCAGCAATTACAGAGTTAAAAATAATAGGGTAGGTAAATTTGAGATGTAGCAAACTCAACAGTGAAGTAAATCCCTTTCACCTCCTCTGTTCTTTCCCAGACAGATGAAAAGAAGGGCATACAGCCATTTCTTCTTGTAAGAACCAGAAAACTGCAGCGCACCAGTATTGAAAGTTCAGAAGAGCATCGCTGTGTGTGGAAAGAATTAACAATCCCTGAGGGCTGATATAAACTGGGTAAGACCCAAATGTCTAAGCAGTAGAAACACAGACTGAGAATTTCCACTTTGAGTTTCAGCCCTAGCAATTGGAAGCAATGAAAGAGGAAAAGTATCTGTGTAGTTGTCAGGCACAAAAAATTCATAAATCTTTGGTGTGATACATACTGGGAAAGATCAGTTCCAGAACCCATTTCAAATACATACAGCAAAGAGAACCCCCAAGCAGAAAACTAGTGTTATAAAATTGATAGAGGGATAGCGGCTTTAAAATTGCACTGAAAACACTGAATATTTACAAGTCACTTATGTTTTGGAATAGTTTTTCAATGTAATTTGTGAAAACAAAACCAAAATAAAAATAATCATTTTTTAATACCATATTGACCAATTTACAGAAACAAGGTTCTTAGCTTGGATTCAGGCAGTTTGGTCTGGATGACTAAAGTTTGTAGTCACGAAGCTGTGCATCAACAGATTTCCCCACCCACCTCCCATGCCTCCCAAAGCACGAGTAAAGTGGGTGGTAATGACTCAGTTCCACATTTTTGTAAATCAGCCTGAAGTCCTCTCCTTCCTCTGCCCCTTTGTCCCTTTGTGCTGCAGATCAGTCAGATAAGGCCCTGGGATGTAGAGGAGCCCTGCAAGTGCACTCAGGGCAGCACTTGCAGGAATCAGTCTGTGCCCATACCCATCCTCATAAGTTCTTGTAAATAATTGAAGAGATTAATGATGTGGAGTCTCATGCTCAGGAGACTCAATCTTTAACCATTAATCTAACACATGCTTCACTAAGGCACGGAGCCTATTACAGATAAAACTTAAGAGGAATATTTATTGATCACTGAAATACTTCTGTAATATTTTTAATTGCTAGTTTTCCTTTGCAGTTATAGTCACTAGAGCTGTGGAAACAGCCAGCTAGAACTGGTAACACTTGTTCAACTAATTAAAGTTTAAATTAGTTTGATCTCCACGTCTTTTGCTGTTAATTATCACCCTAATACCTACAACAATAAAGTCAAATTTAATCCATGAATCACACTGGATTATCTCTTGATAATAACAGCAATAAAGGAAAATGATACACAGTGGGAACTTAGTTCTCAGTACCAAACAAGCCATCAGGAATAAAATACTAATGAATAATACACTTCATTACAGACAAAACCCTACTCCTCATCAAGAGCACCATCAAATTATACAACATTACAGACAATCGTATCTGAAAAGATATATCATAGACATGATTTTCCTTCCAAGGAAAGAACTGAGTCATCTTAGGCTTTTTTTGCTGAAACTTAATCATTTCACCCTAGGAAAACAAAGAGGTCTATCACAGCAAGAACGAACTCCTTAGATATTTCCCTGCATGTAGTAAGGTAAGTATAAGGGATACAGTGGATGATAAGAATCTCTGCGTCATGCTGGGGCTTTTCCCTCTTTCATTCATGTTTAATTTTTCTTTTTAACTCTGGCATTTCAGGCAGTTTATAGATTTTTCCCTTCAGAACAACAGTCAAAACAAAAGGTTTCCAGAAACTACGGTGTTCACTTGGCCGCAGGATCAGACTCCATTTTGTTCATCCTCCAAGTAGTTTCATTATTTAGCAATTTTGGATGGAATATGTTCGAGCTTCAAGACAGTATGAAAGTACCCTGCTGCCTCATCTCTTGCTTTATTGCCCAAAGGTTGGGTACATCTAACAAAGATGTTTCATCCTCTCAGGGCTGGAGCCCTTGAACCACTGCTATCCCTGTGCTGAGGGCTGTCCTGCCATTACAGTGGCTAGCTTATTTCCAACTGAATAATTCAAGAAACTTGCTGACTGTGTACAGTTTTCACCTCATCACTGGACGCCATGGTCTCCCCATGCACATCCTAAGGGGTTGAAAAACACTTTCAGAGCAGGGATCAGATTTATCATACCAGTTTCTATGATGACCTGGTAGTTCATACAATTAAACAAGCTCCTAACTCAGCATAAAACTTTAGGTCACCACTCTGAAGGGCCTGGTTTTCCAGATGCATTACACCGAGCATGTCACAGGCTGGGCTTTGAGTTTCACAGAAGCACATAAGGATCAGGGGTCTCTCTCTTCTCTGTTGGGAAATGCTCTGCAATGGACTGTAAGATAAATAGAAGGCATTTCTTACCTACTATAACTTGTGTTTTATGACAAGCTTAGAAATGAGCAACATAGTGCTATTTAGGTAGCTAGCTAAGATAGTGATGGAGCCATCTCCTTACTTATAGGGATGGATTGACCTCAACTACTGAATTATACTTTAAGCCATTATAGAATACATCTCCTACTGTGAATTACCAAATTAATGATGTGCAAAAGTGGCAACGTATTAATTATCCCAAGAGCTGTGGCAATGTTAATGAGGCAAACTGAACATAAAGGAGAAGGCAGTATAGCATTTCTTTATTTTTTGTCTGGGAATTACCTTTTCTCAGGATTTGGTGTAAGACCAGTGATTGTTCAGAATGTTATACTATTAGGTTATGTTCTCTAATCACAGCGGGCATTTGTAAGAGGTGAACATAAGGAAGAATATAAAAGCTGAACATTAGGAAAATGCCTACTGAGCCCTTTTCTGTGGGAGTTAAGAGAAATGACCACTGAATGGAGATTGAGATATATAGAAAATCCAACCACAGTACACCCCACCGGCCTGCCCTTTGGAAACATCCGGCTGCCTTCACCAGTCCCTTGACTGCAGAGAAGCCAAAGATGGTGGCACTCCTCAGGTCCTACAGCTGTGTGGAAGGACAAGGATCACCCACCCAGCTTGTGGGAATTTCTAGTTCCTCTCCTGATTCCCCCTGATTCCTGCTGAGTTTGGCCAGTCTCTTTGGATGGGGCCTTGAATTCAGGGGAGAGTGTCATGGTGGAAGTTAAATATCGAAATGATGGAAAATTGCTACCTAGCATTCTGGGTTAAATTCTTCTCCTATTTAGGTCACAAACTTCTTGGGAAGCCCATTCTAATGCCTGACAACCTTTTCCACCAAGAAATCTATCCCAATGTCCAGTCTGAAACTCTCTTGCCAGAGCTTGAGGCAATATCCTTTTGTCCTGTCACTGGTTGCTTGGAAGAAGAGACCAGCTCTCACTTGGCTACGCATTCTTTTCAGGGAGTTGTAGAGAGCAATAAAGTCTCTTCTCCAGGCTAAACACCCCCAGCTCCCTCAGCCATTCCTCGTAGGGCTTACCCTCTAAATCCTTCACCAGAAAGGAAGGCGTAAGTTGAGAAACTGTCATCTAATGAAAGTAAATAAGAGGAATAAAATAAACATTGCAATTCTTTCAATTCAACACAATCCAAAAGTCTTTTCTGAACTTTGCGAAGTAAAAACAAAAAAGGTCGTTTGCTAAATCCTTTCTCAGTTTCAAGGAGAAGATGCACATCAAAGACAAAGATCATCTCCAATTTTCACAACTAACTTTCCCACAGCTAATTATTCCTGCTAAGATAACTCATTACTTCTTTTGATCTTCTTGAAGCAGTGGGGAGATAGCTTAATATGCATCCTTCTTTATCTAGAAAGAATTTAAATGCAATTTTCTTGATCTATTCCCAGCTGATTTGGAATTAAAACTAAAATTATTCAAGGAACACACAATCTTAAAGAGCAATGTCATCTTGCATCAGAATTTTAAAAGCAAAAAGCAACCAAGAAGATTACAGAATTTCACTGCATTGTGTTTGTTCAGAGCCAGTAAGAAGACATCCCGTGCAGTGAGCCAATAATTTTCCCTTTCTTTTACCCAGCTGACTGTGAAAAAAGAGCAGAAAGGTAGGCAGCCCAGGGGACAGCTGATCCGCACCATATATGCAGCTGCTTTCTGAACATCCATTCTGGGGAGCAGCAGGGCATAGGTGCCCAGGCAGGAGCAAGGGTGGGGCCTCCTACCTTCACATCAGCTCACCTGGCTGGGAGCAATGGGGCCAGGAGCACAGAAATTTCTCTGGCTAGGTGAGGGAGGGAAGAACCTCCAGGAAACCAGGGAACACTGGAAAAACATGAGGCAGGGGACAGGGCCAGTTGGCCCATCTTCCCAAATGATTTTATATGAAGATTTGGATAGACTCAATAAACTATCATGAAGCACATTGGATTTTGTGACATTGGTATTTCTAAGTGAGCTTTGTTGAGGTAAGGAAAATCTGCAGGCTGAGCAGGAAAGAAAGGTCAGTGTGGACTGTAGTTTTCTTATAAAGCTTTAAATAGATTGGCAGAGAGTGTGTTCTAACTTCACTGCCTTAACAGTGAGTCTCCAAATGAAAAAAAAAATGTTCCTCATCACATTCATTTTGTGACATAAATGACAAAGAGAGGACTGGGCAGGGCACTCATGTACTACCACTCCAGTATCTTTGAGCATGAGGCAAGCTGAACAGGGCTCACTTGGAGTTTGATTTTCATATTGGCAGGAACATCAGTTCTCAGATACCCTGGAGAAGACAGAGAGGGAGAGGAAGGAAAAGGAAGGCAGAGTTGTCTATCAAATAACTTCCTCTTTTATTTTGCAACCCTGAAAGCAAAGACAGCTTACCCTTGTGCTGGTCATGACTTCTGCTGCCTTCCTCTGTCAGTATACTGCACTCCTGAAGTCTGTCATCTCTGGACAGGAGGAAGATATCACCAGGATGCATCTGAAGTCTTTCCTTTGGCAGGGCACTGCCATCAAGCCATGGAAGGATTCAGAAAAGAAATATAGTTTTCTTGGTAATGTACAATCAAGTCCAAACTGGACGTGTCAAACTTGCTATAGTAATTATATCATGCAAATACAAGTGCTTATCATGCTTATTCTTAGGAGCACTAATTTAGAAAAATTAGTGAATGTTCAATTTAGAAAACCTGTAAAGATAAAGAAAAGAATCAGCTTACCATGGTGTGTAAAATCAGCATACCGTTTCCCATGGTGTGTAAAATCACATCCGAATCTAAGAAAATCTATTAAAATGCCACAGATTATTACAGAATACATGCAGCCCCTTCACTAATGCATGAGAAAGATTCTTGAATTTGTATGCTAATGAAGATAAATATACTGATGTGAAGTTATTGTTCATATGCTACAAACCTAATATCAGATCATAATTATCCAGGGGCACCTCACTGTTCATTTACCTAGCATACAGAAAGCAGTCTTTACATAAATATGCATGCTCACCAACAAAGAGATTTAGGAGAAAATTCAATCTAATCTCAGCACAAGGTTACTACTCCAGTGGCTGATAATCACCTTATTCAGAAAAGCATTTCTCTGGTCTGGTGACAAAAAGTGTTGAATAGTATTATTTTATGATGATGGTTTCTGTTTTGTAGTGCCAAGCAGTGTTATTTCTTTTCTCTCCATGCAATCCTGTGTTTTCTCTGTGTGAGCTACAGAGCATCTGCAGATCCTAACTTTGGGAGGTCAGGAGTTCGACACAATCTGCTTCTGTGGGAGGTTTTTCTCAATTTGCATATGCTGTTACTGGTCTTTTTCTGCAGCCCAAATAAGTGAGTCCAATTATGGAACCCTGCTGTGATCAATAAACGTTGGAATTATTGCAAGTATTTGGGGAATAAGCTATGAGGCTTTCCAGCATGGAGTCTGTTCGAAATAGGAGAAAATGCAGTAACTGAAAAGTCTATTTCTAAAAAGGAAAAATCTGTTTATTAAGAAACCCTGGGGTCTGAAACTTTGCTTTCATTTTTCATTTCACAGAAGTCAGTCTTATGGCTGATGAAAGACTTTTTTCAAGGCACTTTGTATTGGTAACAAACGAGGAACTAAATAATAGGGACATCTATCCTTTGGAAGGCCATTTAAATGCCTTAACTTCTACTAAAAAATAGGTATTTATGGCAAGCATACAACCCTTGTTGCTATTTGTATTAATATTCATTATAGATACTAGAAAGAATGACATATTAAAAAGGCATCAAATTATTAGAAATTCTAAGTAAAAGACTTGTGTGAAAGAAATAAGATTTTTTCTGGCTTGTTCAAGCCAACTCATGATATGATCCATATTATCATGTGAAGTCAGTTGTATGGCTATGACAGCCATATTTTCACTGTACTTTCAGGATACACACTGCCTTTAAAAAAAGTCACAGCAGATACATGGATTTATTGGAACTCTGTACCATACTTTTCACCTAATGGAGTGGTATTTAAAAGAATTACCTTATCTTTAGGTGGATACACCCAAGCCCCAAAGTCAGTAAGCCTTTGACAGGTTGATAAGAAGAAAAGATAAGGTTATCATTACTGCAAGCAGGTACATTTTTAGATGTTTATAGATACAAGACTCAGAAATCAAAAGCAGAATTTCAAGCAGTACAGAGCTCCAATCAGCCCTCCACAAAGGATCAATTCATCAAGCATAAAATCATACAGAAAAAATGTAGATTAGCTTTTAAATTAATTCTTGTCTTCCTTTAATCCCTCCATCTACCCACATGTGCACACACCTTTTCAAACTGCTTCTCCCAAGTGGCCATGTATCACCTCTGTTAATGACATCAGTAAATCTCAGAGATGAGAGCTAGGAATCTCCCTCTTGTCACCCTGAGTGATTCACTCTCCAGCAAGGACTGGCAGCCAGCCAGCTGTCAAGCTGCTGCTGCTTGCTTTAATACAATGGAATAAGAAAAGTCATGTTTAGGAGAAATGGTTTAAATAAATCTCTCAAACGTCATGAATACCTCTGGCCAACAAATGACAGTGAAATGTATGGCAAATTCAAACAGTAGAGAAATTTTAATTTGGTGTCCAGATGTTCACCCCTGATACAGTTTCAGTAGTGCTTTGATAGTACTGAAAGAAAATGTGCTCAATGTGCAATATATGCTTGTAGCAGGGAATATCTCTAGCCAAGGTAATGATGCAGTATGTCCTTTCAGCTTTGCTATATACTTTGGAAAGGCTTAAGAAGGTATCTTCATTGTTATTGTAACATAGGCTATTATCTATCCTTCATCTCACTGAGAATCCCAAGGAATCTTCCTGAGAGATTTCCCAATAAGGGCTGTTCTTAAACAACTTTTGTGAGGCAGGAATCAAATGCAACAAGGAGTGTGCAATGTTCCCTTTGGGCCACAATGTCCTTTGGAAATTACATCCACCCCTGGTTAAAGTCCATCAGTTGGCTGCCATATTTTACAGCTGTTAACCACACATGAATTTAAGCCTAATGTTAAGAGAGAGCAGTGTGCAATTTGTTTGTATAGACGAGTCATCTACAATCTCATTTCCTGCCCTCCCCCAAAAAGCCCCTTCTGTTTGTTCACTACATCTTGGAATGAATTTAAAATTTCTTTGGTTGCATTCAGTTCTGCAGCTGCTGAGTTGCTCGGCATGTACTTAATCAGATTTATTGTCTGTGGAGTGATTTCTCCTTTAGGCAGGATAGCTTGGAGGTCATGCACATTGGATAAGAAGTTGTTAAGTGACTGCTTCATACCTTCTCACAGTTCTCTTTGATTGCTTTGAAGTCTGCATGAATATGACCCAAGAGATAGTTTGAAAATATTGTCAATACTGAAATTTAAATGGTGAAAATCATTATATCACTAATCACTATCTGTTGGATAATATAGAAAATTACAGGGATAGAATATGTTTTCATTAATAGAATTCAAATATCAGTCAACATTGGGGTAGGAATGTTTAGAATTTTGAATTATATTTTTTACCAAAATCCCAACCACCGCAAGTCAGTCACAAAAATATTTATATTAGAAAACATATTTATATTTTATTTTCCATAAATTTGTCTTGTTGTCAATTGAGGATGAGAAAAACTGTTATGAAAATATAGTAAAACCAGCAGTCATTCTCAGGGGGTGTTTTTTGAACTGCAACCACATCTTTATTGTGCACCACTGCTTCTTTTGGTCAGAAGGGAAAAGAGAACAGCTTTATGGAATATTCCTGCCCTCCCTGGATTTCTGGCCACCATCTCAATAAGGCCTTTAAAGCCTTTACTGGCCTGAAATCTGCCTTACGGCAAATTTCTGTGCTCCTGTGGATAAAGCAGCCTTCTGCCTTCTGCTCTGCCTGTCTTCCCTGCCCTGAGGCTTTTAAGTAGCTAGTGATGCTCAAAGCTACACTTACCTGTTTAATTTCCAGGAAGGTGATGACTCTTAGAGATTTATAGGGGAACCCCCCTTAGGTGAGAGGGGAACTCCTGTGGTATATCAGTTAACCATTCTCTGGCTTTTCTGTGCCATCAAGAAAGTATAGGTGACAGCTAAGGGAGCAGAATAAGACAATTTTCCGGCTCCTTGTGCCCTATTGATCCTGGTGGTTTTGCTGCTTCACTAACAGAGTAGGGTCTTACAAGGGACAATGACAGTAGAATTGGCAAGTCAGAAGGTAGAGCCTCACAACCATGAAAGCAGAATATTTATAAAATTATAATAACAAAATAAGCAGGAGTAAAACAAATAAAAAGTAAAGCATACATTTATACTGTTCTCCTAAATGAGACCAGGCAATTATAGTTGTTAAATTCAAGCAATATTCTAAAACCAAGTGAGTTTCTTTCACTGGTCACAGCCAATAGCAAGACTTGTGTATAACTAAAGGCAGATTTCATAATACCTTATAACAAGAATTCTTACACTCTTCCTTCCAGATTTCTGTTGAATTTTGTCCAGAAAACAGCCACGAAAGGACTGTGAAAGAGAACAAGTGATTTTTTTCCATTAACTTTGTGCTTCAAAAAAAGGCTAACAAAATCCCCAAAAACCAACACTATCAAACCCTATATTTCTGCTCAAATATGGCAGGAAAATAAAACCAAGACTGTTCCACACTGTACTGACAGCTACTTTATCCGGTGCAGTTTTATTCTCTAACCCAGCTGAATCTTGTCTCTTGGGTTCGTGAGGAAGCTTTACTTTCTTCCAGAAAATAAAGACAGTTCTCTCCTTGCCTTTAAGGCAAAAGGGATTAAAGACCAAAAGCACAAAACAAAAATCTTCTCTTTTGTTACTGCACCTCTGTTTATGAAGTACAGAGATAAAAGGAAGGGATACCATTGGGAAGAAGAGAGAGTTACAGCTCAACAAGTTAAGCCTGCTTGTCCCCACCATTATGCCTGATGCACCACATTTCATAAACTGTACTCTCTGACCTCTATTTTCAAATGCACTTCAATAAACTCATAACTCAGGACTAGACCAGACAGGCAAGTAAGGAGGCAGACTAGTTCTCATCTCATGGTTAAAATAAAAAAACTCTTGTCTAGTTTCAATCCTTTCCTCATTTCTGTTCATTAGACCTCTTCACTACAGACACCAATTTCAAACCTCCACTGTTGCACTGAATTGATGGAAGCCTACCCAGCTGACAGCAGAGCCAGGATAAAGAGGTACCAAAAAAGGGCTCGGTGCTAAAAAGCACAGACCATTTTTGGATGAGTAGCAGCTGAACAGCTTTTCAGGGAAGAGGTTTGCAGGCATGAGTGTAGAGAGTAAAAAAAAACCTGATTACCAGATTACATGTTAATTTTTCAGTTACTCAGATTCATGGACAAAACTAATTGGCCAAATTTGGGTATTTTTACGCCTCTCTCTGTATAAGAATGAAGACTGGAAAGAGCAACTAGTTCTCCTTGTCCATTTCTGGCATTCACATGTATAATAAGAAAAGGAAAACAGCAAGTTGATTTGACAGAGGTCTTTCTCCAACTGTCTGACTCTACCTCCTTATATTAATTTTAATTTTTTATACAGGAAAACTCATTAAATATTCCGCATATAACAGAGATAGAGAAAAACCCATAAATTACCAGAAACAATGAAAAATATTTTTTAACACAAAAATATATAAAAGTAAGGCAAAGAAAATATACCTGCTATAATATTTCACAGATCTTTTTCCTCCAGTGCAAATTTTCTGCAAATATTATCTATTCTTAAAAGTTGTAAAATACAGCTTAAGCAAGGAATCTCATAAATCATCTCACATTATGTTAGGAATAGATTAGTCAAGCCATTTCTTGATCTAATTTTGAAGTAATTGATTTGACAAATGATTTTCATTTTGTGGTACTTAAAATCTCAGCTCAGAATTCTAGAAGAATTGTAAGCTGCTTGATTTCAGGACCTGCCTGAAAATGACTAACGTACAATGCCTTTAAGAGAGGATAGTGAAAAAGAAACATCACCTGTGTGGCTGAATGTCAATGAAAACAAATCAGAAAGCCACAAGGAAAGCCACAACACCTTGCTTACTGTTTGTCTTCTGTGTCTTTAGGGCTGTAGAAATAATTTGTTGGCTGAGCATAACTATTCCTGGTGATCTGCCCATCAGAGGCAAAAACGGATGTTTGAGGAAAAAATGAGGGAGTTGCAATCCTGAAGAAATGTGGAGTAATTTCTCTTTAAGAAAAAAGCAGTTTTAATCTTCTTTCATTCTAGTTCAAAAAATAGAGTCCTTGAAACTATTGTGGACATTTCAAGCTCAATATCAAAGGTATCACCTTTCTAATCTACTCCTGCTTGTCCACACTGCATGCAAAAAGAGACATAGGCAATGCCTAGAGAGAGTTTCAGGGGTATAGGCTAAAAATAATTCTCTTTACTTAAGGAACAGGATTCTGACTGAGGTGGCAATAGGGGGACCCATGGATTTCTCACAGAAACTGAATGGATTAACTCTTATCTTTGTGGTTTGCAGAGTGTTCTATAAGAGGAAAAGCTAACGTGTAAGAAAACAGTTCAAACATCTGCAGCAATCAGGCAGTAACTGACCACAGGTTTCAGAAGAGCAGGCCCTTACCTGGCCACAATTAAGTCACTGAACAGCGATGACACTTTGCTTGTCAGAAAAGTAAGCATTAGCTCATCAGTGCCAACTGCAGGGAATTTATTCCTTTGTATTTAGGATGTAGAAAGCTGAAGCAGAAAACTTGGACCATCCTTAAGAGGGCTTATTTTATAGAAATAAGGTTGGCTAAGGAAAAGTTGATTTGACAGCTCCTGTACTACCAGGGGTTACTTTCATTCAAACATAAAAATGCTTAGGAAAAATGATGTTGTCTCTCCCTTACATTTTTATACATGAGAAAAGCATTCAATGAATTAGCTATCTTTTGCAAGACAGCCCTACAAAATTAACATCACTGTTAACTCATTTATCTTTGGAGTTTTCTTCACTCCAGCTTTGTTTCCTTGTAGTCAATGTGTTACCATTCAGAAATCTAGTGACACACTTTGAAGCTCTTCAGAAGCATATGTTGTAGAATCGCTTCAAGAAGGCCATCAGTAAGCTAAAATATTCCTTCTGAAGAGAAATGGCTCATGTTTCTCCAAGGAAGTTAAGAAACAATTAAAGAACCTCAAGCTCATGAAATTAAGGCATAATTACTTCCCATTTTATATGCAGTGCTTCATTTACCATGACCAGATGATGCCATTCTAATCATATGAATGAAACTATACTTAAAGGGGAAATAAAAAGACTAGCCAAAAATTTAAATAGTCTAAAGTTGTCCTTATATCCTTTTAGTACTTACGTATTTCAAAAGGAGTGTGCTGTATCACAGCCATATCGCTTTGGAATTAAGTGCTAATCATGATGGGGTTAAGGTAAGCCATGTAATAAACAGCTGTCATGATTGGCCTGAAAGGAAGTTGAAGCTTTAATCAGTTCCAAAAACTGAGCTTTCTGTCTATGGCTAGATGGATAATTAAAACTCAAATGAAAAGTGGATGACTTTCAAATTAATATGCTAGAAAATATATCTAAATTTTGAAGTAATTTTCAGAACAAAATTCTATGTCCCAAAAAGTTGTGAAACAGCACTACAACAATACCAGGTTATCAAGAGTAAATAATATTAAATAAATTTTTGAACAGACCATTTTCCTAGTAAACGGGATTTTTTGTTCTGTTTTACAAAGTATAGGGAAAACATCCCTTCCATTAGTGTCTCTGGTTCATTAATTCCATACAAGCTGCTTTATTCTCTGCACAAGACAAATTTTATGTAAAGCCAATACAATACCTGCAAATTTTGTCTTCAAGATTTTCACATCTACACAAATGGCACAAGTAAATTGTTTGAAGGGCAATTAGCATCAGCATTTCTATATGGGCAAAGGAAAAATAGAGTGTTTTACATCACCAAATGTGGCTATGTTTGTCAACATTAACCCCTCTTAATCAGAACACATTATTAGTCTACAGTAGAGCCCAATTACCCCACAAGGCAGTAAATAAATTGTGTAATAGTATGCCTTATTAAGCTGCAGATTGACAGAAGCTTGTTGATATGGAGCACAGTAGCTTAATTGGTACATTTACAAAATCATTACAAAGCCATATAGAACTTTCCAGGTGAAAGATCTTCACTTCTTTCCTCTAATGTTCTACCAAACATCTGTTTCAGCTGCTGCATGTAAAAAAGCACAGCGTCCAGAGTGAAGATCTGTCACCTTACTGGACCAAGGAGGAGCCTTTTTTTTATTACTTGGCCTTGGCTGCAGAATTTTTCCTATGAACTCAGGGTGCCCTCTCTTTAATTTCAGTTTTCAGTTAACGTACCTTGAAGCGTTCTTCACAAAAGCTCCATTGAGCCTTGCTATATTCTTCTACAGGAAAAAAAACAACAAACCAAACAACAATAACAATAACAATAACAACAACAACAACAACAACAAAATCTCCATGGCGTGCACCATTGCTAGCAAAACTGTTCCTTCTGAATCTGTTCTCTCATACCATAATGGCCTGGGCATGAGTTGCTTCCTACAATGCTCAATTAGGGTGAAAGCTACAGCTTAATAGGTTCATGTGAAAGTTAACCATGTATAACATCACAGACACACACTGGGAGTTTTATAAGCACTTTAACCTCCTTTTTTTCTGGTAAAGTCCTTTCCTCAGCTGCCGTTGGGCTCTGAATAGTCCAAAAATCCCTGGAAAGCTGTTTATTAGTAGTTCTTTCCTGTCTAGATGGAAGAGCACTTAGCAGATCACAAAGGATTTTGTGTCAGCATGTGTGACACAGACATAACAAGCAGAGCTGCATGAACTTTTCTGGGGGGAAACAGTAAGAATAGAATTCCATGCTGAGTCTTCAGTGGAAACAAGAAAACACAGATTTATCCACACACATGCACACTAAATAGGATTGTGCATTTAACACCACCATCTTTTGATCCCCAATTTTCTGTGTTAAGTTTCTGCTTATATCTCTATTTAGTTAGTAGGAGAAAAAAAAAAAANAAAAAAAAAAAAAAAAAAAAAAAGAAAAGAAAGAAATAAAATCTCCAGAGAGCAATTACAAGGATATAAAATCAGCTCCTGCTTAGACTGACCTTCAGTAACGATTCACCCTTACTATTGACCATCTATCCAATGCTGATAAGCTGAACTACTTAGCCAGGAAAAAAGATGGCTGATATAAATATGCAGTGCTCAAGCTCAATGGCATCTTTTTGTACACACTAGATAGCAGAGTCCAGGGGTACTACAGGATTCTTGATGGCCCTAAAAAAGAGAGACAGAAATACCAGAAGTGATCAAAAACTGACATAATGATACAAACCTTTGTACTAAACAAAAGAGGGTTTCATATCTCTCTGGAAGATTTCCTAATAATCTCCTCCCTGTTAATCATCCTCCTCAGGCAAAATGAGATAGCGTTTATTTTTTCACCTGGAGACTTCTTTCTATAAAATCATTAGCTGAAGTTATTGCTTGAAAGCAGACAAAGAAAAAAGTCAAGAAGAAGTCCGGTGCTTTCTCAGGCTTTCCCTATTAACAAAATCTGCTGTTTAGCAGCTCCCATACTGTATTTTTGCCCTTTTTATAAGTAAAAATATTATTTCAACATGTTTAAGCTGCTACTTAAAAAAAAAAAAACAGATAAAAATAGCAAAACATTAAGATAGATTTTTGGATGATAGTTTCTAGTTTGAGAAGATACCATCTAATTTACTAGAGTTTTAATGAATAGAAACTATCCATTCTGCATTGATTGTGCAGCAAGGTATACAGAATATAATTTTCCTGCATTTCGTGCTTATTTTTTTTTTAGTTTAAAGCTAAGGATATAGAAAGCGACAAAAGGATTTACTCCATGCAGTTAAAGTCAGTTTACTCTCTCTTCAGTGATTATATAATTGGTGTAAAACAATGCCTGATTAAATCCAAAAAAGTTGGTTACAGAGGCACAAAGGCGGACTACAGCTTTGTCAATGTTCAGTCTAAATGAACTACTTGATTTGAAAATTCATTAACACTTTTTAAAATTGAGAATGTTTGGTTATTTCTTGCTTTATTTATTACTGGAAAGAGAGAAACCATCACCTTTTCCTTTCTTTTCTCTTTACTGCCATCCAACTTCTCCAGTATATGCTGTCACCATTGACTTCTGTAGCATCACTCTCAGGAAAATTCCCTATTCAGTAGGCTCTGAAGATTTATTCTGCATTCACTCTTATCTTTCTGCCCTATTAAGCTCATGACAGCCATGTTCAAAACAGGAAAGCATTGCACAGACTTCTGGCACGAAAAAGATGTGCTTTGCAAGAGATGTGAAAAACCAAAGGAGAAATAACTGGGTAAGCAACAGGTTGGAGAGCTTTTCTGAGTAGAGTTCCTGCCTTTGGCTAGGGGCCACTACCTGTCCTTCAAAATGCTTTGGAGACCCGTCCATTGCAAATAAGAAACTTGTGGGCAAATCTAGCAGCTGAGCAGAAAGTTTCTACCATTCACTAGCTAGTCATGGGCCATAGGATGGAAAGAGAAAATGCTTGTGGTATTGTCTCAAATCCTTTTTATGGTTCACAAGATCCTCACCAATCTCACTTCAAAACAGCAGAAAGTCAGAAAATAAAATGCCCCATTGAATTGTCCATGCCATTCAGGAGTAGACAGCATGACAGTTAATGAGAAAGAGAAAAATCTAATCTTACACAGTTTTGATTATCCATATTATCTACACTAGGATAGTCATAGATATCCACAAAAAACTTTAACAAAAGCATGTGTAGTATAACACATTATCTTTTCTAGATATTCTGAAAAAATCCTGATCTGTTTTCCTTAACTTGACCAGCATGAATGGAAACAAGGCACCCCTCACACAGAAGTGTAGCAAAGTTGCAAATGGATAACTGGGACACTGTATCTGGTCTTGCAGCACGACCAAGATCCCCTGAAAGTGATACATCTGAACTGCCCAGATATGGCAGAAAACGGTATCAGGGCAGGAGGCTCAGAAATGTCCCACAGAGGCTGCTGGTAACACCTGCCTGCTCTCCAACACGGAGTAAGGAATTGGGGGAAAACTTCAGCCTCAGGGCTATAATGAATGTACATCTTCATGACTTTGCTCTGTCCAGCTGACATGTTATCTCTCATTTTTTCCCTTAACTGTGATGTTCTTTGTTTCTGTTTTCATTCTGTTGTTGCTGATGCCATGAACTAGACTAGAACAAGTGTTCAGTGACTAGAGTAAGGAGGCTTTACATAGGAGTGTGGTAACATTAACTCTTGTTACAGTTGAGGTCAAATTCCACAAATGTTTTTAAGAAAAATAATGGGAGGAAGACATTTTGACAGAATCAAAACATTTTGTTTCAGCATGCTGAAAACAACACATTGAATTTCAGCCTTTTGGAACACTCTTGTCATTTCAATGGATTTGCAAAGGTCAGAACAAAAAATGTTGTTGAGGTTAAATTAAATCCTTCAGTGTGACTAAGATCTGTCCTCCTCTGACTCAGCAGTAAAATGCAAAGACCATTTTGTATGCTATTTGAAATAGAGCTCATCCTCATTCAAATGTATATATGAAATTGTCTGTGCAGTTGGATCCATTTCTGTTTGGTGCTGCAGCTTTTGAAGTGCATCACAATGAGAGAAATCATGAACTTGGGTACAGGACAAAGAAAGAAAAATTGAACTTTTATTTTAAGGCTGTTATAACATGATGCGGTTTGGTTTTGAGGTGAAATTAGAATTTTAAATGGTTCATGAGAAGGCAATTGTTCAAGTAAAACCAACATTGTGTAGGGAAGAAGAAACACAGAGGAGAAAACTAGAAAATTGTATTTTGGGTTAACTTGAAATATTTCATTTAGACATGAAAGAAAAAGGTTGCTTTCATTTCTCTGTTATGTAACTTATTTCCCCACCCTTATCTTTTAAAGGAGCTGACTTCAATCAAATTTTACATGAAAGATGTAATTTCTAATGAAAAAATGTCAAAACACTGTAACTGGCTTAGGGCTTGAAGGATAAATATTTATACCTCAATTGCAATTATGGCTTGTTCTCATTCCTTTCCTACAGACAAATTGAATTTTGTCTGATTCAGAACTGCAGGAAAACAAAAATGCTGAAAGAAGGTAATTCCCTCAAAAACTGAGACCTCCTGGCCCCTTTTTTCTGTTGCTCATAGGCAGCATGGTGCTTGGGTCCCACACTGCCAGTTTGTCTGCTGAAAAATAATTTACGAATCTACAACTTTGTCTTTCTTTAAAATAATCAAACTTTTACTCGTTTAGGGAAGGAGTACTGAAGAGCCAAAAATCCAGCAGCAACAGGTTGTCCATGTAAATCTGAAGACTGGATGTATGGATGCTTCTTGTCATTAAGCCTTGGAGCAGCTATGCGAAGAAGCTGCTCAGTATGCTGCTTGCTTATTCTCCTTCCTCACAGTGCAGAACCCTCAGCAGATGCAAGCTACCACTGAGCCTCATTACTTAATTTGGGAGGAATCTCTGCTTTTGTTTCATTTCTACAGTAATCTCCACATTGTTTTCAGTATCAAGCTTTTGTTTTCCAAAAGCCAGATAACAGAATACCTGACAGTAAAATATTCATTTTTCCTTCTTTATTGTTGGCAATGCTTATGCATCTGGGTTAAATCCCTCAATCAATGCAAAAAAAATTATTTTGGAGTATTAAATTTCAATGTTTGAAGAAATATTTTTCTGGATCCAGCATTTAATTTCTTTACTATAGACTCTGTAAGCTACTGTTCTGGCTTGAAGAGTTCCTCTGGGCTTCTATAAGACTGGCTGGTGAAAAGATTGCCCATTTGTCTCATCCTTCTGGAAGAAATGCTGCCCTATGCTCTTTGCCACATTTTAACTCTGTAGTTTGGGTATCCACTTAACATTTCTGTCCCTGTACATCTTGCTGTTTCTGCTGCTAAGATTTAGTGCTTTGAAGTGGGATGTGGGTTAGAATTATTGGACTAGATGCCCAAGTACAGCAAAGATGCTGCCAGCATATCTCCTGGGAATAATGCAGAGATTGCTGCAGGTCAGTTCCCATCGTGTCCCTCCACATAATCTCAGCATATCTCAGATCCTCTCAGATCATGCTAGATCAACACAGAAAATAATTTTTACTGTAGTTCTCCCTCCTCACACTGCCAATGCAGGAGCACACTGGAAGACCTACACTACCAGGTTTTTGTTTTTGATGAGAGATCCTCACTGTAGAATAAGGCAGCTTGAAAACTTTAAGTCCCACAGCATGAAGCAGACACTAGGCTTTTTCATGCAGCACAGGCAATGAATTTGAATGGTGGCACAAGGCTGTGTTGCCTTTTAATGCAAGTCACTCTTCAGAACACCGTTACTTTACTTTCCCTCTGCATTTTTATCCATTATGAGAGAATGTTACCATAAAATTTATTTTTTATTTCCTAGCTGTCACCCCTAGCAAAAACCAGTGTTGTAGTCAAATATAGGATTTCTTTTGAGCTCCCAAAAATATTCCCACCTGTAGAACATTAATCTCTTTATGACTGCAATTAAAAATATGTCCAACACCATGTACATGTCTGCATACAAAATATTCCTAAGTTGTGCTATGAGGACAATGGGCTTACTATGACCTCATTTTTTTTTCTTTGCGATTTATTGAACTATTGATTTAGTTTATTCAGTTTGAAATTGGGACTATTACTCAGAAGGTTTTTGCCTTAAGTGGCCTATTCTTAGTGAAGTTATGGATTTACAGTTTAATTACTCTAGTGTTTGTCATTCACAATTCTTACAATTGCCTGTCAGTGTCCATTGCAAAACTTGGCTTTCAGATGTTTAGCTTTGCCACATTTTAGTATTCAAATTGGATGTCTTCCTTTAGGTTAAAAATCTTTGAATAATTTCAACTGAGATCACTTTTTCTGGGGAAAGAGATAAAAAATAAATTCAACATTTTACCTTCAGTAATGCTCTACTCCCTTCTTTAGTTTCCCTATGTATTAACTTCTTTTCTCTCTCTGGATAACTTTCAATCACTTCTTCCACATCCAGCGTCTTCTGTGTGTGTGAGAGGGGAAGGGGTGGAAACAATTATAAAAGTAAATGTTAGACTTGAAGTGTCACAGAAAAGGTGTTATCCAAAAAAACCCTAAAAAACAAACAAACAAACAAAAAAAAACAACCAGACAATTTATAAGCAATCTTTTTTCTTTTTTTTTTTTTTTTTAATCTGGAATATCAAAGTTTTAACTCTACACAAATTCTACCAGACCCAAGAGATACACACATTTTATTAACTTTCTGTTTTATAGTGTAAATACTACTCTCTGGTTCTCTTCATTGCTTAAAGCTATGTAGTTTTTAAAGTTAACTGTCCTTCCTTTGGGAATTAAGACATGTCAGGGATATCACTCATTTCTGGTCTATCTTCATACAGATTTCTTTCCTATCACAACTGACAGCATCACACACTTTTAAAACTTTCATGGCTGTCTTTGAAATGGCTCTGCCTTAAAAGGACCCAGTTTTATCTGGACACTTAGGAAGTATAAATTTACTAAGAGTTCTTATATTGCTGTGTTTATATTTACCTGTATGAATTCTCAAAGTCAAAACACCCCACATTGTTTTGATACAGTAAAGAAGAGAGCACAAATTTAAAATTAGTTACTCTTAAGAAATTTTAAATAGTACTTTGAAGAGGAAATATTTTTCTTGTTTCAGGTGTTTGCTTATATTTCCAGGAAGTGTTTAATTGGAATTTTCTTGTGCATTACCATTACTTTAATATGTGAAGGTCTCAACTGTATATGGATTTCATTCTGATTGAAATTATTTAAAAAAATACATAGATGTTTTTGAGTGTGAATACATGCGCGTGTGTATAAAACTGAAATAAAAAGGTAGGCAAAGAGAGTTGAAGTGCTTTGCCTTGGCCATATAATTTATTCATTGTGTGTCCTTGTACACTTGCCATTCTTAAGCATTTAAAAACATTTGCCTTGGTCTTTTTGTACTCTGTACCTTCACTACAAATTTAATTTAAGCTAACAAATTTGGACTAAGGTTTCCTCAACAATTGACATCAGATGTTACTGCAGATTGAACTAAAGAAAAGAAAATGCACTGAAAGCCTTGGAAAAGATTAAAGTACAGACTTTTCCCACTGACATATATTTTAGCTTCTCTCAGCAACTTGAACAGCTTTTAAGGTGGATAACAAATTCATACTCAGATTAAACTGAAGGCAAATTCATGACTCTGTACTTTTTCTAATACTTTTTCTCTCTGCAGTCAGGGCTTCGAGACCTCAATCTGTCAGAGTCCCTCAGAGCTCCAGCAATCACCACCTAACACCACGAGTGGCAGGGATCAAGCAGAGCAGACAGATGTGGAGAAGAGAATAAGATGTATGAAGAAATGAGGAATAAAGGAGGAAAGCAGCCAAGTTATTGGAAACAATAACAAATGCTCTTTTCAAACATTTTCATTGCAAGGTTTTCAAGGGTGAGATTTAGAAGGGAATAGAGGAGCAGGAAAAATAAAATTTACGTGAAATGTGTTTCATTCTCATATTTTGTTGTGAAGACATAACACACCATTCTTTTGTCCTTGTTATTACAGGTGTGAAAAGGAAAAAATCTTTTCCATCCCCACACAGCCTTTCTTCAAGGGCTGCAAAGAGAGTCATCAGTGTAGGAAATAAATGAAACAAAGAGTAGGTCAGGAGAAATGCATAATCATAATCAGATGCTTAAGGGATCTGGATTGTCAGGAGAGTGACTTCAACACACTTCAAGAAAGCAGAAAGTAGAGTGACATAGGAGAGAAAATGTCTTTCCCTGGGGTGCCAGAAAAGCAGCTGAAAAGATAATAGGGAGGAATTAAGGAAGAACAAAGTCAGAGAAGGACAGAAAGGAATTAGACTGAATCAGGAAAGAAGCAAAAGGACGAGGCATGTGAGATGTTTCTAGCAGTGGGAAAAAAACCCCACATTTGGTCAAAGAACAGAAAAAGTGATAGACCCAAGGAGTCCTATGGGTAGAGTAGAACTATCTCAAGAGCACTGGGCAAAGAGAGGTGTGAATATCAGTGAGGACACTGGCAGAAAGGAGTCAGAGTCAGCACAAGACTGGTGGCAGGATCCAGCGGGTGAGGTGATATGAGGAAGCAGGCATAGCCTGCTTTATGTAGAAAGCAAAAAGCCTGTGCATCAGTTCATTTCTTTCAGAATACTGGAAAAATAACATGCTGAATGGAGTGATTTAACCCCCTATAAGTGATGGTGGTACTGTGCATAATCAACAACTGTGTCTACCATGCTAAGTAATAATTCTCTTGCATCAGCCAATAAAGAATTCCTAAATTCATATAAATCTAAACACACACTAATTGCACCCAAGGAACTATTTCAACGTGTCACATCAATATTTAACAGTCTAACGTCTCCCTAAGAAAAACATTGCCAAGATACACCCATAGGGCCGCAGCGGAGCTGTAACAGCATCCTGTATCCAAAATCTGTGGACTAACCACTAATTTCATAGGCTGCAATGTGAGAGAAGGTAGCAGGTACTGCCTATGATGCCAGTCATCCATGGGTAGTGAGAAACTTCCAGCAGGAATGGCAAAACAGATCCAAACAGATGGCAGCAACACAATCATTCTAGCGTTGCTTTTCAAACACCCTATTGGGCACAAATTTGCTAATATAGCCTGAATTAGATATCTGGTTATGTTACAATCTTAAACTGTAGTGTAAGCACACAAGAAAAAAGAGAAAAAAACCCTAGAAAATCCCCAACTTTCCAGCACATCATGGTGAACTTGACAGGAACCATTGAAAGGGAAAATTCCTAAATAATGTAGCCCCATCCTTCTATTTTAATTTTGTTGAACGGATAATGGTGGAAGAGATCATGCTGTATCATTTCCCTCTATAAAGATCAATTTGCAATAAAAACACATTTGCTTTCACTCCAAAGCATTTCATCTTGCAATAATGTCTTCCCAACCCCTCCTAAGCTTTACCCAGAAAGATGTTATTTTGGAGGGCATGGAAGTGGTATAAATGCAAAAGAGCCAAAAATAAAATTTGAATCCTTTCACTTTTCACTATTAATAATTTAGCTGCCTCTGAAGTACTTAAAGAAAATGATGTTCTTCCTCTGATTATATATTTATATATATATAGCCTCTTATTATTACAAACAGAAACTGTACTACCTCATACTGCAGGAAGAACATGAACAACATTCAGAAACTTGAGAGAGAAAAAAAAAAAAAAAGAAAGAAAGAAAGGAACCAACCCTTTTTCCCAACAATATTTGATCTGGATGAAATACACAGTAGGAGTTATAGTACAGACCAGTGCCTTCTCAAACATTCTCAGTGCTACTGTGGCACTACAGAAGCTGGGGAAGTGTGATGACCCTTCTCTGACAACAGCAGGGAAACATCATGATAGATAAGGTTAAATCAGTCTGCAAGTGAAAAGCAGGATTCTAGAGCTCTATTTTCTCGTGAGATCACTGCTGCAATATTAGCTGTGCCTGTTTCTGAGGACCGTGGTATTGGAGTTTCTAGTGAAGGTCTGCCATCACAAGCACTAGAGAAAAACCATACAGCATAGATGGAATGAATCCTGACCAAGTGCTTTTGCTGACTTATATTAATCAAGTGAAGAAAATCCACTATCTCAAGAAAAGAGTCATTGAATCACAATGACAAAAACATTGGCTAACATGTCACTTAGGTTGTTGGCAGCAGCCAAACCTTCTGGAGTGGAAAGAGTCACAGACCAGTGAAGCTACAGGATGGTGGTTCCAAATGAATGCAATCATTCAAGTTGGACTCTGTGTCCCTCTCCAGTCAACCTCAGCAAACCATTTTCAGATCACAGAATATTCTGAGCTGGAAGG
Source organism: Polioptila caerulea (assembly GCA_013397295.1). Classification (NCBI taxonomy): domain Eukaryota; kingdom Metazoa; phylum Chordata; class Aves; order Passeriformes; family Certhiidae; genus Polioptila; species Polioptila caerulea. The sequence continues at coordinate 248,110 of VYXF01000184.1, forward strand.
GACTCACAGGGATCAGCAAGTCCAGCTCTTAAGAGAATGGCCCATCTGGGGATTGAACCCACAACCTGGTGTTCTCAGTATCATGCTCTATTTCTTCATGGAGAGCTGCCATTCCAGCAGTTCTTTCAAACATTTGAAACTGCACATTGGAACGGAGGAAAGGGGGTATACTGGGTTTAGAAATTTGAGTCAGATTTTCTTTAAAATATATTTAGCCCATATATGTTGAAATCTCATTCCCAAACCAGCAAAATTGTGGGCTCTCTCTTTTTTTTTTCCTTCTGACCACTTAGAAGTCAAGCTTTCCACTTTCTTTTTACAATGAGGAACATCTTTTGAAAAAAAATATTACTCAGATTCCAACAAAATCACCATTCCAGTGCTCAACACACAAGTGTCATGAGATACCTGATAAAACAAGAAATAACATTCTCCTTAATGGCAAAACCCACACTTCTTTGCTCTTTAGGTTCTACAGAGATTTAGATAGGTTTTGTCTTATCTGTTTATCCTACTCATCAAAAACTGTCTGCAAGCCTATCTCAAGAGGTCTGCATATAGCATTTATTTTTCAATTCATTTTTCCACAAACTCATAAATAAATGTAGTGTGGGTTTTCTAGATTTGGGGTTTTTTTCCTTGTTTGCTTCATTCTCTTTTTCTATGAAAAGGTAAAGAAGGAAAGAAAGTATGATTGTTTCCACACTTGAATTTATTTACACAGATTTTATGCTGTGGGACTACACAGACAGGAAATACAGAAGTATTTAGATACTAGAAAGGCCTCTGATAAGTGTAGCACAGTGGCATTAATTTTGTTTCTCTCCAACAAGCCTCTTTCCCCAGGTCTCTGAGTTTCCTTAAGACTTTTAATTGAGTAAGGGGTCTAGCACTAAAAAAAAATCTTTTCCAAGTCTGTTCAATCAAAAATAAATATTAACAAACAAGTATAAAGGAAGGTTCTTCTGGTAGGCTCCTACCACAGCTAAATGCAACTACAGACACCAATTGATTTGCAAATGCTAAATATTTTCAAAAGTGCATGAGTAACTTGGAAATCTGAGTTCCATATTTAAAAGATAGTTAGGAATCTTGCTTCTGCTGATTTCTGGTGAAACTCAAGATACCTCTTTCTGAATTAGCGGTATCCAAAGCACAAATACCAGTTTGGCTAAGCTTCATTCTGCCCTGCCTGGCTCTGCCTCTGATCATACCCTCTATATCCCTGCTAGGGTACCTTTCTTCATCTAAACAAAGATTTACTATCATCCTTCCAGAAAATCCTGAAATGTGTCCCTCTGTCCAGAAAGCTTAAAGTAATTTCAACCCCACTGTAAGTAATAATGGGCATATCAGTGCCTATGCAAGTTTCAGTGAGAGATCTGCAAATCATCTTGCACTGGCTCTTCTTTCACTATTTGGGTACATATTAAAAAAAATCACACTTTTGAACTGACTTTCAAATAAAAATATGTATACGTGATGTCAAAAACAAAACTTGGCAAAAAAACATTTTTATTTCAAGTTTTTGCAGGAAATATTAATACAGCTGTCTGAGGGATGCTTGATAACAGAAACACCTATAACAGCTGAGGGGGACCTCATCTGAATGGGAAGTTGGGACTTAAAAAGACTTCCTAACCAAATAAAGGAGTTTTACATTGACATAAAAGAGAATGACACAACAGCAGCCTCCTCTCAGACTGAACTTTCCTTACAGACTGCAAAGACCTGACAGCAGAAATGAAAAGAAGCCTCAGTTCTCAGCACGCTTTCCTCCCTCAGCAGTATACCAAGCTATCACATCTCCACTGGGATTCCAGAGGCCAGGAGAAGGTTATCTGCTCAAATTTGACTACTGATCTTTCTTCAGAAGCAATGCTTAACCTTTATTTTCTGAAAAATGTCTTAAAAGTAACACTTCATGCCTATCACCACACAAAAACCTGCCAGACTATCTAGAGTCGCAACAATGAATATGTAATCATGATTTCTTTGATGCTGTGAGAAAGGTCTGCTCCTTTTGAGCTCAAGGTCTCAGTTCAGGCCTTTCCAGGGAAGCCAGCCTGACAACTGTGTGAGGTTCATGTGCAGTCAACCCACAGAGCTGTCACTGCTTTAATATCTCTAACACTTTCCAGTACTCCCAACAGATGAAGATTCTCAGCTATGTTAGCACAGCTGCCTGAAATATGCTCTGAAATACATCCTGAAGAGAGAAATAGGACAAGCAGAGCCAAAGATAAAATAAATTATTTCACATCCACTTTAATCTGAGTAGACTTTAGACTTTGAGTTCTGCAGAAGGTCCTTGATAACACCAATAGTTCCAGCACAGAAAACTTCACTGTTACTAGCTGACAGTGCAGACATAATTTCTTTTGCTCAATGCTACAGCACACCTATGAACCAAAGGTGAACCTTGCCAAAACTACCATTTAGTTCTAAAGCACAATGGAGCTACAAAAGAATATTTAAATCCCCACAAAAAGCTAATTATTTTATTTCCCTTTTTTTTTTTTTTTTTTAAACAGAAAAGGATTTAAGCTACAGTTTTGATACCCAGCTTTAACAAAACAGAGAAAGTATGCCTGGTTTTTGCCCAAGATTGTTACTGTTATCAAAATATGGGCATAGCAGAATAATGGCACCTAGAACAGCTCCCAGTGGATATTTCTGCTCAGTAACAGATGGGTGTGTGAACATGTAATGAAATGCCTAGCAAAGGAAGCCAATGGTACAATGAGTGACTATAAAAATAATACACGACATCAAGAGAATCATGCTCCACTAAATTATGTCAGAGGTTTGGTGCTGAAGCCATTTATGGGCCACCAGTGGAGTTGTCTCAGCGATGAGATTTAAGGACCTGCTTCTCAATTGCTTTGCGGTCCACAGTGCTGCTATTGCCAGCACAAGGCAAGCATGACACAAAGCTTGCATGGCATTTTTTCAGTTATACAAGATGTATAAAACTCTGACTCAAGAAGCCTGCCACCACCTCACCCTTCTAACATGACTATGCCAAGTTAATCATTTATCCTGTCTCTGCTGGTTAACAGCAGAAAGAACAATAGCTTTGCTCTTGAACGCTCTCTGCCCACTTGGCATCAAAAGCTCACATAAGCTCAGAAATGTCAGATGATTATCCAGAGAAATTATGGCAAGCAGGGTGGAGAGCAAAACATTGTTATTGTTTCTCATCTCAATTGGCAATAGAAAAGGAGAACTGAATAAAGTACTCAAAGGAGGACAACAAGACTGCCACTTTGAAAAAAAAGCAGAAAGCTCCAGATGGTTGTCACTTTCCCAGAGCTGCCTCAGCTGTTTGTGACACATAGCCCGTGCTAGTGCCAAGCCGTCAGAAACGCAGGGTGAAATGGTCAACCAGAGTCATAAATGGAGTGCCACGTATGAACTTAACACTTCCTCTCTTGAGATTGCAGTCTAGTATGTCAAACCACATACATCAGAGGAATTCCAAAAGGACTAGAAAGGGAAAAATCTTATTTAACCCGCAGGATAATGTACAAAACTGACCTATATTATTCATAGAGTAGCTATCATTAGCAAATTTTTTTCTGCTCTTATTTACATACATTTGCCTCTTTGTGCTCTGACCCTTACAGATTTGGTGGTTATAAGACTCATTTATAGCTTTTACACCTTACATGGATTAAAAAAAAAATATTTAGCTGTGATTTTCACACTGTTTTAAGAGGTGTAAGGGAAAGAAACAGAGGTTATCTGAGGGTTTCTGCAAAGAAAGTACCTATAAAATGATTAATCAATTACTCATTCCATAATGGAAAGATGTGATTTGCACCATTAAAGGAGTAGTTCATCATGACCATATTGGACATGCTCCTGCTCTGAATCAGCCACAGTAGGAGTTTTGTCAGGAACAATTACCCACAGGATTAGCCACAAAAATCCGACTCATTTCATGGAAGCGCCCAAAGGATAATCACCTCACTGTGAATTTTGTCGACTACTCATGCAGAATGAATCAAAACAAGCATTTCAGTAAAAAAAAGGCTCTAAAACATGGTTGAAAGCTGTGAAATTTACTTGTCTTTCAGTCAGCTTTAAAATTATTCTTCTCATATTCAACAAAGGATGAAAAGAATGAAAAATGTGAAACCTTACCATATGCCTATGGGACTTCTGGAAGGAATTTAGAGTCTCTATAGAATGGCAATTCATACATTCAGAGAATTAAATATTTTCTTACTTACACAATAGGAAAATTTCTGATGAGGTAGTTGAAGTAGTAAACCGATGTGACAATGTAAAAAGTCCTTAAAAAGACAGAGGGAAATCAGAAGACAACACATCATCTTCAAGCTTCAAACTGTGCTAAGGAGCAGGCAAGGCTGACACTTCCCCATCTGGCTGATGACTGCCTTCCCAGCAGGAGTTTGTGCTGGGGTTGTCTGCCCAGCAGTGTCTTTATTTCAGCCACTCACTCTGTGTGTTAGCCAGGGGAAAACCACTTTGCGCACTTGTAGTTTGGGTATGATCCTCTTTGCAAACAAGTAAAACTTGCCCAGATGTGTACAGTCCATAGAACTCCAGGTTCCAATAGCAATTAATATCATGCCTACTACCCTTTTTTGCTCTTGTGGATCCTACATGCTGCAGAACAGACTGGCTGCTATCCATTTAAGCACTCACAAGAGTGCTGAGCTTAAGACTAAGGGTAATCTACGAGGGGGATATTCGCATACTTACAGAAAATATGTGAATAATTTTTTTTGAAGTAAAGGTGATCATTTATTCTTTTTTGCTTGCAGACTTGAAGCTTTTCGTCAGTCTGACTAAACCCTCTAGCTTAAAAGGAATACAAAATAGGATGAAATAAAATACAAAGTCTTCCTGAGGATGAACTACAACATGTACTTTTTCTTAAATCATCTACCTGAATTCATAAAGTCATCTGTGTGATAACTTTTACTGAGCAACAAAACCAGAAAATCCTTTAGCCACATTCAGGTCTGTTGTCAGCTCTGGTTCATTTCTCTGGTACTATAGCAGTACTCACTGAAATAGATACAGAAATTATAAGAATAATAGCTGATATCTGTCAGACTCAGATCAGGATTCAGAGTTACATGTCATTATAAAATGGGCTATCTGCTCCATATACTAAGAGAAAAACTGGAAGATATACACAACAGGATAAACCTGCTTCCTCAGGAGATTGCACTGATGACCTGACAGGATATCTGTTCCCATCAGCAAAGTCACATTCACTCATTAAATTGATTCATGTGTCTGTCCTGAACCTTGTACTGAACGTCACACCTGTAATTTACCTTGAGTTTAAACCTTGGATTCTAAAAAATCAATTAAAAAACAAAAAAAAAAAACCCAAAAAACAAAAAACAAAAAAACCCCAAAAAACCCCACACTGATTTACAGCTCCTGTAATTTTTAATTCTCCAGAAGACAGCTCCTGGATTTTTAATCTAGGAGTTTTGAAAGATTCCCTGAGCTTATGCAGACCTAGGGCTGTGCTGAACTGACTGTTCACAACTTTTATTAGCAGAAGAATTTATATTTTCTCCAGTCTTGCTTTCTGCAACACCAGTATGCCTGTGTATATGCAAGCATCAGTGCATGTACAGCTGGCAAAATATGTTCAGCTTAGAAGCTGAAATTTTAATTGTATATGTTTTTATGGCATTCCCATCACAGCTTTATAAACACAGTTCAAAGAAAAAAAATTTGCCATAGGAAATGAAAATATTAGAAAAAATTAAGAAAAGGAGAAAAAAAGAAAGGTGAATTATTAAATGACCTGATCTGTTAAGAACATAGTGTCTTACTCTGCTAAGTAGCATTAACAAATAGTAACAACAAATAATGATCAGCTAATTGAGAGCAATACCTTTGTTATTTCTTAGGTGCTAGAAGTCTTGTACTGAATGTAATGTAGTGAAATAAATCTACAGATTAAATGAAACACTAATAATTTTATAAGAACTGAAACATGAAAGCATATGTAACCTTTCAAAAGGTTATAAAAGATATATGTTCTTCCATATATCTGGCCTTTGCCAATTCTAAATAGTTTTCTACAGCGGTAGACAGAATCCCTGGTTCATAGTCTTTCAAAAATCAAAATTTTTTTTTGTCTTATTGCTGATAATCTAACAGAGACTCAATCCCCTTTACACAATAGAATTATTCCCACTCCAGTGGAAACTACAGATGGAGCTGGAGCGCTCAACCAGTTAGGAATAACTCTAGTCATTGTGAACTTGGCAGCTTTTTCTTTGTTTTTTTTCTTTAGGAAAAAGGTCATAGGATCAGTTACTTATAACTTCCATGTTCTCACAGAGGTCCAGGATATAGAAAGAGAAACACATCATCTCCTCTTCAGGCAGATGTAAACAGAGCTCAATAGACAAGTACAAATGGCTTATCCTTGCTTTCTTCATTAAGATTAATATATTCAAAAGCCAGACAGGAACAACCTTATCACACACTCTGGTCTTCCACCTAACACTTGGACTTTCCCTGAATTTATCCGGGTGTCAAATTTAATTGCTGTGATCCTTTTTTAAAAATTTCCAGTGACAGAATACAGCAAAAATGTATGTGGATTGTTGCAACAGTTAATCGACTTCTCAGCTAAATATATTGTCTGAATTTTTCTTGTTTCCATTTCCATGTGCTGGATTTTACCACACATTAGGGTCACCACTCTATCTCTGGTATTGTTATTCATATTCTGCACCAGTACAATCACAAAAGAAATATTGTCGTACATTCTGCTCAAAAATCAGAAATAGATTACATTTTACAAACATCTACAATGTCTTATTGTTTATACAGAGGTATATTATTTGAAAACTGGTTTGATTTTTCACAGAAAATTAGTAAGAGCAACAATCTATAAACACAATCATTGCCTCCTTTCTCAGGGCCAGTTTGTACCTTCTACTCATAGGAGTTCACACAACAACTCCAAAAGAACAACCAACTTTTTACTTGGCCTGTAAGAGTTAATCACAGCCACAGACCTTTTTCTCCATCAAGGTACTATGGGGGGAAGCTGTGGTGCTTATAAATACTGCGTGGCATAAGAATTTTTAATATTATTCTTACTCATTTCAGTATTTCTTTGAAGAAATAATAACCTGTACATTAGTACATTAAAATGGAAGGATTTTTAATAATTTTAGAAAATGAAACAAAATTAATAAGCTTTTATATGCTTACTGTGCCTCTTGTTTTACCTCACACAGCTCAAGAAGCAGTTACTGTGGTGCCCAGGCATATCAAGGCATCACTTCACATGTTTTCAGCAGATGGAGCTGGTCTACTAAGTTGCCATGGAAGCACCTTATCTGGAAAAGTATAAAATTTCTTGGGATTTGCTTCTTTTTCTCTGGCCATTACAGAATGTCATGGCCAGAGTGAAGTACCTTCTCATGAGTAGGAGTTCACTCACACCATTAATTTCGTGCTGCTCGTTCTTTATCTGTAGAGCATTGGTATAAGACTCACAGAAAAATGCTTTGTCTTTAGTGCTTTGTGACTAAATTACTATACACTTCATAAAGAAGAATTATTTTCTTATCAGTAATGTTTTTGTACATCCATGTTACAACTGTCCTTTGAAATTTGGAGGGAATGCTACGTAATCATTGATGTTAGAAGGCACAGTTACTTACACAAATAGTTGGATAGGAGGTATCTAAAGACATTTTTTCCCTTAAAAAGCAATCAGAAAACTGGGTTAGAGCCCACTGCTCTAACCATGAATTTTTCACATCATATTCATATCTAGAGGAATAGATGCTCTCACAAATGCAGGATGATGATGGAAAGAGCAGGCAAAAGCAACAGTTGAGCTGCGAAAGAGAATTTTATTAAGAGAAACTTGACTATCTGACTCTGCAACAATACAAACATGATTACTCTGAGGAAATTACTTTCCGTAATCATATTTTCTCATTGTAAGATTACTGTATCATGAAAGTCTCCTTTTCAAGGAGCTGAGCATAGTCAGTTTTGGGCTTTTCTGCTTTGACTATTCAGGGTAGAAATACTATTAGAAGAACTAGAACCTACAATAACCCATCTTCCCCCATATTGACCCCAGCAAGCATGGCAGAACCCCTTCTGATGTGGCTTTCTAGGCTCAAAATGATTCCTGGGATGGAGGACATGGGGCCAGGGATGAACAGTGGAAGATCACATTCTTCCTTAATTTGGTAAGGCATAGATTAACACATCTAAAAGTTTTCAAAACCATATTCTTAATGAGTGCTTGCATTTGCCTTTGAAAGAAATACTTTCAGCTCACACTTGAGGGGACATGTTCAGTGAACGAGGTGTGAACAGGAAACTAGACCAAATACAAGGATTTCTACCTGGCTGTGAGAGGGGCTATTTGTGTGTCAGAGATAGTTAGATAGATGGTTAGGTAGATAGCTAGACAGACAGATAGCTAGCTAGATAGATAGATAGATGGATGGATGGCTGGCTATCTGGTGTGCTTACCATAATTTAAGTACCAGCATACAGCCTCCAAATAATGTTTTTCCTCAGTTGTAACTTTTGAATAATAAGGTAGGAGAGAAGACAGCTGGAACACCTAAGGAGGAAGCCAGAGGCGTAGTCTGATCAACAAGATCATAACTATACCAGATGCTATATTTGTCACCACATATCATATCTATAACTGTGATAACTTTACCTGAGGCAACAGAATATAAACAAGTCAGCATTGTTCAATCATCAGGGCTGAGCTGGGCTATTAACATCGATGAAAAAATCCAAAACATTTTTAACAAAGCCAGACTTACCAGATTTGAGAATTTATTATCTTTGAGGATGTGACAGGACTTGAGGACATTTCAACTAAAGGTGAAAAATATTTTCATTGAGTCTTTTTCCTCTTTGTGGGATTTTTTGGGTTTGGTTTTTGGGAAGGCGGGGTTGGGGTGGGGGAGGAGGGTGCTGAATTTTTTCATTTATCTGTTTGGTTTGGGGTTTAAGCGGTTTGAGTTGGGGGTTTTCTTCTATCCAGAGTATAGTCAAGTTTCCCAGAGACAACTTTTAGATGTTATGTTTATATTTTATAATAAAATGGGAAAAACAAATATTGCCTAAATAAATCATCTGTTGTTAAAAGTATGTTGTCTCTCTTCTTGCACAGTAATAACCTTTCCTCTCTCTCATGTTCTTGATTTTATTTCTTACAAAATGCCTTCACCAGTATCATGCAAAAATATTTTTTGCCATTGTAGGTTTCTTAGCCTTCACATTGGTAAAAAGGTTTAAATATTATTGGCCTGCTCTGAACACAATCCTGCTACTCTTGGAGAACTTTGCATAATATTTGAACTTTCTTCAATGCTTCAGTTGAAAAGATATTTGTCTGTAACTTTTATTACATTTCTCCCTGCTGTTTTTTATTGCCTCAGGGTTGTTCTCCTCATTTCCAATGAGGTTCAGAAAACCTAAAGGGCAGGTCTGAGAAAAAATATATTCCAAACTTGAAAGTTCAAATTGTTTTCTTGAGTTTCACATACCTCTACTCTTTGTTACATGATTAAATTCTTCTAAATTCCAACTCCATGCAGTCATTTAAAGTTGTACAAAGGGCGGTCATGATTCTATAGCTACTTGTGTAAATCAGAGTAGGCATCTCAAAATTAATTAAAAGTTTTACAAAAGATTTACAAATGTATAGTTGTGGTGAGATTATATATCAATTATTTACTAAAGGTCCTTATAACTGAATTGCTTAATTTAGTAAAAGGTCCTTTATGATACCAGAGGGAGCGAATATTTCAGAAAGGTTTTAAGTTATCTTCCCAGGAAAGTCAATGAACATCTGCCCAAAAGAAAAAAAAAAATCATTTCAGAGAGATAATATCATATAATTTTCAAATTTAAGACATTACATTTTTATCTTCAGTGTAAAGATATGTACTAAATATCATAGAATCATAGAATGGTTTGGGTTGGTTGGGACCTTAAAGATCACTGAGTTCCAACTCTCCTGTACAGTATGTCTTGTCCTCTACTATGAACACAGTGTTTTTAAATATTGTAAAACCCAGACAGATATTTAAGGAGTTTGATTTTTACTTTTCTTGAAATTTCTACCACTTGAAAAGAGACAGGCACACCCAAAGAAGGCTACATTTTATACTGAGGACAACAAAACAGTAAATCAAACAGTAAAATTCTCTGAAGTGGTGCACAGAAATATGTCTTCTCTTCAGGGAGTTTTAGTCTCAGCATCACAACTGTCCTACAAGAAGAAAGTTACGTTCACACTGAAAAAGCAGCATTTGCAAACGCATATAGGAGTAACCACAGAGAAAGCAAGCACATGCTAGGAGATGATAAGATGATGTGTAAGATGATGTATAAGATGATGTGTCTCAGGGAAGAAAACTACAAATATATGAAAACAGAGGAAGACTTTTTTCAAAACCTTTACAGTGACACATCAGTTTCCATCTACTGGTATTTCTGTTCTTAAGTAATAAACGCACTTGGCCTTCTCTCACAAATAGAAAATGGAATTAAGAACTCAGTCATTAAATTTACAAATACAGAAGTAACTCTACCACTCACCTCAGCAACATCCACAAGCAT
>VYXF01000186.1:0-20607 GCA_013397295.1 Polioptila caerulea
AAAGATGTGTATTGATGTCTTTACAAATAATTCGATGGATGAAGGTGTGGATGTTAATGGCTCTGAAATGGGTCTTAATGCTGACTTAGGGCAGCAGATTGGTTGCAGAGCTGAGGCAGCTTGGCTCTTGAAAGAAGAAAATGGGTCTGCACAAGCCTGAGTTTCGGAACTTTGGGCAGCGGGTTTGTTGCTGAGCCCATACAGCCTAACTCATGAAACAGAACATGGGTCTCCACAAGCCTGAACTTTGGGGTAGGTTCAAGGAGGGGCTGTGTGGGAGATGGTTCGGGAAGGCTCTGCCCTCGAGTACCTGAGCCGATGGGCAAGGAGAGAGGGCAAGGTGCGGCCGGAGCTTGGAGTGAGAACCGAGAGAGAGAGCAAACCCCGCGGGCGTGCGCCCCAGTGGACCCTCTCCCTTTATTCGAATAAAGTTCCAGGACTCCTCTGTCTCCTTTATGGACCCTGGCTTTTCATAGCGTGGTTTTCCGTGCACAGAGAAGTGCCTCGCCCTGCCTGTGTGCTGAAGTTGGATTTGGTAACTCCCCAAAAGCTGCGTACGCACAGTTAAACCCCTGGGCTCTCATGTTAGTCCTGTGCCTTGTTTAAAGTTATTGTTACCCTGGATATAACTATTTTGGAGTGTGCAGGCACACCTTTTACTGGTGAGATGAATCATAATTTGTTATTTATAGCAGTGTTTTAGCTGGTCAGGAATTTAGGGCTATTACTCAATTTGTCATGGCCTGAATGCAGGGTGTGGACTCCAAATTTGGAACCTGGAGGCAGACAGAAGAAAGCTTGAACATGTAGAACCACTGTAATAGAAATTGTTTGGGGGGTTTTTCCCTATCAGATTGGAGTTTTTATTTATTGAATAAATAAATCTATTTTTTAAAAATGTGTTTCTGATATCAAAAGTGTGATAAGGCATTTAATAAGTGTGGGAAAGTTTTGGTTCAAGGCAAGAGGTTCTGCTCTGTAGGGCAGCAGTGCTAACAAAGCTAAAAGACTTGTTTTGAAACTGAATGCTTTCCCCTTTCACACCAATATTGCACTTTTGGTTTATTTTTCAACAGTTCTCTGACACAGGCAGCAGAAAAGAGCATGTTAAAATCACAAGTGAGCCCAAACCAGGGTTCCTGGAGCGGCTCAGTGAGACTTCTGGAGGCATGTTGATTGGACTTGGGACATTTCTTCTGGCTTTCTACCTTCTTTTTACCAATGAAGTAAGTGCAATGCTGTCAGTGTTTGTACACAGCTTCATTACTTGACCCATTAGAAGAGGAGGTTTTGTCTGGGAACCTTATGCTCAGGATATACCAGAAAAGTGAAATCACAGGCCAAGGCAATATTTCTCTGGAACTACCAGGTGTGGTAGAGACAGTGGCAGTGTGTGATGAGAGATAAGATCCAAAGCTTGTGAATTGATGATGAAACAGCTTGTGGTAAGAGAGTTGCATGAGCCAGCCACGTTTCAGCCTTCTCTTTTTTCTTGAGATAACAAAAGGTCCTCATTTCTAGTGTTGTTATAATTACTTTAAAGAAATTTATACCCCGTGTTGCAAAACTGGGGGTATTATTTGTTCATTTTTTCTCAGTATTATTTCTTGGTTTTTGATTAAAAAAAAGAAAGAGTAAGCCAGAAATCTTAACACCCTACCATTGGAAACATAATTGTTCTAGCAATTTTGGAGTGGCGAGCAGAATTCTGTGGATTTGCACTTAGAGACTTCTTTTCATACCTCTACAAGAAAAAAAATAACTACTCCAAATTTTGATGACTTTGCAGAAAAAAAGCACATCAGGATATCATATAAGGCAGGGAAAACTTCTGCCAAGGAGTCAGTATAGCTGTGTAGAAAGTTGAACCATAATTTGTGTCATTTTTGCAGTGATTCAGGAATGATGAGCAAGGTTAAGAGGTGAAGAGCAGTAAGTTTGGACTCTTGTAGGAAGAATTTGGGTCTGTTTGAAAAGCTTAGTCAGTGCAAATGGTCCTGATGCCTGGGTGAGAAGTACTGCCCCAAACTCGCTCAGACACAGAGAATGGAGAAATACAAATGTGTTCCAAAAATATGCCTTGGGCTTAATATACAAGCATTCCTTGTGATCACCAGTTCACTTGTCTGCTAACCTTGTTCACAAAATGCTGCTGTGGGAGTTGATTCTCCACAATTTGATTTCTGTTTTCTTCATTGCAGGGACGAGCTTTAAGGACAGCCAGGTCTCTTGATGAGGGTCTTTCTCTTGTGGTCCCTCTTGACAGCATCCACAGTATCTCTCAGCAGAATGAGGGGAGACTGGTGCACTTGGCTGGAGCTCTGAGTACATCTAAGGTAAATAAAGTAATATCTTGAGGATATGAGTATTTCAAGTTTGGAGGGAAGGAAAAGTATTTGCCAATTAAAATTTTGTTTGATATCCAGGAAAAGACACATGGCTTTTCTCCTCCTCTGAGCTACTACTCAAGCTCTGGTTCTTGGCCTGGAATCAGGGAGATGCTAAATGGCCTTGCACTCCCTTCTCCAAGCCAATGCCAGCTCTAGCTGTGTTTACCCTCAAGCTGCCTTTCATGGATAGTTTCAATTGCCATTTGTGTAGGGAACCTGATGTGTGTTCATGATATTGTCAAGTCTTCAGGCTCTTGTAGCACAGGAGCTCTGCAAGTTCTGACTTTGGAGGAGTGCTGATGTCTTCCATGGTCCACTCACATTGCAGGAGGTACCACAGCACCTTGCAGCAAAACAGAATCTCCTGGTTTAAACACTGAAACATGTAAACCCATAGTCAGCAATTCTGGTTTCATTCTTCACTATGGCAATAACTTTTGATGATTATTCTTTCTCAGGTCAGATTTGCCAGAGACATTCCTTTTTGTCTTTCATGACATTTATACTGTGTTCACCTGTGAGTAAGATAGAACTAGCTGTACAGTGAGGTGTGTAAATGAGCTCAGTAGCAAAAGTACAATGTTTGAGGTTGTGAGGTACAGCATTTAGACTGAAGTGTATTTTCTTTAATTTTTGCACAGCCTTTGTTTGACCCCAGCTATGGGCTCTCCATCCAAGCTGTCAAACTTAAGCGTAATGTGGAAATGTACCAGTGGGTTGAATATGAGGATTCCAAGTAAGTGGAAGTAATCTTTTAAAGTAGTTTATGAGGCTCTTGTGTTACCAGAATCCTATCACAATTTTTTTTTCTTTCCTTATACCTAAGGAAAAACAAAAACAAATAAATAAAACCCTGTATATCAAGAGAATTCTAGAGCTCTTGGATTTTTTTCCTTTTAAGATTTACTTTAATTTCAGTAAGAGATGTTAACTGTTCTGCTGATAGTTGCAGCCCAAATAGGGAAAACATTTCTGCTGTTGCTAATAATTCCACTGATGGTAGTATGAATGTTATTAGCTATTATGTAGGTGTGACTGCACAGAATTCATGTTCCAAATGTCTTTCATGTCATATAAGAAAAAAGGGTCGGAGGTTGTGAAGGTGTGAAAAATAATTTCTCAGTTTCAGCATGCTTATGGTGCAGCATCTGTTAGAGACTTGATTTGGGCCAGCTTGTCTCACTGTAAGTAATTCTGGTTGTTCCTCATCAATATAGTCAACACCTCCTTGTTCAAAATATGGGAATAAAAAGGTTATGGCTGTTGAGCAATTGTGTATAGTTTTCTTCTGGTACAGAAAATCTCTATCTTCAGAACAGGTAGTTAAAGAGGAGTTATGTTATGTATAAAGATAAGCCTGTGTTGCCATTGATCTGTCTGTGCATTTCATTGGTGAGGTGTATTCTGCCCTGAGCAGGGCGGTGTGTGCACTGTTTTGGTTCTTATCCCAGCCCTTTTTCTCTGCAGGGAATATGAGGAGAATGGTGAGATTAAGAAAGAGACAAAGTATTCATACAGTAAGTTGATCAACAGAAAGCCCCTTTCCTTTTGTGCATGTAACTTTGGACTTTTAGGAGTGTGTGTGTGTGTATTTTGATTTTTGCGTTAAAGCCTCTTCTTGGGAAATAAAGGAATGAGAAGAAATAAGCAAAAATTCTCTTTCATAAACAAAATAAAGAACCTTCCTTCCCTGCAGTAACTGAGGTGAAAGGAGACATGCTGTCAGCAAGCAAGGGCTACAGAAAATCTGAGTCTTGTTTTGAAACCCCTAAAAGTTCAAAGGCACATCCAGGGATAGGATGCTCCAGAAATAGGGCCCATAACGTCCTCAATGACCAGAGATGGGAGTGTGTTCGAAGCTACACCTGAGATTGCACTTCAGACATGGACAGACAGGGAAAAGCTCCAGCCTGTAAGGGAACCTGTTGAGAACATGTTTAGATGTTGATAGCAGCCAGTGAAAACCACCAGCACCTTCTGATGTGCACTGTGGCTTTTGCCAAGTGCTTTTTTGGCAGAAGCAGAACTGGGTGCATTATTCTGATCTACCCAGTGGCAGAAAAGTACTCTGAGTCATCATGTATTTGCAGATTGGTTTCTCTGTGCTTCATTTACCTCTGATCAAAGCACATGGATGTGTAATGTGGGCGTGCAGTAGTTTCTGGGTGTGAGCATATAAAAACACCCAGGTGAGGGAAGCATGGGGACCCTGTATCATGGAGGTACATAAGGGGCAAGGCTGGTGGTTGTGAGCCATGAAAAACAGGCTCACAGTGACAGGGAACAAAAAGAAATGCCATTAAAAAAACAGCTGTCCTCTCCAGGCTGATGGATTCTGTCCTGTAAATGTCTGTGTATGCCAGCCATGGACCCACACAGCTGCTGGATTGTTCTCTCCTCAGCAGGACAAGGGAAGAAATTGGAAACAACAGGAGTGAAGGACTGGTTGAAAGAAAGATAGGGAGATGGCTTTCCAGTCACCATCATGGGCAAAACAGGCTCACCTTAGGGAAAGTTTATTGCCAATTAAAATAAATCTTTAATTACTGTCTTGTGTGTTGGCAAAACACATTTGGACTCAACCTTTTCTGGACTCAAATTCACTCCAGACTCCTCTCCCTTTGCCCCCTACTCCTTGTTATCACAAAACCAGCTTATTCCCAAAGAGTGGAGCCAGGAATCAAAGCCTTATCATGGGAGATGCCAACAGCAAAGCTGAGCAAAGTTGAGTTACAATTTTATCCCCAAAATAGCTTTTTTTTCACCCCAAATCCTGCGATTCCCCATTAATATGCTAGGAGAATTGATCTAAGTATCAGTACAGACTGTCACAGACATTGATGTAGACAGTGTTACTGGAAGTGTAACCTAGAACTGATTGAGAAGTGTCTTCAGTAACTGAGATGTGAGTGTCTTACTCAACCTGCTTATCCTTCTGTTTAGATACAGAGTGGAAGTCAGAAGTTGTGAACAGCAGAAACTTTGATCGAGAAATTGGACACAAAAACCCGAGGTGAGGTACCTCTGGCACAGTCCCTCTGAATTCTGTCCCTGGATCTGATCAAAGATGAAAGCTAAATGACTGACTTCATAACAGAGTGCAGTAGGTGGAAGCTGCTGTTCTTTTGGTAGTTGGGAGAACGAAGGCATAAAAAAATTAGAGCAGCTCAGAGCAGTGATACCTTAACTTATTTTAATGGCTTCAACAGTATGCAGTCTGGACAGTTTCTTGATGGATTTTTTTACATCATGACAGCCATTTAGCTCTTTGACTTTCTCCTGATGTTTGTCACAGTACCTTTTCTGTGCTATATATTACATACTGCAAATCAACAGTTTGATCATAATTCTGGGACTAATCAGGGGCTCTCTCTGTCCTCAGTGCCATGGCTGTGGAGTCTTTCACTGCTGTTTCTCCTAACGTCCAGGTTGGCAGCTTTGTTCTTTCCAAGGGTAAGGGTTGTTTTGTACTGGCTTTGTGTCTGCTCTTGTATCAGCAGTGGACTTTGGTTCTTTCCACAATAGCTGTCATGTCAACTGATAATCGAGAAGCCAGCTAGCAAATTGGCCATTCCAGGTTAGACACTGGGCCTCAGCTTGATGCTTTATTCTGCTCAGGTCTCGTGGATAAAATTGATGATTTCAAGCAGTTGAGCTTGTCACACCTGGAGGATCCCCATGCTGATGTTACCCGAGGAGGAGATTATTTCTATCACAGCGACAACCCCAGGCGTCCAGAAGTAAGATGGGAAAGATAAACTAAAGCAGTGGTTACTCATGTGTGAAAAAGGAATTGGGGCATGTCCCATTTCTGTTTAGATGTATAGAAAATGGAATGCAGACTATCACATAAGATGACTCCCTTGGAGTAGCCCTAAATAATGAGTGCTTCTTTTGCAGAAAGCTTCCAGTCCGCTCCTTTATTCTTTGTTTTCTTAAGTCTGCTGTGCTTTTAAGTGGAAAGGGATGGTGCTGGGAGGTGGGTTCCACCTCTGCCTTGCTGTATTGAGGAGTACAATCAAACAGCTTGTCAGATTGTGCTGCCTGCCCTGTTTTGTCAAAAGATGGAATGATGAGGGATGAACAAAGCATATCATGTGCTTCTGCAGCTTAAACAGAGGGGATATTACAAAAGAGCATTTGAGCTCTCCTGTTTCAGCTGCCAGCTAGCCCTGAAAAAGGAGCAGCTTGGAAATCATTCTGGCTATCACTTGCTTGACATGAATGTTCAGAAAAAGTGTTGATAAAGGATGTTCCTGTGCTGAATTGCCTTTCGTGTGATTCCCCTTTGTAAAACAATCCTTCTTGACTTCCAATCTTCTCTTGTTTGTAGGTGGGAGACCTTCGTGTCTCTTTCTTCTATGCAGGTCTGAGTGGAGATGATCCCCATTTGGGCTCTGCTGATCAGGTGAGTCTTCAGCTGTTTGAGTGTTTTGCAGGCCCTGTTCCCATCTCAGTAACCAGTAAGTGTTTTCCCTCTCCTCCAAGGTGACCGTGGTTGCTCGGCAGCGAGGGGATCAGCTGATTCCATATCATACCAAGTCTGGAGATGTTCTGGAGATTCTGTACCCTGGGGACCTCTCTGTGGAGGTGAGATACCACACTCTTAGTGAAGGGTTAAAACTCAAGGTGGTAGTGCTGGAGAAGCTGAAGAGGAAGCTCTTACTCTCCTTCAGACCTGCTCTAGAGGAGGGGGTACTCATATAAACATTGGCTTTTCTTTCACCTTCTTGGACAGCAGGTTGTAGCCTGTGTTTCAGACACATTCTGTTTGCTTTAAAGATTGTTTCTGTGCCTCCTTAGTTTGTTTTTATTTGCTCCTTTGTTGTTTCCCATTTACACACGCAAGCACATGCTTTTGAACAGGTCACATGTAAAAATAGTAAAAATCAGGGTTTAATTAAATGAACCATAAGAGTTGTTGTCTCTTCACCTCCTAATAACAGGAGTTTAGGCTTGTTTGAAATGTTTATTGCTATTCTGTCTGAGAAAGAACCTTCAGGCAGAGCATTATGCTTCAATAAATCTTGCATACTCCAGCAATTTGGTGATCCATTTACTTCTTTTAGTAGGTTTATTTCCATTAATGATTGTTGCGCGCTCTGCTGTAAAGAAAAACACATCAAGAGTTTACAGATGATCCCAAAAGCAGTTAAAAAGGCTTTGTTTTGACTTGAAAGAGTAGCAGTAGAATCAACCCTCTGCTGTAAGCTCTGAATCTTCATGAGAGAAAATTTTGTTTCATTGAAAATTAACTGGTTACAAGTAAATAGTGCATTGAGTACTTGTACATGCAAGTAATCAATCAGTCTTACACATCTCTTACCATTTAGTACTTTCTACTGTCCCAGCCATCTTCATGTGAACGTTTTGTTGAGCCTGAGGGTCACACAACCCATTTTGAAAAGTATCTAAGTCAGAATTCCTGCAAAGAGGTGCTTTGCTTTGCCTGATGAAATGAACATATACCTTTTAGCTTTCCCTCCTGGCATCCAGCTTGCTCTCTTTCACACACCTTTCCCTCAGCCATCAGTGGATATTGTTGCCTCTTCTCTCTTCCTTCAGAGTGAAGTCAGACTCTTCCTTCTTTATTAGTTACTTATTAGTGTCTTATTTTCCACAGTAATGTTGAATGTATCCAATTGCAGCAAAACATAGGTGCTTTCTGCCTGTGGGTAGTGTTGAATGGTGCTTTTTAGGTTCTTTTAATTAAGAAAAGTGCCAGTCTCCCCCATGGTGCACTGTTCAGTCTACAGCAGTGTACTGCCACACTGCACAGACCCTGCAGAATGAGCTGCAAGGTATTTTCTGCAAGAGAAATCGTACTCTTAAAATGCTCTTGGCTCTGATTGGCTCATAATATACTGGAATTAAGAGGATCTTGAGCAAAAGACAGGCTGCATGTGATGGTGTTTGCTTGCAGGAGGTGTTTCAGAGGGAGCACGAGAGTAACACCATGAAGACCTGGGCCCTCCGTGCGGCCGGCTGGCTCTCAATGTTTGTGGGTGTCAGCCTGATGACCCGAATCTTTTACACATTGGGTAAGTTTTTCACAGAAAGGTAAGATGATCTAGAAATAAGATCATAACCTCTAGAGAGTCAATTCATTTGGAGACCAGGAGAAGTCTGATTTGAACTCAGATTTGAGTTGATCTGAAAAGTCACTGTAGGCAACTGCAGGGAAACGATCCCAAAACCAAGTGGTTGCTTTGTGAACATTAAGAAACCCCCCACAGGTATCTTTTGCCAGTCTCAGAAGATCCAAGCCCAGTGCTTTCCAAAATAAAAAGCTGAAGCACACGTTGGGCTGGTTCTTTCAAATCTAACTCAAGGTGCTTCAATACAAATCCTTTCTGTGCCCACACACAGTTGGTCCTCCCAACAGGTCCTAATCAGCAGTTGTATAGAAATATGTTTTTGGATGTGGTTGTTCTACACTATTGTAAACAAACAGCAAAGAAAGTTTTTGTTTATTCTTTTAATATAGAAAATGCTGGAGTAAAAACAGAAAAACAGGTTTATATTTATGCCTCAAACTTGCATAAACTTCAGACATCAAAGTTCTCATTCACTTTGTAGCTGTGAACTTTTTTTTCTGATTTATTTATCCATATAAATGCTGCTCTAAGATTTATTGTTGCCAGAAGGGAATTTCTGTGCTAGCAGCTTGTATCAGTTGCCCTGGACTTGTTCCATAGCTGCAGGGCTATCTGTCTCCTCTGCCTCTTAAGCCTTGGACAAATCTTCAGACTTCATTTTGGATTACTTCCTATGTGAAGAGATGAGGATAGCATTGCCTTATATGTTTAGCTGTTGCTTCATGATCACATCTTGATGATGCTCTGCTGAAATGCCTAACCCAGTGCTCTTGATAAATAGTTTGTCTGTCTTGTGATTGCAGCTGTAATGGTGCAGATCTTAGGCATGAATCAGACTTCTTTTTAAACTGTTATCTTGCCAACTACTTCATGCCACGTTTAATTCTCTCTGCAGTGGACTGGTTTCCTGTTGTGAGGGACCTGGTTAACATTGGCCTGAAGGCGTTTGCCCTGTGTGTGGCCAGCTCACTGTCCCTGCTGACCATCTCCGTGGGCTGGCTCTTCTACCGCCCGCTCTGGGCCCTGCTCCTCGCGCTGCTCTCCGCGGTCCCCATCGTCGTGGCCAGATCCCGTGTCCTGCCCAAGAAGCAGCAGTGACAAGGACGTGGTCAGGTCTTGAGCTGAGTCCTGGTTAGACCCTTCCCAAGTGTGTTTCTGCCCGGTTCCTGCAGCAAGCTTACAGCAAATCACAGCTCAGTGGCGAGCACTGAAAGCTCCCTGGGGAAAGGGCTTGCATGTGGTTATTGGTACACATTCCATAGGACTATAGGATGCTGTTTGTGGGAAGTCAGTGACACCAGCTTTGGGGAAAAAAGCATTTTGGGTATATGTATTGATGGTAAGTTAGTGAACAAGCAGATAGGTACCTCTTACTGCTTAGTAATTCCTCCTGATTTGAGAACTGGCAAGTCCTTGCTGGGTGGGGCACCTTGTGTGTTTTGGAGAAAGTGCCAGCTGCATCCCATGGACCCTGGTTTGATGTCCTTAGGAAATGCGTGTGCCTGCTTGTCTCTGACAAACCCTCCCTCTGCTGCCTTTCCTTGTTTGCACAGTCAGGAACACTCCTTTGGCTGATGTGTTTGGCAGTGCATGTGTTCAAAGGGAAAACACAGCTTAGGAGAATTCCACAGAATACTCAAGTAAACCCTCTGCTTTTGGACTGAGGATTTTCAGTTGTTGATGTAATGAGTGACCAGGTTAGCAGTTCTCTGAGGTTAGGGGCAGATTTATCAGGACACATTGATTTCCCTGGGTTTTAAAAAGTGCCTGAAGTTGTTCTTGGTTAAGCATCCAAAATGATAGCCTGGACTCTGTCAGTGCTAAACTGTTTCAAAAATTTCACTTCAAATTGCACTTAAAGGGATACTCAGAGGTCATTCACCTGTAAATAAAAAACCTACTGCCTTGAAACAGCATTGACTTTTATAACTGAACGTGTATCTTTAAAATAGTTGGGGTTTTTTTGCTGTGTATACTGTTTTACTTAGTAAGGACAATGAACATACTCGGTGAAATTAAGTAATGAAAACATTTTTGCCTGATTAGTTTTCACAGATTTTAGTAGCCTAAATTGTTAGTTTTGTATGTTAGAGGAATGCCTTGTAGTGTTGTGATGGCTCCTGTTTATCTGCTGTAACCAGTACTTGAGGTGAGAGATACTCTTAAGTCTCTCCACCAAGCTGGAGTCTGGCTTCCAGATGGGCCTCCCTACACTTCTGTGTTTTGGGGTTTTTTGTGAGTATACACAGTTCAGTAAAAAAATAACATTTTCAATTATGAAATCCATTTATGACCATCAGAGGAGCGTTCTCTGTACCAAAGAAACTTAACATAAATAGAAGCAAACATTTGCTAGAAATGATACTGAAACAGAAACCTGAGTTAGAAATCATGTGTTGAGAGTTTGTAGTTACTTTATTAGTCCTAATTTCTTTCATTCTTTTGGTATTTGCATATTGTCAGTTTGGTTTCACAGCTCTGTCCTGGTGAAAGCAGGAGCAGTGAGTGAAAGGGCAGGTACAGGAGATGGCCTTGTGCATGCACTGGTACATGGCAGTGGTGCTGCACAGCCTTCCTGCTGCTCAGCAGCACCAGCTCATGCTCCAGCAGTCAGGAATTGTGCTCCACAGGGGAGAGAAACTGGGTTTGAACTGCTGCTGTTTTGCCCACAATGCAGAACACTAACCAGCATTACTTACTGGAAATGGAAGATAATTTTCTACAGAAGTGCTGAGCTTTTGTATATTTAATAAAATACAGTTTTCAAAAGGTTGGTCTGTAGGCTTTTTTATTAAATTCAAGTATTGCATGTCTTATCTCCAGGAATAATGTCCAGGTAGGTGAAGGGTTAGTTTGTAGCTCCCACAAGAACTGGCTTCCTGTTGTTGGGTTTTGTTTGTCCTGCAAATATATTTCCCTGTTTTGGGAAGCTGCTCTCTGGTCTGTGTACTGGATTTACTCCCCATTACTGAAGTCACTCACTTCCTTGCCTCTCTAAGATTATTTGAAAAATGTGATGGTTCAACCTGACTGCTACAGTGCTTTGTATTTTAAGGAGACTGTGCATTCCAAAAACAGACAACATACTCTTTTTTTCAAACTTTATTTTGATCTACAAATACAGTACAAAAATAGATTTTTTTTTTCTGAATATAATTACATGAAAGCCATTTTCTTACATTTCGGTCTCTGTGACAATGTCCAGCAATGATTAAATTATTTTCCCCTCCGTTTTTGAAGAGACTGTGTCAGTGGAATTTAGATACATAACACTGGCAAAGACAGATCAGTATTTCTACTACAAAAGTGCAGGAAAAGCTTATGTAGATTTAACATTCCTCTCTCAACAGTTTTTTAAAGCTATGGTACTGGATAACAAGAATTCTGTGGTTTTAGTCGATTTTGTTCCAGCAGTGAGAATTAGCCAGTTTTACATGTTTTGCTCCAGAACAGAATTTTGATAAGCAACAGAAGGAAATATGTATATTTCTTAATTGCTTAAGAAGGCATATTGAACCTTAAGTTTGTAATAAGGACAGGGCTTCTCCCTTCCACAGCACAAGATTTCTGAGAGTAAAGGAAGATGGTAAGCTGAAAAGCCAAACTTACATCACAAAATGCAAGTATTCTATAGAAAGTATTAATTCTTCCATATTCTGATTGTGGTTGTTTTTTTTTTTTTACACCTTAAAGGAAGCATTTCCCCTGAGACAGAAAGGCCAGAACTCTACCTCACCACTGATTTGGGTAATCTGTGGATCAAAGCAGGCATCAGCATTCCTTTGGCTACCTCTCTGCAGACAGGTAAAAAGCAGCTGGATGCTTTAGTTCTGAGCAAGCAGGGAAAAATGAAAATGAGAGAAATGGGAAAAGAGACTGCTAATGACAGGAGTGCCTCATGAAACTCAACTATTAGTGCTGAGTGATACAAAAGAGAGCAAAAACCCCAACAAAGCAAAGTGGTCTCAGAAGGTGCAGCTCTTCTCCCAAGTCCAAGGACAAAAGGAAGTATCTGATACCTAAGTGATACCTGTGATCTCAAAGGAAACTGGATACTAAATTAGGTTGGTCCCTGACAGCTCAGAAACACATGCACAGGAAGACCCTAAGGCCCTAACTGGTAAAGGATACTTTTATCATGACCATTTTTCCTGCATCTGAAAACAAAGAAAAGCCTGTCATCACAATTTCTCAAAAGGGAATAACTGAGCTGCTTCTCCTCTCTTTTCTCGTTTGCTCTTTTTGGTTGTTTTCTCTTCTTGTTTCTCCAGCTGGCGATTTTGGGGCCAATAAATGGCTGTGTTCCCCACTGTGCTCTCTGAGCTTGGAGCTCCTTCTTCATCAGAAGAGAATCCCTCTCCCTTCTCTGTCTCAGGTGCTGATGGCTCAGTCTGGAAAAAACAGGTGTGAAAATCAGAAAGTCACTCTAAGAATCACTTGTTACTGCCCATTTCTAAAAGAGGTTGTCTAAGGTCACAGTGTCACTGAGTGACCTTACAGAAATTGGTCACTCTGGGCTTCCCACTCAAGGTGCTTCTATTTCTGAACACCATTCTTGCAACACAAGCATTTTTGACAATGGAAGAACAAAACCAACCTGTTTTAAAAAGATCAGGCTTTTCACCTTTCTCCTTGTGGAAACAATTAAGAACTAAAACATCTAAAATAAAAAGTGCCCCACTCTCATCCTATTAGCTACATGCTTGGATTGGAGGAATAAATCTAGGAAGGGGTATGACAAAACAAAATAGTAATAAAATTAAAAACATTAATTCCTTGTTAAACATTTAACAAATCTTTGATGAACATGACCACACTGAACTTCTGGCATAGTTTTTTTGACTAGCTGAAGACTTCTAAGCAACTACACTCAGGAAATTTTATTCTACAGTTAATATAAACTCCAGAAAAAGAAATTACTTAATAGAAATGCAAGTTACCTTGATGGAGTAGCGTTGCTTCAGTCTCTCTCTGATGAGAAGACCTTTTGTCAACAGCTTCCAATTCCCTAGAGCTCTTTTCTCACGCTTCTGTGGGGGGTTGTTATGGGAAAGAGAAAAATTTACTACTGTGAGTTTCCATGTATTTATGCACATGGAAAAGGAAAGCTTTAAGATTTTTAAACTTATCATCAAGAAAGCCTCATGCTTGTTGCTTACACAGCCTGCCCTGTTCTACTGCCCAGTTTCAGTGAAATTTACTTCGTAAACATAACAATAAGGAAGCTGCAAAAATAATTCTCACCTCCTTCTCCTTCTTTTCTATTTCTGCTTGTTCATTCTCCCAGGCAGCAAGCAGGACCTCTTTATACTCCTCACACACCACATACCCATCAGTACTAGGAAGGAGAACACAATGCCCTGTCAGCCAAAGAAAGAAAAAGGGAGCAAATGCCTGCTGACCCAGCCCAACAGCTACAGAATACTGACAGCACTGTCTCAAAGGATCAAAATGTGTAACTGGTCAGATACTCCCTTTAACACAAGATATACAACTTCTGCAGAACTCAACATCTGACAGGTGCAACAGGGCAGCTTTTACATACACTGGGTGTGAGTAGCCGCCGTGAAAATCAAATCCAGTGATGGCTTGAGCACAGTCAATGTTCAGCTTCCGGGCCACTCTGTTCAGGTTTGGAAGGTTCAGGTGCACGCAGCCAACAGGTAACATGGATGGCAAGAACAGATAGACATTGCCATATTCATTCCGAGGAACCTGTTATGGCAAGATTAAAGAGAGATGGTGATAATCCTGCCTTCTAGAGAGAGGTGAAAATACCTGCTGCAACTCAGGGACTGTCCCCTCCTAGCCTGCTACATTCCACTCCAGTATTCAATTAATATTCACATGACAAAGTACAAGCCTAGATTTTAGCTGCATGGTTATCTCCTAGCTATGTCCTCTGCCCAAGCTTTGTTACTCAGGCTGTAATGCAGGGAATTAGCAGGGCAAAACATGGGCTGGGAAGATTACATCAACAAAATTTTGACTTTAGGAGTCTGCACTCACTACCTGTACTTGTGAAAGAAAAGCAACAGAGTTGCTCAACAGAGTCTGACTGTTTCCTCGTGTGAACATTTACCTCTGAACTCTTAATCCTGAATCCAGGTATTACTGACTGATCTCGTCTGAAACATTCAACTTCTGGAGAAATGAAGCCTAGAGCTCCACACAAACCATTTCCTTTAGCACCAGCCCTCTGCCTTCCTAGCTACCTTTCCATCCACTGCTATGGGAGGCTGATACTCCTCTGTCTGCCAGCGGCCGAACAGCGCCAGGTCCTCCCGGTCCCGGTTCGCCGGCTCTGCCAGGCGCGCCTTCCTCGCCCGGTTGGAAAATCCTTTCACCATCTGCAATACAACAACCAGGCCTGAACCATCACAAGAAGCTGACAGTGTGTTCAGGTTTTCCTACGACAGTGAAGGAGAAGGTTTGGGAGAGCAGAAACGCTATTTCCCAGCTTCAATGGCCATTGCCTTTGAAAGACAACCCATGGCATCTGTATGCAACAGGCAGAGATCCAGCAGAGCATATAAAACACTGGGGTGCTTTGGAGAAGGTGAAAAGGGAGCAGTTCTGCCAGATACCCTTGGGGTGGGAAAAAACCAAAGTTGGGCTTTGGAAAGCACGTAGGAACTATAGGCACAGCAGGTGGACAGTACAGCTACCACAAACCATGCAAGCAAGTCAGAAATTTGCATCAGCTGACAAGACAGAAGACAAAAACCAAAGCAGAACTGACCTTGAGCTTTAGAGGGCAGATGGATTGCACAGGAAGAAGTCAAACCCTCTTACCTTGTAAGGCACTTCTCCAATCCTCACCACTCGAGCTTGCTTCAGCCAAGTGTCCCTGGAGTGCAGCGTGTGTATGCAGTCTCTGAAAAGGCCAGAAAGAAGCAAATGTAAGAGTTTTCAAGTCATCCATAACAGATCCACAATAAACTTATCACATTAGGAATAATAAAAAAAGCTGTATCTTAGTGATACACAAATGCTATCAGAGCACCTGTTTATGCAGGTGGCCTGAGACTACTACTGATACCCTTATGCAAATTAGCTCTCCAGTTTGTTACAAAGATCACAGAGGCAGGTGACAATAGGTGCACAACTCACCTGGAGTAGACAGCCTCTCCCCTGCAGTACCCCAAGATAGCAGCTGACTCGGGATAGATGGCCTGGTATTTCAAGAGGTGCCTCTTCAGTGCATAGAGAGGGTGGTTTTTGTACTCTCCAATTGCTGTTGGTAGAGGTTGATCTTGAAGCTTCACTTGAAACTGTTAAGAATTATACATACAAGAGTCATTTCACAACTTTTTCATAACCCTTTGTAAGAAAATTAGAATGGCTATAATATGAACCAAAGAAAAAAAACACCAGAACCTTATGAGATGAGCCAACAGACCAAAACATTCTTGCTGCAAATAAGTACTTAGATGTGTACCCTGACCTATGTATTTTAAAAACTCTGAGAAGAGTAATGCTGAACACTACATAAACCTCACTATAAAGTTTCCAGCACAAGCTGTGCAGTACTTCTGCTATGCAAATTTGTCTGAACAACCTCCATCATTTAATATTTAAATTTATCACTGCATATTCTCTTTAAAACATGTTCAATCTCAACATTTCAAGTTAAATTATGAACCTCTCTTCCCCACAGAAAGAGATTTCTAATGCTTTTTGCCTGAATGAGAATCCAGGGACTGGACTCCTGGCACTACATGTCCTGAACAGCCTATTGCCATTTACCTCATTTTCTTCCTTCTTGTCTCTCTCCACATAGGGACTTTCATACGGCTGCAGTGTCTCTTCCCACCACTCTGGGTCCACACGGCTCTTCCTTGTTGAGGTCATCCACACTGGATCATATCTTTGTGTCACATCCCTGACACTCCCATCATTGTCAAATCCCACAACATAGAAAAGTGGCTTTGTGGCATGTGCAAAGCACAGCTGGGGCTGGCCCACATTGCCATGAACACAGTCTACACAAACCCACTTGTCCTCGGGCTCAAGGAAAACCTCCAGCCACTGGTCTGTGCCCACTGCTTTCCTCACCTCCTGCTGTCCATCATCCTCATCACTAGAAATTATTTTGTTTCTCTTCCTCTGTGCTTGAGGCAAGGCTGGAGTAGCACTTTTTGCTGGCTTAGTCTCAGCTCCATACAAATTTTTTGACAGCCTTGTTTCTGAAGTCTCAGTTTTTGACCTTTTTACAGTTGTCAGCTTTGAATTCTGGGAGGCCTGTGAGCTCCTCCGCCTTTTAGGAACAGTTTCAAAATCCTCATCAGAGAGATCACTCTCCTCCTCTGACACCTCAAAGTCCGAAGCACTGCCCTCATCACTTCCACTCTCTTCCTTGTAACACACTTTGGAGGCCACTCGTCTCCGGCGGTCGTTCTTGGGCCTGACTGGCACATCTTTTTCTGCTGAACTGGTCTCATTATTTGATTCCTTCTGTTCCTGGCTGCCTTTAGTTGGCTTTGACTTCTGTGGCCTTTCAGTCTGGGCAGTTTTGGGTCCCTGTGGCTCCTTGTTGTTTTCTTTGCTCTCTGAGGATTTCTCGTCCTGCTTGGCTTTTTTGCAGGGGCATTTTTTTGCCACAGCTTTGGGTGTTTTGGCAGAACTCTTCTGCCCCTCAGAGGTGCTGGTGTGAGACAGCCTCTTGGATGAGCTCTTTCCCTGCAGAGACACAGGCCAGGTCACTTTTATCACCACAGCTAAAAATATGCTAAAAAAAAAGACTGAAATCAGCCCAAGGATCATGCAGACCAAAGGTTGGCAGGCACAGTTACTTCACTAGAAAACTTCAGGCAACTGGCTGAAGAGAGGTGTACTCATGCAGCACGAGTTGCCATCTAAGTTTTAAAGAAAAGTAAACCCACTGAAACTTTAAGAAATCTTTGCTGAAACACAGAAGTGAGTGGCTTTTTTAAAGAAGAAAATTAGAAATCAAGGGTGTGCATTTTCTGCAATGTAAATGCATGGTTCATGCAGTAGGTGATTCACGGCAAGCTGTAATAGCCAAAGTTTTTTTAATCCTACTTAATCAGTGACTTATTCCTTATTCCACACAAACAACAAAAACTACCTTTGGTCTTGTCTCCTTGAGAGGAATAGGCTGAAAAGACAGCACGAGGCGGCACAACAGCTGTAATGCTCGCAGAATAATCAGAAATATCTGCAAAACAGTTTAAATTGAGTGATCACAGGAGGTCTCGAGATAAAAGTACAAGAAAATAAAAAGCTAAAGAATCACTTAAGCAACCAATCTGCTTTCTTCAAATCCACGCCTCCCACCACTTTGTGTATGACCTGACACACAGCATCCAAACTCACCAACCATGCACTTCCCAGTCTCTTACATGAACAAGCTCCTCATCATCCTGTGCAGCGTAGATGGCAAACCTCCTCTCCAGTGTTGACTGAAGGGGCTCTCCTTTTTCAGTGGAAAGCTCATCATTGACAGTGAAGGTTCCAACAAACCTGAAATATAAGACACCTGCTTATTATCCAGTGTTTGTGACTGTATTCTTAAACTTCTGAGTTCACCCTCTCCTTCTCTAAAAAGGACAGCCCCTCTCACCCTTGTATATAAAATTTTAGAAACCCACAGAAAATTGCTAGTTACAGTTACCCCCCTCCCAGAACTCTAGGTGTACATTCTATGTGACAGCACAATCAGAAGAGAGTTTTACCATTTCACCAAGTTGGAAAGGAAGACAAGGCCCACTTGGCCTGCGGGCACTTGGGTGAAGCGGGCGGGGATGATGGACAGACCGATGGCAAGGAGATCTGGCTGGCTGCAGATCCTGTTCCTGTAGAAACCATTTGCTAATAAACACAGCAAGTGAACCTGAGAGAGAAGAGTTTAAAAGTGAGTTCACAAGAGATTTTCCTTATTGGCTTTACTGTCCATGGTAAAGACAGGGAATCCTTCACTGCTCCTTTTAACAGAAAGAGGTGACAATGAAGCCTCCCAAGCATTCACAGTGCTGTCTTCAGAAGACAGTAAAGCACTGAAGCCTTTGCAAGTGTCTCCTCCTCTACAAGACTGGCAGTTTAATCTCGACAGAATGAGAAGATACCCCTCTATGGAGAAACATACATCCTACTCACATATGCTTTGAGCTAGAATTTTACTAACACAGGCACTGGTGTTTCCAATTCACAGTTTAGGAAGAACCTTAATGAGCATCTGTCAGGACTACAACCTCTCTATTTTTTCACTTCTAGCCATGGCACCATGTTATTTTATAAAAATTTTTTTCTTTTGATTACAAATCAGCTCAGACACCTTTATGCTCAATTTCTTCTCTGCCATGGTTCTCTGTGACAAATACCTTATGTGTGTCCTCACGAACCTCCTTGCTGAAACGTTTCATCATTCTCCGAAGGTACATCTCAAACTCAGCTTTTCTTTTTTCTCTGCAGAAGAATATAGAAGAAAGGGATGTTATGGGATTCCTGTGGACCTGCCTTCCTATATCCTGAACTGGGTCAGTTCACAAAGAGAATCCATCCCAGAGAATCTTCTGTGCACACTTAAGGAAAGGTTTAGTGACTGGCTATGTGAACAGGCTGTTAAGGTTTTGCAGTAACACAATGCCATTCACCCACAGCTCTCCTTGCAGGGATCTCATGCTGTCCCTTCACCACACATTGTAAAACACAATGAAGTTACACACTCGATTTTCAAGGAAGTTGAAAAGCCTCCTCCATTCCTGCCAACTTCCACTGAAGGTTTTTCGTAGAACTGTCAGTGTGTAAACTGTTCTTCATCCCACAACCCTGCATCCTTCTCACTCAACAGTCTGCACCAAGTGGGGATTTTCACCCTGAACACAGCAAGTCAGTGACAGTCAAGACTTAGCCTATTTTTAACTTCAGCCTTTAGCAGCCCTCCACCACCTCCTTGTTCTTACCTCCTCTCTCTTTTCTTCACTTGCTCTGGGGTTTCAATCTCTATCTCGACAGGATTGCTTGGCAGCCCCACTGATCGAAGAACAGCGGCTTCTTCTAACTTCTCTGTAGCAGGTTCCTGAAGTTCTGTAAAAATAAAATACTAAATTATAAGTAAACATGAAACAGATTCCCAGGGATGACTGATGATGGGAAATCCTACATTCTTCTTCTCAAGTTCTCCTTTCCTTTAAACAGAACACATACAGTAACTACCAGCTCCTGGATCTTCCGTAACACTGTGCTGAGTTATTTCAAATAACTGTGGGATGCTGGTCACCTGCTGTTGAAGAATCATTGTGATATACAAGCTCTTAAAAAGTGCTTAACATCAAAAAATATGCAATTGTTACCTTCCACATCCTCCCATTCATCTTCACTTTCATCATCATCATCATCTTTGTCAGTATTGTCTTCATCCATCTCTTTTTTAACAGGAGATTCTGTCTTTAATTTCATCTCCTTCTGAGGATGCTTCAGTGAGTCACTGTTAAAATCATCAGAACAGTGGTAGCATCAGGAAATGAAGGTGCGTGTTTATCAAAGACTAAAAATAGGGAAATAAATCAAGCATGACCTCTGCATCAGTAACAGATTGTTTGACAATGAAACCACAAAAAGAAGATGAAGAAAAAGGTCCTACAGACTTAAATGATAAATAAATGTACCTGCATGATTCCTCTTTGATACATATCTCTTTATTTCTAGCATTCTTTTTACTTTCTTTTATTTGTGATTTTGCCTCTTCTTGTTTTGAAGGTTTGGAAGTTTTTGCTGAGTTGGAAACTTCAGTATCACAATCTTCCTTTTTCCTAGCTGGAGCTTTTGAGTTCTTTTTTATACTGGGCTTTTTCTCTTCAAAATCATCTGCATGTGACAAAAGAAATGAAGATTAATGTTAGAGGATGGAGTTTCATCTCCATGGAAATCTGAAACAACATCTCCATGGACTTCATTAGAGGCAGCTTCAGGAGAANGGGAAGGGAAGGGGCCGGGCCATAAAGTCTCGCGGGCGGGCGCGGGAGGCGGTTTGAAAGATGGCGGATGAGGTGGACCAGGTGAGCGGCCCCGGCTCTTTCAGCGGCTGCGGAGGGCGGCAGCTCCGGGCTGCGCGGCTGGGCCGGGCGGGCCCGCGGCCCCCGTGAGGCGCAGCCCCC
>VYXF01000186.1:22073-39735 GCA_013397295.1 Polioptila caerulea
TCGGGGCTTGTGCCGCTCTCGGGGCGCGGGCAGGGCTCGCTGCGGGCCCGCTGACCCCGGGCACTGCCGGACGGGGGAAAGCTGCCGAGGACAGCGCCCTTGGTTCTGAAGGAAGAGGGGTAGCTAGAACGCAAATATGGGACATCTACACGGGATATGGAAGATGTCGGATATGCACGGAGGTCTTCACCCTCTTTTAATTGCAGTCCTCGAAGTGCGCCCTTCTCCCGGGAAGGGGCCTCAGGCCGGTGTGTGTGTTGAGGTTTCACGGCAGCCTCGGGGGGGCCCAGCAAGGGCTCGGGCGCGGTGAGTGAGCGGGGCCGGCTGTGCCCGGGGCAGCCCCTGTGCCGGCACCCGTGGGTGTGTGACCGGGGCACCCCCTGTGACCGGGGCACCCCCTGTGACCGGGGCACCCCCTGTGACCGGGGCACCCCCTGTGACCGGGGCACCCCCTGTGCCGGCACCCCTGGGGGCGTGGGGTCGGCTGTTTCAGCCGTGGCACAGGTGTGCTGCTGGTTCACGCAGTGTAAACCGTNTAAGAAAAACAGTTCACAAGAGTTGTGGAATGGTT
Source organism: Polioptila caerulea (assembly GCA_013397295.1). Lineage (NCBI taxonomy): Eukaryota > Metazoa > Chordata > Aves > Passeriformes > Certhiidae > Polioptila > Polioptila caerulea. Next base: position 22,645 of record VYXF01000186.1, read on the forward strand.
TGTGTTGGAAGGGACCCTAAAGATCATCTACTACTAATCCCCCTGTGTGTGAAGAATGATTTGCTGCAGGCTAAATTGAAATCTTTTGACTCAGGGCTGGTATTAGTGGAGTGGTAAATCAGCAGCGCTTAGGTTCACCAGGACGTGAAGGAATTATTTGAAGTATTTGTATCTGTTTTCACTCCTTTGTTTTCATTGAGGAATGGAAAAGTTCACAGGCTTCTTCTGTACAAATAATGCTTTTATTTTGTTTTTTAGCAACAAACAACAAACACTGTAGAGGAGCCACTTGACCTCATCAGACTCAGTCTAGATGAGCGAATCTATGTCAAAATGAGGAATGACAGAGAGCTTAGAGGTAGATTACATGTAAGTAAAACTCTCAGAACATTGTCATGCTCATTCAGCTAAGCACTGGGCAGCCTTTCTTTATGTACAACAGTCTGATAAACAAGTTTACCTGTAATATTCCACTGGTTGTTGAAAACATTAATTTGAAACCATGAGTAATTGCATTTCACGGTTGAAAGTGCAGAAGTGGTTGGACAAAGTAGGTTAAGAATTGTCTTAGTTACCAGAACTGTAACATGATTGGTGGAAGAATCTAATTTCCTCAGTACTTTGCCAGCTGTTAACTGCTTCCCTAGAAAGTCAAGAGATGTATTTTGTTTTTCTTGTCTCTTGAATGATACCAAGCAACTAATTTCACTGCTTTTGGCTTCCATTTATCTGTCTATGAAATAAGCAGTAATGGTGCAGGTCTCCTCCTGTGAGGCCTCTTCTAGGCTGAGGTCATCATTATCAAGCAAGAATCCCTTAAGGCACACCCTGGGAGGTGTGATGGGATATGTACTCAGCTGCACTCTCACATTTTTGCTGTCTGTTGAGTCAGTCAGCCTCCCTGGGTGCTGTGCTCTGCTGGGGAGGAGAACCAGTTGCCCCATGAGTTACCTGGGCCTCAACTCCTTTGGAAACAGAGATAATGAGAGATCCATGAGGGGCACCTGTAGTCTGCAACATGCTTTTGTAAGAGTTTTGGAACGTGTTTAAGGTTTTGTAGCACTGTATGAGAAGCAGCTTTCATATTCTTTAAGTTGCCCCCAGGCAATCAGTTCCAGGAGGCTGGACTGGCAGCAGTGTGTAGCTGGTTTAATAAGATGTGTGTCTCTGAGGTCTGTAAATGCTCTCACAGAATGCTTCAGAGCTGTTTCCTGCAAGTGCTTCAGTCAATGTAAATGTCTTCTTTTTCCTGCTGCAGAGTTCTCATTTGTTTATGTTTGTGTTGAGTTGTACCTAGAACTGATAGTACTTTGTTGTGGTCAAAATCAGGCTAAACTATTTATATCTGAAAGTCTTCCTAAAATTCTCATTTTAATAAACCCATGTTTGAATGCTGGAGAACTTAATAAACTAAACTTAATTTCTACAGGCATATGATCAGCACTTAAATATGATTTTGGGTGATGTGGAAGAAACTGTGACTACAATAGAGATTGATGAAGAAACCTATGAAGAGATTTATAAAGTAAGGACTGAAAAAGGAGTTAATTTATCCTCACAGATTTTTTTAATTTAAAACTACCCTGTGTTATATTGTTAAAGTAGTTTATTGCTGACTGGTTTTTGAACCAAGCTCTAATAGGATTTGGACAAACTCTATGAAAGTGCAAAGGCTATCTAGGGTCTTGGTGTTAGCTGTATTGATCTCTTCAGCATGCCAGAACATTGAGTGTTTGTTGGAGTTGTTTCAGGTGTTTTTATGATTGAAATGAATGTTTTGTAAATATAAACTTCTCTTTCCTTCTTCACAGTCTACCAAAAGGAATATTCCGATGCTCTTTGTCAGAGGGGATGGCGTTGTGCTTGTAGCTCCCCCGTTGAGGGTTGGTTGAAGCAACAAAGGACTTAACCTTCTTGGAAAGTTCCAGACTTTTGGACAGTGGTTCGTGTTTCAATCATGTCCCAAAATTCTGTACATGTTTTTTATAGGATATTTTTGTCGGTTCTTTTGAAACGGGGAGGGAAGGGTAACCAGTCTGTCTTGCAGAAAGTACACATAGTCAATTGGAGCATTGTAAAACCCACCCTGATCTCAGAATTAATGTAAACTGCTGTAAATTGGCTGCCTTGTTACATTCAGTAAAAGAACCCTTAATTTTTTTCTATCTTGGCAGTAGCACCGTCTTATTTTTGTTGTTTTAAATAAATTTTGGTTTATCTTTGATATTTGACTTGTCACATTTTTTTGTGTTGGGGGTATTTGTTCTTCTGTAGAGCTAGTGCTTTAAGCTATAGTATCAGCCTTGCTGTCAGAGAAAGCAGTATCTTTGGTGTGTTAACTTCTGTCCTAACTAGTACCCAAGCCTTGCAGATTACTGGTTTTGGGGACAACACTGCATCAACCAATGGTGCTGTAATTTATGGCTCTGTGTTCAAATTTGTGAAGTGTGTCCTCATTGTAGGGAAATGGTGTTTATTTGAATCTTGCCCCTCAGATAAAGGAGATGGGCTTCAGTGCAGTGTTTTCAGATATTTTCATTGTGGCTTTGTTAATAAAGTTGTGGTTTGCAAGGCCATAAGTAGAGACTGAGGTTGTTGCTCACATGCTATTGAGTTTGCTGCATTCATTTCCCACTGTTTGTAGCATATTTCACTACTTGAATACATGAAATTCTGCTGGATGCCTTAAGATGCTCATAAGTTATCTGTAGTGAAAGTGCACTAGAACCTGAACCAAGCTCTTTTTTAAAACTTGCTTTCTCATGCCCACCATGTTTGCAATTTACTTTCCTTCTTGTGTGAAAAAAGGCACTTCTGCTCTAATTATGTTTTAGAGTCATGAGAGATGTAGGTCTGTACTTCCTAAAAAGCTTGACTTTTGACTTTAGTAATAAACTTAATTATCTAGGTTCTCTGTAGGGTTAGCAAAAGCAGCTTGCTCTGGCACTTTCTCCTACAGTTAAAAATCTTCATAACAGTCCATAGCTTGAGACAGTGGTGAGGAATGCAAGGTTTGCCAGTCAATTTTTTTTTCTCCATTCCTTTTTGTACTTGGATTTTTGTATTGGAGGACTGACATGATGCTCAAAATGCTGAGAAATCAGGAATTTCTACCTTGATAAGTTTTAGAATTCCTATCTGTTAATAACACTTGTAGACTCTGATTTGAGTCCCACATACCCTTTACTTGAGCCATATTTGCCAGCATAACACATTTATCTGTATGTACAGTATTTTTATATCACAGGGTAGCAGCACAGTGGAAAGAGGTCAGCTCACCTGACTTAGCTCACCTCCATAAATCCCTGGGAAACTCATTAAAAATTGCCTCATTTGTCACCTGCTTCTTTTTAAGTTTTAAGTGAGAGCTTTTGGTGGTTGGTAGCTCAATTATTATCTAATTGATTTCTTGGGTATTTACAGTCTAATTATAGAGATCTGTTATTGTTTGGTGTCACTGAAATGGCCAGCAGCATCCTTGATCCTCTGATTTGAAATGAGCTGTCTGGAGCAGGAGCCAGTTTAAGCCTCTCCATGATGAATGTGGTTTAAAAGAAACCAACAAAAAACAAACATCCCCCCCAACAAAACAAACAACAATAAAAGAACTTCACCCTAAATGAACTCCCAAAAAACCCCAAACAATAAACCCCTCAAATAAAAAAAAAAATCCCAAATAAACGAAACCCCAAGATGTTTTTTTGCAGTCTGGTCTCTTTCATACTGTTCATTCTACTTTTTGATCATATGTTTGCTGTACTAACCATTTGTCAAGATTTCTGTTCCTGATGAGTTTGAAGAAGAATTTATGTTAATTTTTATCATAGATTTTTCTCAAGGTTTCTCTAATTCCTCTTCACATTGTCTTATATTTTCAGTCTGCTAGAACTTTTAATATTATTGAACTTCTTGAAGCTTGGCTTCTTATTTCTAGTACCTTTTTATAGATAGTAGTAGCCTTTTGGTAAGTTTTAGCCTTTGGACTGCATCTTTTATAGATGGCAGAAAAATTTCTTAGTTTGTCTTTAAAGAATTTCTGTTCTGCCTGAAAACATCTCGCTCTCAGGAGCTCATTTTTAACAAGACTATTACTATGCAATTCCCTTTATCAGAAAAGTGCTGATGGAGTTCAACCTCTGATATCCTAACTGTTTTGGGGAGTGTTTGCTATCTTGAAATTTCTGTGTGGGCTTGTGAAATTAATTCTTGGATCTGACTACTGTAGGGCACTAGATGGTGCTGCTTTTCCTCAAATTCAAGCTTTGCTGGCTTTGATGTATGTAGCCTGTGTCAACAGGCCCTGTACTTGTACAATTAGTCATTTGTTTTTAATTATGATGGCACTTGCCGACAGTTTTAAATTAACTCTGCTGCTCACCCGTAAGTAAAAATCAAAATGTGTTTTGATGTTTATGTAGGCACAGAGCAAGTCCCCACAAGAGTTAAAGTGAAGCAGTGAATGTTCCTTGCTTTGTGAGAGGTTAAGGTGCCAGGCTGGCAGCTTTTCTCAGAGAAGAATTAGCTGAAGAATTGCACCATATAGAACAAATTGAGGTTGACCATTGTGCTGCTGAGCCCTGCTTGGAGAAGAACAGCCTTTGTTGTGTTGGTTCACAAGGCTGCTGCTGCTGCTGCACCCACTGATTCAACTGCTGTCCACTACCTTCACTGGAGAACTTCACTGCAGTTCAAATTCAGCTGAGGGGAACAGCCTGCACTTAGGCATTTCTGTATATTCAACTCCTGAAGAGACAAATATTTCAGTTTATTTCAAGTCACCACTACTGCTGCCTTTTTTTAGACCCATATAAATAGATTTTGGATCCATCCTACGTATTTGAACAAGATTTAATTTTGTTCTAGGCCATGTTAGGTTTGAGGGGATGTGTTTAATTTGTTTTTTGTTTTTAAAGTTGAACGGGGATTACATTACATATTTCATTCCTATTCCCTAGCACAGGACAAGCCCAGGATTTGGACAATACAGTTATAGTGAGCCTTGAGCAGTGCAAGCATTGGCAGGTTGCTGCAGGGATTCAGGGCTGAAAAAGCAGGACAGTGTCAATCCTGTTGGGAGTTCTGCAACAGCACTTTCTCCTCTTGGTGCTTCTGTTTCTGTTCTGTAGATTTCATTGTAAATCTGTCATTTGAAATACTTAAGAGAAGGAAGCTTGTAAGCCTTCTTACTAGATTTTCCTTACTAGAGCCATAGGACTGGGAAGGGAGCTGGTTCAGTGCAAGATGACAAATGCTGTGCATTGTTTTTTGAACTGATGATGATGATGACATGTACAGAAAATCCCATCAGACTTATTAAGGTTTTAAGGCATTCATGCCAAGATCACTGATGGGCTGAATACATCATTACTGAGGGTGTAGGACTCCCATGTTTCTAAACAGGAAGCTCCTTTCATACGCTAAACAAAAAGAATGGGAAAGAAAAATAGAAAGTTCTACAGAAAATGGAAGCACAGTGTCCAAGCCAGCCTTTTTTGGGGGGAAGAATGGGTGGAAGGAAGAGAATAGATGATGTGGGTTGGAGCGGAAAACAAGAACCACTGACGGAAAAAGATGTAGTCAGAAACCCTGTTCGTGAGTGAATTTTTTCATTGTTGCCCAAATTAGTTTGAATGGAAGAAAGGCCCACTCCCAAATTTTGGAAACTTGGTCCAAAAAGCCTATTGAGTTGTACAATGGCATTTGATCAGTTTATGATGTGATTGCCTGCACCAGCAGGGGACGAGGCAGGCGTGCTCACTGTCTGTGTGGGTGGACAGGCTGTTGCAGAAACCACTGCACAAACCTTAGGAAGAGCTGGGTAATGACTGATCACAAAGAGGGGTTTTAGCAAAGTTTTCCTCTGGGTGGCACATGGTAAACATAGTTATTTGCTTCCTCAAGGTGCACATGGAAGGCATCAAGATATTCAAATGTAGGCATATTTTGTGACTTTGGTTTTAATCCTGAAAATTACTCTAGATTTTTAGAACCAGCTGTTTAATTAATTTTCTGGTAAGGACTTATGTTTTACACACCTGGGCTGGCTAAATGTGGTGCTCTTGGGTCACAGTCTGTTGGTTCATGTCACCCAAAGCCCATGTCAGTGCCTGCAGTAGATGATGTAGTCCTCTAGTCTGTTTCTGGGTGATTTGAGCAAGGAACTTTCACCAGGGGCTTTAAACTCTTTGACAAGTCAAAGCCTGAATTTCCTAAACTCTTCTGCAGTAGTAGATCAATTTTAGCCTCTAAAGGAAACCTCAGAGCTGCAGGCAGCTTGCTCCTGTTTCTTTCTCACAGCACTCAGCTATGGCACAGAGGAGTTACCATCTTTGTGGGTAAGAGGGGCTGCAAAAGCTTTTGCTATCAATAGCACAGTTATTATGTGATTCAGTCTAATTGCTACCTAACAGAACTCACAGTTGTGGCACTTCTGCTACAGTAAATTTTCATTTGCTCTTCTTGAATCCACTGAAGTGTTGGGCAGTAAAACCTCCAGTCTGCTGCACATCATGGCATCAAGTGAGTGTGTGTCACTGGAGCTTGGCACTTAATGCTGATCAGGGTGAAATGCTGTGTAAAACTTTGACCTAGCAACTCACATAATTCCTTTCAGTCTATTCTTTGAACATCACAAGAACTTTCAGGTAAGCAAACTATTTCCATTTTAAAAGAATAAAGAATGCAGCTCTAAATTTATGTAGAATATTAAGGATAAAACCTGTAGTTTTCTTCATGGAATGCATTATTGAATTCTTCAGGAGCCTTCAAATTTCAGGGGCAATGAAAACTTGAAACAAGTAAATGGTGCTCCAAATCGTGATTTCTTTAAATAACTGGTGCAACAGATGACTTTGTCACTCATCCTTAGCACATAATTGCAATGATTAGGTTGTCTTTTTATGCTGTAAAGGTGACACATTAGCTAGACTGAATTAGCTTTTTCACAGCAGGTAGCTGTTCCTGGTTCATCCTGTGCTGTAGGTGTGTGCCAATGCAGCATGTTGTAATTTGTTCTATAGCACCTATATTTAGTACTTTTTAGTAAAACAGTTGCCTCCCCCAACTGCCCAGATGTTGTGTTCCAGTGGTTAAAAGTCTCAGGAAGAAATGAGATATCAACAGATAACATCTGAGAGCTAATTTGATTTGTTCTACATTTGTAATGCATTCCTCCAAGCTAAATTCTTGTTGACTGACGTGCTGCTTATAAACAGCAAGAGATCCAAAGCTCCACTGCAACCCAGGAGGATACACTGTAGTTAAATTGTCCACTATTCTGAAAAACTTTCTTATACCAAACCTTCAGATCGTTATAGCTACCTGTGGGTGTAATTAAAATATTCAGAATAGTTTCTGAATTAATGTGGTCCTATCCATGAAGCACAGGCTCTAATCTCAGTGGAGGTTTTCTAATGTAATGGAGACTATTTTCATGTTCAAGTTTTAAGCCTTTTTATCTTACTTGCCCTGCATTCATTCCCTGAAAACCAACCTAAACCCAGCAGTGCTGTTTGGTTGCAGCTTCCAGGTTTGCAACATCCTGTGGGTAACACAGGATCTCTGTCCTCAATCCTAAAGCTAGCTGCTGGTGCTGTTTTTGCTTTCTTGAGGCACTGTGAAGTCCATACATTGTTGTTTTTTTTTTCCCCCCTCTCTCATGTGCAGTCAGTCTGACTTAAGGAAAAACAGGTGTTTCAATATGAATATATTCATATTNCTCTCATGTGCAGTCAGTCCTGACTTAAGGAAAAACATTTTACCTGTGGTGTTTCAGGTGTTGAATAGGAAGTTCACTTTAAATTTCCATTACTTTTGTTTTCTTCTGGATTTTCTTTCAGTACTGCTGTCCTACAAACAGGGTAAAATGTTTCATTCTTGTGAAGGGCTCTGACATAGCTGGGATGAAGCTTCCCCAGTGGACATTTCTCCATCTCACTCTGGTGCCAGCCTTGATACACAGGGGATGAGCAGGGGCAAACTCTTCTTTAACTGGCTCAGCTGCACAGAGAGAAGTCGCACAGAGAGAAATTAATGAAGCAAACAGTCCCATCATCACACTTCCTACAGAGATCTGCTGGTTCTTGGTCAAGCAGGAGTACATACAAAGAATTAGGAAGAACTGAATGTGGTGTGATTTGTGGTCTCAAAAAATAATTTCCAGGAGTTATAAGGTATCCCCATTCATCATACTCAATTAATGAAGCAAACCTTCATTAAACATGTGACACTTAAAAGACTGCTGAGTTGAAATTTGATGTGAACATTCAATAAGTTGTTTGCTTTTTTCTTACTTTATCAAGAGATTTTCAGCCACAACTTATACAGCAGAACTGTGAGATGCCTACACAGAGAGGTTGTAAACAGAGCATGAAAATATATGATGTAAGCAGCCAATTGGCCTCCAGCAGTTTTTCCTCTTTCATGGGCTCTGTTGCATAACTGTTCCCTCCAGCCTGGCTCTGGTGTTCATGGGTTGGACTGTTCTGTGAGAAACTAACCAGGGCACTTTCTACTTCTAAGGACTAGGAATTTTTTGAGAATTATGGAAGTTCTGCGTGTAGTAATAGCATCCAGAGAAGTGAGCGTTAATTTCCATAGGATTCCTTCCCAGAGTTTCCTCCAAATAAATACTGTCTAAGTTAGGAATGAACTTAGTATTTTGTGTCCTTTGAGATGTAAGCTTGGGACAAGAGGCTTTATCTTATCTTTTTTATTATTTTTTCCTTTTTTTTTACTGTTCTGATGGTCGAGGGAGTTGTGTAGGGTGACTGTTAATCCTTGGTGTGTGTTTGAGAGGAGCAGAGTTACTGCAGGTCATGCTGTCCTAGTCTAAGATTCCTTTTGGTTTTAGATTGCTTATTAGTCACCCTTCTAACACGACATCCTTTGTTTCCAACAGAAAGCCATTGCAGGAATGCAGTAGCAAGGGAAGGAGGATTGCTTCATTCATAAATCTGAGCATATTTTAAAAGGAGGCTATAAATTATTGTCTAATTTCTTTCATCTGAAGAAAAGAAAGCAGGATATTGCAATTAAACATTCTGTCCAAGATTGCATGCTGAACCCATGGCAGAACTGCAAACAGGGTGCCCCCCTGTCCTCTGTAAAGGGTCTCAACCCCAGAGCCCAGGAATGCAGCCTGGGCCAGGAGTACATGGATCTTTGTTTCCATTGTTACACTGCTGACATGGAGTATGCTAGAACCTCCAATACTGAAGGCATTGGAGGAGGAATTTAACTGAACCTACAGGATAAAATATAGTTTCCTTCTATACATAAAGCAAACAAAAGTGATTAATGTTAGTAGAGTATAAGTTTTAGTTTCCATGTGGGTTTAATACTAAAAAGATAGATATTTTTGAGTGTAAGACTTAAAAAAAAAACCACAAAACCAAAAAAAAGGATCAATCCTGAATAACTCAATCTCTCATCTCTTTCTCTAGAAAGAGAGCTGATTGTTGATCAGACTGCTATAAAGTTCAATTCAACAAAATGTAACTCAAAGGGCAGAAGAGAATATTGGGCTAAGAAACAAGGTGTGATCCTCAGATTTGGTCCAAGAGCTGGGAATGAGAAATTACAAATTTATTCTAGTCCTTCCTTTTCTGTTCCCACAGCTAAATTTCTCAGATGTCATGAACACAACTGCTGCTTTTAGAAGGGTTGTGGTACCTTTGGCTTTGGAGTTACTCCAGGCAGTCACCTGACTCGATTGAAACTCTGGGCATGCAAGCCCTGTCTGCAGCCATTTCACAGGGGTATGGAGAACTTGTCTGCAATGTTTTTTATTGGCAAGATACTATATCTGTATTAATCATAGTTATAACTTTCCACTGTCAATCTGGGAAGGTAGATTATGATACCAGATCTCTTCATTACAGTTGTACCATGAAGTCCTGTAAAGGTATTACAGAGATACAGCTGCAGCTTCATTTATCCAAGCTTCATTTTTCTAACACTCTTCCTTATTGAACACTGGGTCGTGAGATAGAAATTATCTGCCATGAAAATTCCCTTCTCTATGTGAATTTTTGCCTGACCATATTCCTTCAGATAGCTTCACAACCAAGCAGATACTTGATTTCTACATGAATTTGGAGAGATAGGAGGGATGTGCAGGAGCGAAACACACTTGGTTTGTATTCTTTAGTGACTTGTAAATAATTAGCATGGGACACACATTACATGAGAATGCAGTTTATCAGGAATCAGCAAACTGATGGGTGAAAATGTTCACTATCCATTAGTAACTCCTGAATAAGAAGCAGCCTTGTGGGAACTGTGCTGGTTACAGAACTTGCACCTTGGTCTCATCCTCTTGAAGTCCAAATGAAGCTCCCACCTCCTGAATGCTTGCATAGTGAGCTGTCAGGCTCTTCAGCTGTAGAGTGACAGTGCAGCTCATGGGAGATGCAGGTCCTGGCATGTGGAATGCATTAGGTTGGAGCAAGATGGAGCACTGCCTGTTGAGATCCTGTAGTCTCTGTGGGCTGTACCTTGGGGTGCTGAAGTTGAAAGCTTCAACAGTGTGAAGCTCTGCGTGGGTTGTGTTTGGCCCACGGGCTATGCTCACCATCCCTCATGCTCACTGGAATGTAGAACTTTCCAGCCTAATGCAGATTATGTTTGGTTTTTTTAGCTGTATAACAAAACAGAACTTGTAATTTTCTGACCCTAAGTGGGAGTCACTTAAAATGCATTAGTCAAAGTGAAAGGAATTTCCATTTCACCCATGGCTCACACTAACCTCATTCTAAGCTCTTTTATGTTGAGAAACTGTCAATCCATTACAGATGAAACATCTTCACTGGCATGGTGTTACCAGGCGTTTTTCACTTTAGACTTAGGCTGTTACACAGGAACTCTGCATATCCCTTGGGTGTATTTTTACACAAGTGTGAACTCCTCACTAAGATTTCTGCCTTCTTTGGATTGTGACTGATAAATCCCAGCACCCCAACTTATCCTTTGTGCCTTCACCAAAGAGGCTTAAATAAATTCTGAATGAGTTTTGCATTTTAGAGAAATGTGGCAAGCAATTGGGGATAAACTTGCAGCTGGATAAAATAACCCCTCTGAAATAAACCATAACACACTGGATTACAGTGTCAAATAATCTTCCATAAGGGTTCAGCCCATGAAGAATATGTCTGGTAAATTCCAGCTTTTTCAGCACACTGATAACAGCTTCATCCTTCTCTCCTGCTCTCTGTAGATCTTGCTCCATATTTAAGTCCCATTGAAGGTAGATGGACATTCATTTTTAAAAGTCCATGTTTGATCATCAAAATTTCCACTGTTTTTGGCAGCACATCCTGTCTCAGAGCAAATGTTCTATTTAAATCTGTAGAGGACAATGTGAGGTGTGGGTTTAGAGGAACATAAGCATGTGCCCATCTCCTCACCTTCCAGACCAAGGAAATACAAGTGGGCTTGGTCTTGTCCTTACAGACAGCATCTACAAAGGCAATGAGACACAGAGAGCAATCATAACAGAAAATATTCTCGGGATGGGATTGTGGGAATGACCAGGTGCTATGGAGGAGGGAAAACTGTCTGCATGCAGCAGTTCTGCCTTCTACTGCTTTGTGGCCTTAACGACCTGATGATCCATGGAAGTGGAATGGGGTTTTTTTGTTTTTCTCCTAGGACTTCTCTGATCAATAGACTTTCCAATAGTTACACGATGGAATGACAAAAATGATCCTGTTTCTTAAGAAATGTCTCTGGTCACAAAGCTTTTAAAGGTCTGGGAGTTTCCCTATTGTATTTAATGGGGCCTTTGGCTCATAAACACATTAAACAAAGAAACAATAGATCCCTAGGGGAATTTTAAAAGCTGAAGTGTAGGAGCTTTAATAATATTATGAGGACCTAACATGTCTGATGTGGGAACTTAAATCTGAGGCAAGAATTATGAAAAGAATGTTCGAAGTGAAGATTTAATTACATGATTTATTGTTAATAGTTTATTATTATATATACAGTGCCAGGGGCACTCCTGGTGCTTTACAGATGATTACAGAATAGCAATTCCCAGATCAAAAATCTTGATCATGCAATCTTTATTCATGTAAGTATTCCCCATGGTGCCTGATCTTGTTCCCTGTTAAAACTCAATAGTCTCTCCCAACACAGACCATCACAGACAATTAAAAGAATTTCAGCAAGAAAACACTGATTAATTATCCTCCCCAGAACACTGCATATTTTGGTGCCATATATTGTATGGAAAAAAATATATCTATTGTGTTTTAGCAAACCTCACATTTTTCTGCAGCTTTAGTTCTTAATTATAGTGTCAGCAAACATTAAGATTATTTCCATGATAGAAGTAGCTTATTTCTGGAAGAAAAAAGTCCACTGACTTGTCCCCATATGTTTCAGACCCCGATGAGTTAATGGTGTCAATTTATTTGCATGTAATTGTTCCCTCAGTGACCAGTATAGAAAGTTTCACCTTCAAAGATAGATGCTGAATGTGAAATACTCCTTCGAGCTATGCAGATGCTGAAATCTCTGTTTGCAGAAGGTTTTTCTTTTCTTTGTTTCATCCTGTGCTGCTTTGCACTCCCCTGGAAATGCCACCAATGAGAAATGCACTTAGATGGTTTTCCTAATTCTTCAGCTGAAATGGCTGTTGTTTATCTGCTGGGTTGCTGCAGGCAGCCACAGAAGTGAACACAGCTTGTGCAGCCATCTTTTGGCTTTTGTCTTGGAGACATAACAGTTCTGGTGGGGGGAGATTGAGGCAGTTGTGTGCAGAAGGCAAAGGAGGCTTTCTCCCCCTCCATCTGTTACAGGATTTTAATATAACTTTTTGCATCAGGCTGTCCTATTGCTCTCAGAGCAGTGGCATGTAGCACGGAGAGAGGATGTGTGATGGTCTACATGCCTAAGATTCCAGTGTCGAGATCAGCATTCAGATTCTTATCTGAATATTCTTGGTCTAGACAGTGGGTAGGGAGCATTGCTAGAGGAGGAACTTTGGATGATGCCCAACATTGCCTGCCCTTGAAAACACCTTTTTTTTTTTTTTTTTTCCTTCCAAGGCTGTGTTAAACCATTATTGTTTAAAAGCACTTCAAGGTGCAAGGTGTCATAATTACCCAGGATGTTAATGAAGTCTAGTACTTTGTGCTGAAATGAGCATTGCTCTGGCCACTAGCTACATGGCACTAACCAGCTTTGTGTTTGCAGCTGGGAACACAGAAGCACATTTTTGTGCAACTCCTGGCTACATTTAGAAACTCGTTGCCATGAGATGGTGTGCAGGTCAGGAGTCAATGTAGGTTAAAAATGGGATTAGGATAATTTAAGGAGGGTTGGTCTGTTGGTGCCTGTTAAACGCAGTAGCTCTGCTGTGATCTCTCAGTGATAAACTGTTGATTGCTAGAGAGTAGGAGGCTGGCCCTGGGGAGGAATTGCTCTAGACACACACCTTGTTTCTCATATTCTTTACCTTGGGTTGAAAACAATGCACTGGACTAAAAGGAGCTGTCAGCTGGCTCAGTGTGATTGTTCTTACATTCTCACATGTTACAGGTTCTTGGAAACCTTTGATTTCAGATGCTAATAGTGTGGCTCATAGCATTGTTAGTCCCCCTTGTATTGTGTTCATAGCCACACAACCCTTCCTAAACTCCCTCACCCCTGTCTCAGCATGTCTAGGGCTGAATTCTCAAGAAAGGCTGGTTTGTAGTTGCTATCAATTCTGCACACAGAATTCTGCCCCCCCCGAATCAACCAAAAAACCTTCAGAGGGACTGGAGATTCATTCACTGCAGCCATGGATCACTTGGAGATTGCTCAGCTTCAGCAGCAAATGAATGCTGACCTTCACATCTCCCTTCCTGCTCTCTCTTAAATGTTCTGTCAATAAGCAATTGTTGTCTGCAAAGTAATGCCTGATATTGCTATAAAGCCCCATCGCTGAACCTGAAATTAGACAAGTGATTCTGATATGATTGCAAAAATTTTCAACAGAAAGTAGAAAGAGAATTGAGATCCACTTTATCCAGAGCTATATGTTTTCAAAGTTTACTGTAAATGGATGTTTAAGAAGCAAAAGTGACCTCCTGAAAACCTCAGATTCAAAGAATTACTCAGAAGTGTCCATACAGGTTAATGTGACCCACAAAATATCCATTACTCATTTCTCTTTCTGTGAAACAGCAATGCCTTTGTTTCTCTCTCTCTTTAACTTGAAGGCAATAACAGGGCCTGTGGCTTTGCTTCGTGCATGTCACTGCCTGCCAAGAACAGCAGGCAAATGAGTAATACTATTCCTCCCTTTAAATTCTTTCCTTGAAGTGAAATTAATGAAGATTTTTACCATGAAAGAGAAGACTCTGCTTTTGTGGAGAGGCAAAGGCAGGCATTTAGACTTTTGATTGGTTTTTCCCATTTTCAATTGTTTTTAAAATAGCTAGAAATAGCTAGAGAGAGAATGAGAAAAGGAAAAGAATTATTTAAGAATCAAACCCCCTTATCATCTGGCCATGGCAAGTTAGAAGCTAGTGAAGTGAACTTAGGAGAACCATTGTGCTCCAAATGGGAAATCCAGTCATCACAAAAATACCTTTCAGTCTCTGATGCTTGATTAGTCATTGTTCACCTATTTTTGCATCAAGATCTGGGAGCTTGAGGACAGAACTTTGTGAAGACCATCAGCTGAAAGAACAAAAATCTGTTCAAGTAAGCTTCTCTGCTGCTTCTTTGAGTCCAGAAGGCAAACATAGAGACAGTGTCTGGAATAGCAGAGGAGATGAATGGTAAAAGGGCTTGCTTTCTCTTTCTTGTGTCTAAACAGAATGCTCACCAGATTTTGGTGCTGTTATCATCAGACAAGCATTCTCTTGTAAAATTGATACCTCCCTGTCCACTGCTTACCAGTAATGTAATAGCCAGAGGTCTGGGGATGGAATGGAAGCTCAGCACTCAGAGGGAGATGAGATCTTTAATTAGATATTTGTATGTACACTCTGCCTTCCCTGAGAGACCTTAAGGACATGCAAATTTATAACATAAGCTGATGAATAAAAGGGATGTTCTCTCACCCTTAAACTTGTTCTCTCTGGTCATGGTGCAAGAATGATAGCAGGGTAATGTAAAGAAGAAGCTTCCACTATTGTTGTCTGTGCCTTTTAATTTGTAAATAAACAAAGGGCTTCAAACTCCAGCACTGTTTCTGCCACGACAAATGCTTTGTAAATGCTGCTGGATGGATCAGAGGAGGAGAGAAAGCTAAAAGTCTGACATATCTTGCCAGTACTGAATTCATATATGGATCGAAAGTGAAGTGTAATTACTACCCAGATCAAATTATTTCAAGAGCCAGAGCTGTCTAGACCAACAGAAGATATTTATTTTTAGGGTTGATCTTTGTGGGTTTATTAGCAATGCTGCCTTCCCTGTGGTAAAAGTAGGGGAGGGAAGAACACAAAATCCTCTTGAGCTTCCATTGTTAAAAAAAGCTATGTAAAGCCTACAGGAGAAACCTAAATTCTGAGAGCAAGTTGTATTTTTGTGATTTTCCTTCTGAGATATCCTCTGCTTTAAACTGTCTTGAGGAATCAGTGTAATAAAACTGGTGTTTGAAAATTAGATTATGTATTTAGAGAAAAAAGAGCTTTGTAACTGAAACAAGGGATATGATAATGAACTTTTCACTTGAGACAATCCTGGATGGTTAATTTTGCCAGCAGTCACAATGTTTGTATACTGGGGTTTGTAGGTTAGCACAAACCTAGCTATGGCTTTGTTCACTGTAGCTACACAGAAGGAAGAAGTCAGACCCATTCTGCTGATAGTGCCACTTTTTAATCAAGTTGATCAGTCATTCCTGGGTGCTGACATGTATGGCTTTTATATTTCAGGTTTGCCTCCATGAAACTCAGGCACACAAATCTCTCAAATGTAGCAAGCACCAAATTCTTTATTATGTTCAGTTGAGTTGGGGAAAATGAGGAAGCTGAAGGTGTGTTATGAAATTTTTCAGGTGGGCTACTCAAATCAGGAAAGCTGAAGAGACAAACTTGGACGTGTAGTTAAACAACAAACCTAAAGAAGCTGGAGTGTGATCCAAGCAATAGCATTTCACCACCTGTAAGTGGGTGCTAATACTCATTTTTGCCATCTGGGGAGAAGACAGACCTGCTTAAGGCTTTCAAAATGTTCCACTGGTCTCACATTGATTGAAGGAGCTGATTCTGCCCCTCTGCTCTGCTCTGCTCTGCTCTGCTCTGCTCTGCTCTGGTGAGTCCCCATCTGCAGTGTTACATCCAGCTCTGGGGTCCCCAGGAAGGGGGAATAGCTCCAAACCAACACAGAGTAGGTTTAGATTGGATATTAGGAAGAAATTATTCTCTGGCAGAGNGGGAATAACTCCAAACCAACACAGAGTAGGTTTAGATTGGATATTAGGAAGAAATTATTCTCTGGCAGAGTGGTGAGATACTGGCACAGGTTTCCCAGAGCAGCTGTGGCTGTCCTATCCCTGGGAGTGTCCAAGGCCAGGTTGGACAGGGCTTGGAGCAATCTGGACTTGTGGAAGATGTCCCTGCCCATGGCAAGGTGTGGGACTGAATGATCTTAACGGTCACCTCCAACCCAAACCATTTTATTAACACAAAATCATGTTCTATTTCTGCAGAGTTTGTCTGAACAGGAGTGTTCTGCCCAGCAAAGCCTGGTGACTGCCTGTTCATAATGCACCAAATTCCAGCACTGGAAAGTGTTTGTGCTCAAACATGTTGAATCACAGACCTCTAGCACTTATTCTGAAGAACCTTAGAGCAAGGCAGTAGTAGACGTGTTTCTTTCTATCACCTTTATCAAAATTGATTTTCTGGGGCGCATGAGAACAAGAAAGAATGAATAGGATTCCTGTTTGACAGTAGCAGCAGTTTGCAAGTGAGAAGAAGCGAGCTGATGCTCCCACCGCTCACTGCAGGTCCCCGGCGCTGAACCGCCGGCTCCCGGCTGCCCTCCGCTAGGTGACGGTGGAGCACCGGGCTAGCGGGGAGAGCGGGCCGGGGATAGAGGGGAGAGCCGGCCCGGGTTAGCGGGGAGAGCCGGCCCGGGATAGCG
>VYXF01000186.1:42667-198353 GCA_013397295.1 Polioptila caerulea
TCTGACTTCATGGCACAACCAAATGTTTTATATATTTAAGGAATAGTTCCTGCAATTTCAGTTCTTGCTGTGAATATCCAACAGTTTTGCAGAATAAACTCTAAGGTCTCCTGTTGGATCCTTAAGAGGACAAACCATGGAAATGTGGATTAATCCATTTGCTTAGCAACACACAAAAACACTGTGGTGGAGGGCTAGGTGAAACCTAGTCTTGCAGGAGCAACACTCACACATCTGTAGGAGACACCTGGACTGATAAGGAGGGCAAGAAACTGAATTTCTCTACTCCCAAATGAGTACTCCTCTCTCTAGCTGAAACCTGGCAGTGAATCTTCTCATCCCTTCACCTTTGTCACAGCTTCTCATTTACAATCTAACTGTCCCCTCTGAAGGCTCATTTCCCCAGTGAGAAATGTTTCTCCAGAAGGCAATTCAAACTAGGAGCTTAATTTGGTCACCATTTGCAGCCACCTAGTGGCACAAGTGCTTTCCCCATCACCCTTAGAGGTGCCCGAAGGACACCATCCTCCCTAGGCTGAACTAACTCAGTGTAAATGACCTTAATTTCCTTGTCTGCCAGCTGCCCTTAAGCTCGACTCAGTGCATTCCCAGGCTCCCAATCCCAAGAATTTTGTCTTATTTCCCCTCCCTCCATCCACACTCATCCTGATCAGCCCTGTACTCAGTTTTGGACCATCTTCTCCTTGCCTCTGCAAAGAGTTTCAGCCATCTTCTTTCCCTTCCTACTTGTCTTGAGCTTTTTACCTCCTGTGTCAGGGCAGTTTCCCCACCAGTGCTACAGGCTCAGCCCTGGGATTGTCATTAGAAGCACAGGGCAGCCGAGGATCTTCCCCTACCTTTTAATGCCAGGATGGGATAGAAATGAGAGTGTGCAAGGACAAGAAAATCAGGTCCACCAACACAGCCCTGAATTCTGCAGGCTCAGTTTAGGGATTTAAATATGTTAACCTACCCCTTTCCCATGTAGGTGCTGCAGAGGAACAAAGATTTGCAGTGAAAACAGATATTGGCTTTGTCACAAACCTTTACCTAGTATCGAAGATATTTTCCTCTTCAAGAAATATTGATTAAAGTCCATGCAACACAATTTCTGAGTTTCACAGGAACAGCACAAGACACTTCAATGATAAAAACACTGTTCTCCTTCAGGATCTTTTCTGAAGAATATGGATTTCCAGATCAGTTTCTTTTTTAAAATATGACCAAAATGACGTATTCTTATCCAGTTTCATTCTCGGTAAAGGCCAACTGTTGTGACAAAAATTTTCCTTTAGATAAATAAATCAGCCTAAGAGCAGACTCAGCAAGGAAAATTTCAGACTGCCTAGCTAAAGGTTGGCAGTGTTTGTAGCAATCGAAAAGAGGATTTTATAATGAATGGGAAGTGTCAAGGAACCTTTGTAATAATTGATTCTACCAACCCTTGCTTATAGTAACTACAATTATCAAATGTTTCAGTAAAATCATCTCTGTCCCAGTAAGAAATTCCATTTTAGTGCCAAATCCTTCAGGCTTATTGCCAACCTCTAAGTACTTAGGAAGGAATGTTCTACTTAATTCTCATTCATAGGTGTAATTCGTGGCTGGTCTGAACTCTGAGTGCACCTGTAAAGGCACTGTTTGTGTGCATTGTATTGTTGGCAACAGCGTCTGTAGTAAAACCATGGAATAGATGGCACAGTTAACACATTTTCCCAGGATAATAGGAATATATTCGTCAACTAGAGCAATCCAATCGAGATCAAAATCGGTAGAGATGGTAGAGGGGTGAGGTAAGTGGCATTGCTCTTACCTGTGCAGTGTTTTCGATAGAAACAGAAAATGTCACTCTCCAGTCTTAAATAACACTAATCTGGTGTTGAGAATATCAGCAGTGAAAATGAGCACTGTCTGTGGTAAAGGTTATTGAAACCTGAGCCTATCTTAATTTTGAGGGTGTGTTTGTGTCGGTGATGAGGAGTTCTGAGATCTGTTTTTCAGATACAATTCACAGACCAACTGCAAGGAAACATGAATTAGAGGCAGGAGCTCTGTTTGATTAAAATGCAGCTTTGTCTTGCAAAGGGGTTTGTCAGAAAGGGACCTTCTCCCTCAACTGATTTCTGGACATAAATATAGATTCAAGTCAAACTTTTCTTCAGATTTAAGGAAAATTTACTCTTCAAACTCTTCAAGATCTGAAATTTAGGACTATTTCAGTACATATTTGAAATCGAACAAACTTTTATCTGACAAGCTCAAAATCCGGATTCATATAGGAATTCATTTCATGACTCAGATTAATCTGTAGACAGCATAAACCCTTCTTTACTGTGCAATTTATCATTGATGTAAGATTTCAATAACAGTGACTAGCCAATATAGAATAGAATACCTCCTGGTTTTCCCTGAGAGCAGCCAATTTTCTTTTTTTCCTTTTTTTTCTTCCTTTTTTTTTAGATAATAGCAGTGGACAACAGGGGCTTTGGGCTGGAGAATGATTTCAGAGAGTGAGAGGAGTATTCTCCTAAATAACTGTCTGTTTGCCAGCAGCTGGCAGGAAGATTCCATGTTAATATTGCTTTAAACTGATTTAAACTCTACAAATGATGCCTTGGTTGTCTTTACCTGTCAATTGCACGCGATGTTAACAAAATCTTGACTTCAAACACTATCTTTGTCCCTGAGTTGTACTCCCCAGACATTTTCTTCATGACTCCTGTATTTTAAGTGCACTGTCTCCTCATTCTAAGTGTACTGTCCCAGCTTCTTTTCACTGCATAGCAATGAAGATATTTTAATCTAGAGAAATAGTAATTAAAAAAAAAAAATCACTGCAGTTGTCAGGACTTCATAGGTTAAATAAGAATCAAGAATGTCCCTCTGTAAAAGTGTTCCTGCTCAAAAGATTTCTCTTATCTCACATAGATCACACCTGGAATGACTTTTCACTCACTGATCTTCAGCCACTCCTTACAGGTGGATCTGTAAAATGTAAAGGTAAAATGGAGGCTTCCTGCCCCTTCTTTAGTCTCTTTTCCATTTGACTGTGCTGGCTCACAGTTGGTGAGTAAAAAAGTCCAGAGGTTACATTTTGTGCTAGAGGAGATTGCATCTCCTTTCGGTGGTGGAAAGCATTCAGGGCCAATTCTATTCTCCCAAAGTACAATGGTGGCAACCCCAAAGAGGGGCAATCAGTCCTGGGAATCATTTGCTTCCCCAAGTATCTGTTGGAATTCCTCTCTGATGCCCCCAGACATGTCCCTCACTTTCCTCACACTGTTTCTTCTGTTGTCTCAGGGTATTGCAGGGACAGTGCCAGATCCTCTAAAATGCTTGGGATCTTACTGCAGCCCTGCACTAATGTTTGTTCTCTCTGGCTAGGAGAGACAGCACATGTTTTCACTGGATATGTTCTGTACAATATTCATCTGTTTGTAAGACACCTCTGCCCTCTTATTTTATCTTCTTCACTTGTCTATGTTGTGAAGCATCCACATGTTCTTAAATATATCTCACATCTCCCAGTTTGCTCTGTTTGATTGGCATAAGACACAACATTTGAACTGTCAGCAAGCTGCTGGTGGGTACGACCCCTTTGCAGTCCAATTTTTATACCTTGATGTCAGCAAAAGTATTTTGTATTTAAACCAAACCATTCATCCACAAGCAAGGGAAGGACTTATGCAACTGAAATATATCACTTTCCTCATTCATTTCTACATTTTAAATAAGGCAATATTCTTTTTGTTAAAGAAGATCAGAAAATTGTTTATAAACTCTTAATAATGAGGAAAAGAAAGAGCTAATGTTCTTCCTCTGTGACTGAGAGACTCAGCTCTTGAGTGGTAGACATTGCAGATACTACAGTTAAGCACATTTAGGGCCAGCCCAAGCCATATATACTCTTATTTTTAAAACAGACAAACACTATTTTCTTCCTCTAAACTGATTTTTGACTGCAGTCCATGGGACACATGGCCATAAAGAACCTTGAAATCGTGATTCATTCCCTACATTTTTTTTTTTTTTACAGCTTTCTAATATCCTCCCCAAAGCCATCAGCTGCAGAATTTGGGGTTGGACACTTGACACTGTGCAATAATATGTCATGTTCTGTCTATGCCTGATTTGATCCTAAACTGCAGCCACAGTATAATGTCACCTGGAAACATGCTGCTGGGAAGGGTTTGAGAATATTTAGCTTCTGTCACTAAGTTTTGGGTTAGGTTGGTTTGGTAAAAATCTGCTTTGGATGGTTTGAGGGGTTTGTTTGTCTCATTTCAAGAACAAATTAATTATACACCTTTCCAGGTGGAAAGTGAAGGTAGCAATACAGCCAACCTAAAACCCATTTTAATAAGTGAGGAACAGAGTCTAAACCTGGAGAGTTTTGCAGGAGTGCAAGTGTGAGAACTGAGTCCTGTAACTGCTGAGGGACACATGCATCACATGCAGCTTATATACACTTGTGTACTCAGCCTGTCCACATTTGAGCTGTGTCTCCACAGAAATAATAATCCTGATGACTTTCAGAGACTTATGGCTTTGAGATGCTCTCCGTAAACAAAAGGAAAACACAGCCAGTCTAGAATGGCCTAAGCCAGATGAAATAAAACAAAGACATCAACAACAGAGCAGTACTTTAAAAAATCATTTTGAATAGACTGGAGAGTTAGCCCAGATTTATGGTGATTGTGCCCCTTGAAGCACTTACCAAGTTTATATGCTGTGGGTGGTTTTTGAATACTCAGCACAAAATGACATTGCGAGGGGTTTGTTCACATTCTCTGCTTCTCCTGTTAGTTCATGCTCCCTAGGGCTTCTCATAGAATAATTTCAGATACTCTTAGCTAATATGTTCATCTGCATAACATTATCTTTAGGATTTCTCCCTCCTAAGTGTGTGACCAGCATGAGGTTTTGGGAAGGTCATTGTCTGAACTGGGATCTCAGTGAAAGGGACCAGGCATTCATGTGTACATCTTGGGGAGCTCACTGCAGGGCTGTGATATCTTAGAATTGCCTAAGGTGCACTTTGTGCCAAGAGACAAATGGAATGCCTGAAGGAAGAAAGGGCAAATCAAAGGGTCCAACTGCTGCACTCAATGCACAGGTCAGGCTGTAACAAAGGGTTACCTAAAGCACATCTATTGGATTTGGAAAACTTTGACTCATGTCTCTGAATGCAGAAGTGTTTCTCCCACCAGATGCATTACAGTGATTATATTGCTTTTGAAAATAAAACCTGCCTCGATTTATCAAAATCCAAGCCTGAGCTGTACTCTTGCAGTGATGGCTGAGAGAAATCAACCAACTGATGATGCTGAGCTGAGCAGCATTGGAGGTGAGACAACTCAGAGCAGCCATTAAGGTGGGCAGTAGCTAAACTGTCTGGTTCTGCAGGTTTAGCATCAAGGGATGCCTCAGGAGCTTTCTGACAAATACTTTTCTTCCTAAAATGACAATTTGTCAAGAATCAACTGGACCAGGTATAGAATTCAGCACTACACTAGCTTTGCTGGTAGCAAAAGTGCTGCAGAACTCACCTGCAAGAGGACTGAGAGAGAATTCAAATCAAATCACTATGAAGGACTGCAGCTTTTTTCTGACAGGCTGTCAATTGGTGCTCTCACATGTACACACATCCTGTCATAGTTTTGGCTCCATTTGTTTTAATTCAGTTATACAAAATAGAAATTCCCAAATAGAAAGACTGGGCCAGAAATTGATGAAAAAAATTACAGCTGGAATATTTAAGTGGGATGACCCAGGGACGAGTCCAAGGCCTGACTCAGGCAGAAAAAGGGCCTGAATTTGTGTTTTCCCTGTTCTTTGTGAGCACAGCAAACAAACACTGAGCAGGTGGAGCTCTGCTAATTGGTGTTTTCCTTCTCTTGGCCCCTAAACTTGGCTTTTACAGCTTATTGGTTTTTTTTGGGTTTTTTTGTTTTTTTTTTTTTTACAGAGCAAGCTCTTAGAGGCAATGGCTTTGCTCTACTCACTTTGTAGGGTGCCAGGTACGGTGGGACCCTGACCCTGACCAGGACCTCTGGCTGGAAATGAAGCTCATTGGCAAAATGTGCCACTGCCCTCTGGAACCACTTGGCAGCAAACAGCCCCTGCCATCAGCCAGGGACCTCACCTGTGTTTTCAGTGCCATGGATTTGATGGCACCTCGGGAAGGGTCTGTGTGTGGGGTTTTGGTGTGTCACCCTTAGGAGCTGACACAGAGAGAGGCTGACAAAACCCTGTGTGAAATAACTGGGCAGGTTTCAGTGCTCACAGGATGTGTGCTGGATACAGGAACCCCTGCAGCAGTAACTGTGCAGCTGAGTCAATGGGAAGCTTTTCTGTCCAAATGAACTCCAAAGAATATCAGCCTTAAGGGCAGGGTAACATATTGAAATACATGTCAGATAGTGCAGGCAAGGGAAATTGTTCTCTTGCTCACTTCAAGAGAAATCTGTTGATTCTAGGGAAGAAGAGCAGGTTTTACCAGACTTTTCACCTCTCTGACATATATTTCATATTTTGAGCCATTCTGCTGCTTTCTGCTCTTCAGGAATCTTAGGTACTTTTCTTATTACAGGATTATTAAGTCCAGGGATTCACAGAATTGTAGATAAGAGGTAGCAATACTGGAGCCAGCCCAATGCTTGATGTGCTCTTTGGGTTTGAAACAGATGGAAACTTCCTAACCAGGCCTGTTATGGTTTCTGCATAGTCACTTCTCGTTACATATTCAGGATGCACTTTTCAAGATATTAAATACTCTTAATGCCACAATCCCCCAACTCATGTGATTTCTGTCATTTGACTTCTATAAAAATAAGGTTTCTAGGCCCTAGTTTGCAGAGACAAGTCCAGAAATTAAATCTCCTCAATGGCTCAGATAACATCAGATTGAAGAGGAGGAAGAAACAAATACAAAACATGCAAGCAAATCTGAGAGTTCCTAATTTCTAACCCGTGTGATTAGTTTTGACAGGTGAGAATTGATTGTACTGTAGGATAGGCTGTGAATTTGAGCCTGCCTTTTGAAAGGCAAGAGGCCAAAGAGGCAAATGAGAAGGCCATTAGCAAGTGTCTTTAAAATTACATTCCAGTAGAGAAATGGAAAGCCGGAGTCCTAGAAAGCACCAGTTGTAAACAGCACAGGAGGGAAAAGAATGAGGGACCAAAGGCTTCCTAGTGAGGGAAAGGATTTGAGAAAGTTGAAAGAATAACAGCATAAAAAAGAGGGCGAATTCTAGCATGAGAAAAATGAGATCATTTGGAGTTAACAGCCTGACATTACTATAGTATCAGTGAGGTTGTTGCAGCTCTATTGTGCAAGCTACGTGCCATATAATTTTGAATGTTGTTCTCTAATGGCAATGTTTTGCCCATTTGGACAGGCACTCATACAGGGCACAAGCTTCTGAATGATAATTTCTAGTCATAGGAGTGTAAATTGCCTGCAACATTAATGTAACACCAACTAAAACATGTCCTTTGCAATGTTGTTAGGGTGGGAAATGGATTGTAAATGCAAGTCTGGAGGGAACAGAAGTGATGCTGTTTGAATGTGTAATTTTAGGGAGGAACAATGTTGTGCTAGACAAAGGTTATTGATTATAGCACTTTAAATGTGAAATTCTGTGGAAAGCTATTCTGAAGAGAGGTGGCCTATGGACATCAACAGCACTATGATATGTGAGATGTAACAAGAAAATTGTTTCAAGTCTGCAGGGAGAAGGAACAATGTGCCTTTACATGGAAAAGTAATTTCAGTGCAAGTCCAC
Organism: Polioptila caerulea; assembly: GCA_013397295.1. Taxonomy (NCBI): domain Eukaryota; kingdom Metazoa; phylum Chordata; class Aves; order Passeriformes; family Certhiidae; genus Polioptila; species Polioptila caerulea. Next base: position 50,455 of record VYXF01000186.1, read on the forward strand.
AGAGACCTGTAACAATACTGTTTGGGTGTGAGATTCTATGGGAAATGAATTTCAGTACCATTCTGTTAGGTCGAATAAGGTCATTAGATTATGATGAGAAAATTATTTGTTGAAGGCTCAAACAATAACCACAGAACAGATCATCAGCATCAGTGAGTTTCCATTTGAGGCAGCACAGATACCCAGCCTTTCCTGTTCTGAAGAAATGGAGGCTCAGCTTCAGCTCCCAAAGGAAGGGAGCAGTTTTTAAGTTCTTGGTGATCTCACCGGGCCTCTGGGATGGCTGAGGAGCAGGTACAGCACTGGACATGGCCTTTTGCTTTTTCTCCTGGTGCAAGGACCAACTCCAAGGATTCACATCTGTGCTCTTTGGCAGTGCCTGATCTGCTTTGCTCTGCAAAGCTCAGCCTGAGACCGTCCCAAATGGGGGCACAGGAGCAAGCACCATGTCAGGGAAGCTGTTTTCTCTTGCTCACCTCCTGCAGGTACAGGGGGGCAGGCCCAGGGGCCATGCTTGATCCAGATTTGTTTCAACAACTCCTGCTCTTATTAAAGAAGTCTGTTACTCTCCCTGTGTCCAAACATAATCACAGTTTAGGGAAATTTGAGCTCAAGTCATCCCCTCTGTCTATTAACCTTGGGATTTCAACAGCTTATAATGTAGTTAGGGTTTGCATTCAAACCTAAATTTCTCAGCTCCAGCCAAACTATCTCAGCAAAAAAGTGCACCAAAAGATTCCCATTTTAAGAAAAGAAGGATAATTTCCAGGCAAATGATTCACCTTGAGTCCCGTAAGCACAAATTCTTCTTGGAATATAACATTAAGCAACATCTTCAGCAGATGAGGTTATGATGACACAACCTGAACACGCTCCTGTGTTTCCTATGCATTATGTATATAGAAATAGCTTCTGATTGCCAAGGTCGTCAGCATCCAAGAAATACCATAGATAGGTGGGAAGAGGAGGTGTGAATGAATTGTGTGATTCAATTATATGTCTTGAGAATATGATAAGCCATATTTATGTAATTTATAGGCAATAATTTCCATGATACAACTGTAAGAAGCCATTGGAAAATGCAGTAATTGTTGTACTAATATGAAGAAAATGGTTACTAATAGAACAATGATCAAGCATTACTGGCTTGCTAGTCAAAGTAGAACCTTTTCTGAAAATACAGCTCTGTGTGGTCCCACTGTATTCACCAAACCATGGTTGGTCTCTCTGATTGATGCAATCTTCTTCATGGCAATTAATTTTTTCTTCAGTTCTTTCCCCTGTTCCAGAGAGAGACCTAAACTACTTCCCATTTGTCATGAATTTCTGAAAACAATTAGCCATATTCTGGGCAAATGTGATGTTTCTCTTCTAAGTGTTCACAGCAAAGATAAGGAATTGCTGTGAGAGGGTCCAGAAAGAGCTATTTGTCTGAAAGGAAGAAATCAACATTTCCAAGCCAATTTGCCTCTTCAGGCTTGTCTCCCACATTTCTCTTGTGGCTCAGGAAGATGTGTGCAGCAAATATAAAGGGAAATTAATATCAGAGGGATGTTCAGATGCAAAAATCGGTTTGTGTCCATCTCTAGTTCCTGGGATACATTGATATGAAATTTAAGGAAGGCTCTGTGCACTGGTTTGTGGCTTTTTTCTGTAATGAACTGCAGAAGCAGTAAATCATATCCAGAAGCATGTAGTCATGGCAAATGACTCAGTTCTTTCTACTAATAAAAGCAGAGGCTCCAGTTCCTGTCTTACAGGGTAGCTGATTGATTTACAACATAACAGCTTCTCTTTCAGGTTTCCGAGTATTTGTGTTCAAATAGATTTGGAAATCGAACTGATGAAACCTGAAGATAGGGACAAGATTGTGATCTTAATTGCTTCTGAGAATGGATCTGTTCAGATTTTCTAGATTGTAAAGGAGGAAAAGCCAATTTATAAAATCTTGTAACAATCCAGTGGAATTTTTTATTGTTGTTTGAATTAATCATCTGCCTATTATTAATCTTAATCCTTTGGAGAACACAGACAGCCTGTGTCACATTATCTTCCAGCAGAGATCCCTGGGTTTTCAAACCTTCTCTTAAAAGGGCAAGGGAAATCTTATCTGTTGCATTTCCTCACAGCCATGTTAGCAAAGGATCTTGGGGATGGTCACAGCATGGTTGGTAGAAACATAAAAGCAGAACCCCTTACTATTGTAGATGTCTTGGTTTTGGATGTATCTTCCCAAAATCTTGGAGCAGCTGCCGCTTATTCTTACTTTGATCAGCTTTGAGCTGATTTTTGCTTCTTCTGTATGGGAAAGCAGCAGCAAATCTGCTTTCCTTGGGAATGTATTTGGTGGGTACTGCATGTGAGAACCCTGGGAGACTTTCCTCTCATGTGCTAAGAGCCATTGAGCTTCATTTACACAAAGAGTCATTATACACAGAGAAACTACAGAGACCTAATACAATTATTTCCCAAATCCCTGCTGTAGATGGGTACATCTCTGTTACATGGATGTACTTACACTCATTCAGCTTAACTGAGTAGCAGACCAACTGCAGTGGGTAGAAACTTGCTGAAGAAACAAAGCTTCATTAAAAACAAAAATAAATCTCAGTATCTTTTACAACAGTGCAGACTGCAATTCAGTTTCTCAGCCTGGCAAATCTTCACCAGAGATTTCTTTGTAATTAGTGGAGTCACTCTGAATTCACATTCAAAGAAGAGCAGAAACAGAATATAGTTCCTTTGGAATTCCTGAGTCTCTCTTGCTTGGTTTCCCAGTCTTTGCAGTGTACTAATTTAATCACTTATCTTAAATTGTTCATTGCTCTTCATTTTAATACCCAGCCCATCATGTTACAACACAGTATATTGGGAAACAGTTTATGCAACCTTCTATTACTGCTGAGAGAAGGAAATGAAGCATCAGTTATACTTGTTAGCCAGAGAAGAGGGAACAGAAGTAAATCAGCTTGGGCTGTAGCAAGGTAATTTAAGCAAAAGGAAAACTTTTATGTAGTGTCTTTAAGCTGTGTATCAAGATGCTCAGGACCAGTATGGAATCAGCACATCAGGACATCACAACTTGACCAGACAGCTGCCTCTCAGGGAACAGTAGCAGATAGAGAAATCAGCTGGGCTGTGCTTGATGAAGTACTTTAGACTAGATGGCAAACTAATATTTCTGTTCCATTTAAATGATCTTCTATCCATTTTTCTGTAAAATTAAGGATCCTTGGGTTAAAAAATGCAATGGATGCACACAGAGGAAATCAGGTGAACAGCAGAAACTACCAGATCCTCTCAGTGCTGGAAATGTCCCATTTCTCTTTCCCCCAGAGTACATACATAAGAGCATCAGAGATATACACTTCCATGTCAACTCACATCTGTACCTTCTATAGCACAGACACAAATCCAGTCACCTTTTGTGCTTCTGAAACACAGATTCCTTCTCATTTCCCAGCCGTAGAACAAAGAATCTTGATGGATGTCAGGGACCCATCACAATGGACCCTGCAGATCAGACTTGTGCTGTTCACTGGATACCACACACAGGCCATCACACTGGGAGCACATGCAACCATTTCTTGCATTTAAAAATCCAGCATTATTTTATTATTTCAGAGTCTTACATAACTGCATGGTGAAAATGAGAACACAGATCTGGGCTACAAAACATTCCAGCAATTCTCATTGCAAAAGAAATATAAACTTCAGCATCCATCAAACAATTCTCCCTCCAAATGAATAGTGATCATACAAATCCACCATCTCAGCTTGAGTTCCTTTGCAAAAGAAAGCCCTCTGGAGTTATTAAAAATAATAATAAAGTAATCCAGGCTCCCAACAGACAGCATTTGAACATCATGTCAAGTTCCTATAAAGTCATGCAGCAACACCTCCTTTTACTAATTTCCCTGAATCCCCAGTGGGTTCCCCCTGCCACAAATTAAGCTTACATTCCTTTCTGTGAGCCTAGCAAAAATTGCAGACCCAGTGTCCCCTGTGCACAGCTCCTTGAGGTCGGGTGCTCTGGGCTGTCTGGTTGTTACTCATGCCTCCCACTGTGAGGCCCGATATTTCCCTGCCCCATCATTTTCCTTTCACCCCCCAGCATGTTACAAATCACTGTTCCCCTGCAGGGTGTCCTGGAGAGCCACTTTGCCGGGACAATGCCGGGTCAGTGACAGCATCAGGCGCGTGTTGAGTGATCTCATGGGGAGGGAGCAGTGTTCTGCTGAAGGCACCAGTCTTCTGCATTTCTTTTTAATTGGATCTTCATTCTGATGCCTTGGCAAAGCCCAGTGATGTGCCTACTGCAGATACGGCAATCTGTGTCCAGTTTCTCTTTGTGTCTGTATTCCCCGTCCTTTTAATCTCAGTTTTATCTTCCTACTGTGTTTAGAACTCCCTATTTATTTTGTTGTTGCCCTCTTCTCTGTGTATTCCTGATCAGCTTCTTCCCTCCCTTCCTTCCTTCACTTAGAAGCACCACACTGCTTGGCTTGGCTCAGCTCACAGAACCCCACCATGTGGCTGTTCAACATGTTCAAGGCAAGCCCACATTGCTGCTGCACCAGACCCAGAGAAAGCAGAGAAGAGTGGCTAAAATGTGGGGTACACATCACTCCTCAGCTCCAAGAGACACCAACTGCCGTGTGGATCAGCAGCTCAGTCCTGGAAGCACACGGGTTCTTAGGTAGCTCTTGGGGACCAGCCACCCATTTGGAAGGTCATTCCCGTGATCAGAGAAAGGTCAGTCAGCCTTCCAGTTGTCCTCATTAAGGCCTCACAGTTTTGATTAGGCTGCAGACACAGCCACAGTTCTGTTTGTACTCCTTATTTCAGTGACAGGAAGGGAACAGCGGTGGTGGAGATTCTCTTAAGAGAGCAGCACACTTTGAGGTTAGGTCTAGGGCACCCATTTAGTGTTTGTCAGCTGTAGCAGTCAGAGCCAGAAACTGGCAGTGTTTCCCGTGGGGTTCTGCTCCCTTGTCTCTACAAACATCTTCTGCAGAAGTTTCACCTTTTAATACTTCACTTTTTCCACACTTATCTTCATAAACATAAAGATATATAAGATTTTTTCCCCCTTGTGAAGCGTTGTCAAGGCATTGGGTAAAAGACACAATATTATAATAAAGGGTTATTGTCATTACTATTCATTCAGTGAGCACGTTCAAGGGAAGTTTGTTTAAACTGTGCCACTTTGCCTAATTAAACAGTCAGCCATGAATGAAGCCACTCAGAGACAGATCTTTGTCCTGGTGCCACAGTCACCAAAGGTCAGAGCAAGGGCAGGCAGGGCTCCTCTTTCCCCATGCTGAACTACAGCATAGCAGTAAATATTCACCAAAAATTAGCATGCCACTCACAGGCAGGTGGCAAATGTATGTGTCAGTTTCCAAACAGCATGGTTTTCAAATACCCTTGGTGACAGGAAAAATATTTAAAGTGGGCAGAAGAGTGATCAACACAAAATATTAAAGGCATTAGAACACGTAGAATTGGTGGTGACAGAGTCATGGCTGACACTGCAGGCACAGAATAAGTTTGCTCATATTTTCACATGAAAGAAACCTGCAAGTGAGAGGAAGAGTGCCCATACATGACTTCTCTTCCCTTATCTTCCCAACAATTACATCTACTTACCACTCCATGTTTTTTTCCCCAAGATCTGGTATGTCTGGGTGAGCCATGTGGAGGAGAGCTCTGGTGAACCACTGGTGAAATGGAGTCATAGAGGAGACAGAGGTGTGCAGACAAGTTGGGCCAGACCTTCCAGAAGCTGTTAGGAAAGGAGATTCATATGTGTGCTTGCTGAGAGGATTGGCCCAGCAAGTGCTTTCTGTGCAGTGTGCCCACAGTAATCCATGGAAGGACAGTTTGGAGGAAAATGCCCTGAGCCCAGGCTAGGATGGACAATGCATGGATGCAACATCACAGTGCCAGCAGCTGGGAGGACTTTGGTGGGGTGAAGTAATTCAGGCCTTTCTCCCAGGCAGCTAGAACTTGCAGTGGGGACTGTCATCAGGAGAGGCTCCCAGAAAAAGCCTGGCCCTTTCATGTTGGGTGACTCTTGCTCTGAACCTCCAGGGACTTAAACACAGTTATTCTACAAGTGCATTCACAGCAAAAGGAGTCTGTATGCCTCCCCCTCTGCCCCCTGTAGCCCTCTTGACACAGGGCAGAACATATCTCATCCTACAGCCCCAAAGCTGATTTGCCATGTGCAGCAGCTCCAGTTAGATCTCTTTCTTGGACAGATTCCCTGGCATGACTTAGGTGCCCGGAATGTGTGTCGTAGGCTCAGCAGATCCCACCCAGGCAGTGATTTAATCTGACAGTTGTACTTATTCATGGTGACATCCCGGGCAGCAGCAGCACAGAATGTTCAGGCAGTGCAAGGAGGAGGAGGAGGAGGGATGGGTGGGTGCCACCAGCACAGCCAGAGCCCAGCTGAGGGGAGCTGGGGCTGCCTTTGCATTCAGCCTGTACCAGTCCAGCTGCTCCCAGAAGGAGCTTATTGCAGATACCCATTCAGTAGGCTGCCTCAAGAAGAGTAAATTATGTATTTGGAGAAAAAAGGAAGGGGAAATAAAGAAGTGTAAAGCAGTCAGCATGATGGAGCTGCTCTTTTTAGGGAGCACAAGTGTGCAATTAGCCTGGAGCAACAGAATGTTATTCTTTGCCATGAGACACCCACTGGAAGTTCCTGGAGGGAGCCTGGGCCTGTAACTTGTTTTTCACACAAGCGTGGGTCTGTGGCAGGCTCAGGTAACTGAGCTGTGGTGGGGCTGCACTGGCTGGGCTGGGAGACCTGGGGATTGTGTGCTGTTCAAAAGGCAAAAGGAGCATATGCACAAACGTGCCTGAAAATGGGGCTTTCATTGCAGGTCTGTGCAGCGTCACAAGCCCCATAGTTCTTCAAGCCCATGGTGCAGGCTCTTGGCATTAACAAGAGTTTGGTACTTACCAGATATAAATGTTCTTTACGATTCTTCAGGGCTCTCTCTGAGCTGTGCATTCATTTACGGAAATACCGTAACCTGAAAAATTGAATGCAAAATGGTGCTTTAGACATGCTCTGGCACAGAAACAGGAATACTAAGCTGAAACAAAATGTCCAGCTGTGTCTGCTGCACACAGAAACACAGAGCTGCAGCTTCTGCTGGGGTCAGTAGTTGCTCACAAATGCCTCAGAGCAAAAATAAGGATGTTAGCATGTCCCTCCACAAATACTGTGTTTCCAGCCTGTCTAATGTGACTCCCAGGATCTCCATGTTCCTCCAGGATCCCAGATTCCTGGGTTGCACAAGTGCCCCTGATGTGATGTGTTAAGTTTGCTTTTGTCTATCCAAGCAGATTTGCAGAAATTTCTGTATTCCATCTGTAGCCTAAATTGTGAGAGGACAGGAGCGTTTTCTTCTGGATGCTAAAGCACTTGCCAAAAGATCTGGCTATCAGAAATGCATTTTATCCTGCACTCTTGGCCTGAATATGTTAGAATTGGTAGATGTCCCAATAAATTTGAGCAGTTCTGATTTCTACCGTTTTGACCCATGTTTGTGGTAAATCCTAAACATCTGGATTTGTTGTCTTCTGCATCTGACAGCCTACAAAGAGCAAAACTTTGCTTCAGAAGTCTGTGAAGCTGGGACCTGGTCTCAACAAAGTCAGTTTCATTTTCTTTTTTAAATTCCTGCTGGGATTTTAAAAGGAGCTGTGCTCTGTGTAGGCTGACTTAAAAGCCAAAAGGAAAAAATAGGAAAAGAAAAGGAAAAAGGTTTCTTGTAAACACAGTGTCCTGAAGCTGCATCCATTTGTACATGTCATTTGACAACTGTCTGCTTCCCTTCTGCTTCTCTTACAGTAAAGTCCAGGTACATTTAGGACTTTTCTCTGTTATCTGTGCAAGTGTGCAAGGAGATTGGCTGCAAAACAAACTTCTGAAGACACAGGCAAGGGTTGCTAGGCACATTCTTTGTTCTAGTAAAGCATTTATGATTTAATGAAGATGGAAGAGGATCCTGAAAGGAGATCTGTGCAGAGAAACAATTAAATGTTTGCTATCTTAGACATGGGGAGGGAGAGTGAAAAATTTCCCCTAAAAAATAAATTGTATACAAGACAGTCAAGAAACACTGCATGTTGTGATGGCTTTGAAAAAATTGTGTCCTCTCTTTTAAAATTACTGATTTTTAGAGATGCTGATCTTCTTGAGCTATCACATTAAGTGTAGCTCGTTGTGCATGTGCCTCTCAGAGTCAAGGCCAGGTTTTACTGAGGTTCTGTTTTCTGGGGAGATGGATGCCTTCACTAATGATCCCCCCCTTCCATTCCCTTCACCCCATATTTGAGTGTCATGGTGTCTGGGTGGCAGCCTCCTCCTCCTCCCAGATATAAGGGGGACTGTCCTGAGTGCTTCCTCCTTTCTTGAGAAGATCACTCATGTGGTTGCTATTCAGGTCCTTCCATGACTCACTTAGCAGTTGGCATCAGCAGTAGGTGGAAATATATAATCCCAGGCTGAGGATCAAATTTGGCATGGAAGGCAAGGGGTAGGTGACAGGGAAAGCTTTGGGCACAGCGTGTGCATTCTCAGACAGCAGCAAGAGGGACACTTCTGCCCAAAAACTGCTCCTCCAAACCCCATCACCTCTCCAGAAAAGTAGTTCCTGCCTGGGAACTCTTGAATTGAGAAATTAAGTAATTCAAGCTGTACAAAAAGAACTTGTTTCTCAACAAGATGTTTGGGAATGAGCTTAATTCATTCAACTCCCAGCACCTGCAGCATCAAGCATGGGGTACAACACAATTGTGAGGTTTGCATTTACATTTTGAAAATAATCAAAAGTTTTTACTTATATTTATTTGTTGTCTGGTGTTCTACCTTCCAGAGTTCATAACTTGAACCGGCACTTTGCAATCAGGACAGGCAAAATATTTTCTTCCTATTTCACTCAGGCAGAATTTCTCAGTTTATCACATGAATTTAGAAGCTGGGGATTAGAAAAACTATCAAATATTAAGGAGGACATAGATAAAAGCCTGACATTTGGCAAGCTTCTATTCTGCAGCTGTAACCACTATCACTTTCAGAAGTGGGAAAGATCAAGGAGATTATAGAAATTGTCTCACAGGGACAGTTTCCTAAGTGTGTGTGCTCTGGAACAGTTTGAAAGACTTGTATAAATTTTTTCAGGTCACAAAATGAGAGGTTGCTTTTCCCAAATCATACTGAATTCATAGAAATGGCATCTCTTTGCTAAGAACAATAAGAAATTTGATAGAATACTTTTGGCTCAATAACAGGCTGATTTGGCAATGAAAGTAGGTCAGTTCCAGACTTCTTTTTCTATCCTTTTTTTTCTGGGTGTTAGAAAGAAAATATATTTTTGATATTAAAAATACAACATTGTGAAATCTTGCTCTGGCATAGGTTGGTTCCTCTTGATGCTTATTAAACAAGTGATCTAATTTCAGCTTCCAGTGTTCATTATAAAACTGCCAGCTTAAACTTTTCTGTCAAGGGAGCAGTCAAAAATTGCATTTTATATCAGTGAAAACTACTATTCCTAGTCCACAGGAAAGATGCCATTTCCGATATTAAGGTGGTAATGCCTTATAAGGAGTGGCTAGATAGATGCCCTTGGAATTTTCCAAAAGGGACTTGTTACTATGGGAAAAAAAAAATCAAACAGATGGTTAAGATGAGCTAAAATCCCATTGTAGAAGACAGAAAGATTTTTCTTATTTGTGTGTTAGCCAGCCAAGTACAGGCAGTTGGAGACTGGGCTGTGTCATGACTTGTTGATACGTGAGAATTTCAAACTGCCTTCTCCCCAGTAATATTTTTCATGTGAGAGGACTACATATGCCTTTATGGAGTAGAGTGAATGCACAATAGACAATACACACAGTATGTGTTAGACTGCTGGGGACATATAAGATGTTCAGAAAAAGGCTGGCCCCTCAGGAATTATCAGAAAAGGAGCTGAATCTTTTTTGGTGGGCTGATGTGGTTCTCTGGATGTCACCAAATGTGACCATCATGCCTGTGATTTGTAGTGGCAGAGTGTGCTTTCCTCTCTCCTTCTCCAGTACCTGGCACCAGGGAATTTTTTCAGAACCCTTGTGTTGGAAGTCTGGTGCCAGTCCTTGAGCTAAGCTTGGGGACATTGGTCTAAGCGTGTTTTGGGGACATCAGTCCCCACGTGCCAGCAAACCCCATCTCCTGCTGCAGATTTCTCACGTGCTGCTACATGTGTGACTGCTCAAACGCTTCAAAATCCGGAGTGTCCACATGAGCATTCCTGCTTGTCTGTGAGTGGAACCTGTGCCTGTGGACTTGGCTGGAGATCTAGAGTAAAGGACATGTTGCCCTTTCAGCTCCACTCCTTATTGCCACTTAGAAACAGGGAGGCACGTGTGGAGCCAGCAGCTGTTCAGGCAGTAAAATATATCCCTTTATTTGTTATAAGAACAGGCTTTCTGGGCCAGGCTAAAAACCTTGTTGCTCTGTATCCTGTCTTTCGGAGATGGTGAAGACAAAAGATCAGATGAGGCACAGAGTGATCCTTTGACTGGTTTGGCCTCCAACCTTCCAGCAGTCTGAGATTAGGGATCTCTTGAGTCAGAAATCAGGAAATGCTGGCCTTTCTTAACTTAGGGGTTTCAGGGAGTCAATATCCTCTTACTGTGGTGGTTATCTTTTTTCTGGATAGGTTGCAAAAGCTTTGAATATGCCCGTGTGTAAGTAGGGAGGAAACACATACCAGAGTGATGAGCATACCAAACTGCACCTTTGGCATAGTACTGCAGGGAAATTGTAGAAAGGGTTTGCTTTGCCCCAGATGAAAAATCCTGGCTGACATCTCTGACCATGCGGCTCCAAACTGATCCATGGGTGCAATTTGAGGGATAGGGCAGCCTGTGGTTGGTTTGCACCTGGTGCACGGCCTTGGGGAACCATGGCAGTGACTGTCAATAGGACTGAGCAGGGAGGGCACGCCCAGAGCGCAGGATCTGGCCCTCAGAACCCGAAGGCTCAGAGGTTAAAACAGCAAATGATAAAGCAGATCTCCAGATAAAGCGCCGTGCGTCACCATCCCTTCTGCCCAGCTGCTGAACTCACAGCTGCCCTGTGCCAGCTGGTCCTGGGGACTTAGGGCAGAGCTGCTGCTGGCAGCACACACGTTTTGTGCCTTTAAGAGGTTTGGCTTATCCAGGCTGGGACTGGGTGAAACTGTGTGGGCTGACAAAGAGCTCTTGTCCCTTCCCCCATCCCTGCCCCGCCAGGAAATGAGTTTGTGCGGCGGCGGGCTGTGCCTGCAGCCTGCTGCCATGCGGGAGCCTGGCACCCACAGCCGTGTGCTCACACAGGGCACCGGGACACAGCTCCTGGGACACTGGGATCCCACACGGACCAGGGCGAGCAAACGGGGGCTCTGCTGCCCCGGCAGGGCACGGAGCATCCCGGCTGTGCTGAGTGTGGGGCGGGGAGCCCCAGGCACTGAGGGGCTGCTCGTGTCCTGGGTTTGGGTCTCTCGTGGATAGGTCCCAGCCTGCAGAAATTCTTTGGGCAGATCATCAGGGAATGTTTTTTCTTACCCTGAGAGCAACTGGGGATCCCAGGCCACCTGGAGGCATGAGCAGCAGGGTTAAAGGAGACTTCCCAGCTGGGAAGGCAGGAGAGGGGAAGTGACCCCAGCAGCCCTGAGCACAGATATCTGTCAGCACAAGGACCACTGGAGCTCGGCACTGAGCTGCCTGCATCCTCACTCGGCCTGGGTGGGACTGAGAGGGCAAGAGCACGTTTCTCCACTTTCAGAGGGAGAGGAATGGCACCACGCTTTGTTCCTCACATCTTCGCACCTGCTGACCCCTTGCAGTGCGTTGGGACTTGGGGTTAGGGGGAATCTAAAACTCCTGAGAGTCAGGAGATGGGGAATGTGTACCCTGCTTGTTCAAGGTCCGTGTTAGCAACAGAGCAAGTCAAAGCACTTCCAGCTGCTGTATAAAATACAGCATGTTCCGCTGAAACCGAATTAGTGCAAATCAGAGGGAGTCAAATATCTAAGTCTTTCCTCTATATTTACATAGTATTTCTTGAGAATGAAAAGTGATCAGTTTTCATCTGGAGTTTTGCTGGGATAATTGGAAAAAACTATAGGACAAGATCTATGTAGTTTGATTCAGGGTGGGTACTCCCTTATTATCACTTTGTCTAAGCAATGGCACATAAGTTTAGAAATGTTTACCTCCACGTTTACATCTCAGGACAGACCATTTAAGATTATGTAAAATCAGCTACTACAGAAAGAGTTAATACTGAGAGATGTGGAGGGGGAGGCTTTGGGGAAAGTCAGGGTATCAGGTTTTCCTCTAAGGGGCTCTCAAATGATTCTCAGCCCTGCCAGAACTCAAACATCTCCTCTCAGCGAAGCCAAGGATGTCTGTCTCTTTGACTCAGCTGCCAGAGTCACATTGCAGAATTTGATCCTTCTGCAGTGTCCCCTCTCCCCTCTTCTGATCAGCCTGTGCCCACTGCTCTGGTGAAGCCTGAAGCACTTCCAGACGGTGAAAGTGCAAGTGATCTCCTGCAGCCCCGCGGGCAGTGCAGCAGGTCCCGTCTGCACATCCCAGACAGTCGCAGCCTCCGTGCTGTCCCCTGCTGTAATGCTAGATGGCCTGAACAGATGGGGAGGTCCTGTGGCAGGGCTCAGGCTGACAGCTGCTTTGCAATTATAAGTCTGGAATGCGATTTGAGGGGTGTAAGATACTTAGTGCTGGGGCCTTAGAGCAGGAACATGCATCAAGTAGGTCAGGCTCTGCACCAGGGGAAGAGTGTGGGGAGGAGCTCAGCTGTGACCAGCAGCTCCTTCTTTAGTAGGTTTTTGTTTTGATGTAATTTTGATCGCTGAGATTTTACCTCCCCATTTTTGGACCATTTGTTTATATGTTTTATTCTTAGATTTAATTTAGATAGATTTCATTTATTATGAAGACTGAATGCTTGTGGAGTGGGACTGTGAATTTCTCACTCATTTTAGCTTTTGGCAATTGGTCTTTATTGGGAGTGTAAGAGGGCTTACCCACCTGGCCTCTTTCTGAGGAAAGAGAGCATTTATATCCTGGTTTCTTATGTGAGAAAACTTTGGTCTCACTGGAAATTCACCTGGAACTCAGCAAAGCATCCTCCTCCTCCCTTGAAGCACCCTCATTAGACTGACTAATTCATCTGAATCTGATTTTTCACTACAATAGACTGTGTTCTGAGGGGACTGACTGCATGTTGGGATAATATCTGACTTAGCTCTACCCTTGCCCTGCCTGGTCTCAGCCAGCTGAGAGGTCTCTGCATGGTTCCCCGTCCCATGGTGAAGAGCAGGGCAGAGCTGTGCTGCAAGAAGGTGCAGTTTGCACATTGGGGACCATGGGATGAGGACAGGATGAGTTTTGACTGTGGGGAAAGAAAGAACTTCGAGTTCACAAAGCCAAAAAGCCGTGCAAAATGGGCAAATAACCAAGTCAAGCAAGTGAAAGCCATGCTGGAGAACATGATAGCCAAACACGTTTTTTTTCTATTTTCATGCAGCAGCTGAGATAATTTACTGCTGCTGCTGTTGCTCCCTTTTTATGGCTCTCCAGTTTTGGCACAATCATGTAATTAGCCCTGGTTTGTCTGTGGATGTTTTTGTTTTGTTGATCTGTCTCATTACTGAGGAGAGGCAATCAGGGACGTACATACCCCAGTGCGGGGCACTCTTGACTTTTACGGGGAAAGTTCATTTATGCAAACCCAACTGTGTGTGTATATATATATATATATATTTAGCTGACACAGAGTTTTCAGCTTCCATCCTTTTGTGTTCCTAATACCATAACCAACCTGTGCCCCTGGGATCAGAGTTAGATAGTCAGAAAAACAGCAGTGAGCAGTGCCTGAAAAAATCAGGGCAAAGTCAGCAAAAACAAGCCGTGTTGGCGAAGTCACTGCTATCAGGCTTTCTCACAGAGGGATCATCACTCAGTCTTCTGATATTTTCTGACCTTGAAAAGCTCCTTTTACAACTTCAGCCCAAAGTGTGACTGCACTGTTTCCCAGCTTCCACAGGCAGCCATGAGGAATGAGGGATGATGCCCAGTGAGGTGTCCTGGTGTAGGGCTGTGCTCAGAGACACCTGGGAGGAAAAAAAATAAGGAAACTCTGTAGTTTGGATGTAAAAAGTACTGGTAAAACAGAGATCCAAAGGATGTTTGTTGCCGTTCTAAGACTCAGAACACTCACAATGTCTGAGCTACTGCCTATAGAGCCCAGTCTGTGAAAATCAGTGTGTGGAGCAGAAGCTCACTCTGTAAACTTTTGTGAAAATAATTGTCAAATATTCCTCTTCCAAGATCTCTGAGAAAATGGGCTTGTTTGGATCACTCAGAAGTGGAAATACTCATTATTTTATGTTTTCATCAGACCTAGAAATAATCCCATTTTTACAAGTGCACAGTCCTTTCCAAGCACCTATTTACAAAGTGTTTCCAATATTAATATGACTGTCTAATTTCTGAGCTTTTAACACCGATCAGCAAATTCAAACCTTGAGATTTTTTGCCTTTCCTTGTAAGTATTTTGTCCTTTCAAATTATGGCAATCCTGTAGAGTGGCAAGACTTCCTGAGTCAGTGAAGTCTCCATTCTGTGGCTATAAATCTTCAAGGGAATTGTGTGGGAAATTAATGTGGTCTGACTTAAAGAGAGAAATAAGTTTTTGCCCTTATCATACATGGATAGATATTGCTGTCTCATAGTAATGGCACTGTACTATTACTAACATCAAGTACTTAAATCTTATATGTTGTGACTTCAAAAATGTAATGAAGTGGACATAAAAATCACAAATTTGTTTTTAAGAGCAAAATTTTTTATTACTCTTATGACAACTCAATTTTATGTTGTATTTTCATGCTTTTTATCCAATCTTTTGGGTAGAACTAGAAAATTGCTTTAAAAAAAAAAAGAAAGAAAATTTTCTTCCTAAAAAACTAGAAATGTTCACCATGCAGAAACTTAATTTGTCTTATCTCCAGTCATTATTTTGCTTGGTTGCTCTTTCCAGTAGCAGATGTGGAAAGTGCTCACCTTGGTCCCTCAGCCTGAACCTCATGTTCATGGGATTTCTTTAAAAGCTTGAAATCAGGTCAGGCTTTTTTGTAAAATTATGGGACAAATACAAATTTTAGCATGTGATGAGGTACTGTATCAGAGCATTGACCTCCTATTTTGAGGTGGGCAAAAAAAAATATTGTTTGTTTTGCAGGAGATCCTGAGTGTTATGAAACGTATCCAAACTGTGGCCTGGCTGACCGTGCAGGTCCCTGACACAGCTCTGGGATGTTCAGCAGGGTCACTGTCTTTAGTCTGATCAGCTCTGCTTCCCAAAGCCAGTCTTTGCTCTAGCTTTGATATGTGCAAGGATCAGTCTCGCAGTGACCTCTGGAATGGTGTCTGTGGTCCTCCAAATCAGTGCTGAGTCCCCCTCCCGTCCAACGTCACTGCCCCTTGTCCCCAGACCAGGACAAGCTTTTTGCAGCACAAATGCATAAACAGCTCTGAAAATTCAGCAGGATTTTTTGCCATAAGGAACAGCAGATGGTGCCAGACTTTGCTGCACACAGACTTCCCAGCTCCTGTTTTGATTTTCAGGAGTTCCACTAGAAAAATTTGCATCAATTTTGCCACAGTGGTAACATAACACCTCCTTTGGGTACTGAATCTACCTGATCCAAAGGGTTTACCTTGAGCAGTCAGAGACAGTGTAATGTGCATGACTGGCAGTTTGGAAAGGTTGAATATTTATTAATGAAGTTAAATAACTGTAGATTAAAGTGTTTGAAGTGCAGCAACAGTAACAGTATAACCCCTGCTAGTGTGACAGACTGAGCTTTATGGGAGGATATTTCCAGTGTCTTTGGGAATTGTATGAAACAGAAGCTGCCTGCTCAGCTTTGGACACAGGATAGGATGGTTTGCTTTCCAGGATCATAGGAGAAGTTTATCTCAAATTAGAATTTGTGCATCAGCCCAAGTGCAGCGTGACCAACCAACCTCTAAGCCTTTGAGATGCCCCCTTTCTATACTTTACCAAACCCTTCCTCCCCCGTGCCAGCCTCGAGTTCTCTTTGCACAAAGGCTGTGTGTGACTGGAGGGGACACTGGCTGTGCCAGCCTCAGTTTTGCCCTCTGTTCTAGAGGGCTGAGGTGCTGCAGGAAATGAGGCAGCTCTGAGGCGATGGTTACTATTGCTAGAAGAGCTTTCCCTGTTTCCTGCCTTGTCTCCCACATTTCTTCCATTTCCCTTGTATGCAGCTGGCCAGGTCCTCGCCGTGATGTGGCAGACACTGGAGGAATTGTTAATTCAGGTTCCCATTCCATCAGGCATTCCCTCCCCCTGCAGGAGGACACCACAGGGAGGCAAGCTGAGGAGTCATTGCCAGCTCCCTCATCCCTGTGAGGCCCATCCTGCAAACAGCAGCACAAGCTGGTCTTGTCCACAACCCTTCTGGAGATTCTTTGACTCCATTCTCCACCATCCCTTATTCTCACAGTAAAAGCATGAATATGGCCTTTGCTCAGTGCAAGGGGGAAGCAGAGCAGTTCTTTGGGGACAATAAAACCTTCCATTGGTAATGGTCAGAAGTAGACCTGAGAACGTCAGGTCACCCCAAAGTCAAGTTCCTAGATTTTCTTTTTATGCCTTTGTTGCAAGATATTCTTCACCCTTTTCCCCACTGAAATGATCAAAGAATTTTTTTCCCACTCTCAAGAGATCTCCACCTTCTTATATCAAATTAAGAGGGACTAAATCTGCTCTGTATCCTCCCCTGACCATGGAAATCTGGGGTAGCTCCATTACTTTCAATGAATTTGCTCATGATTTGCATTGATGTAACAGAAGCAAATCTGGTCCAGAGATCGGAACTGCAGTTGCCATGGGAACAGGCAGCCGTTTGGGAAGCAGGAGGCAGAAGGTTTGTTCAGTGTTAACGTGGGGACTCCTGCATCCAGCCTTCAGCCATGGGAGGAGAATGTCGGCTATATTTGGAGCCCAAGTCCAGGGCTCTATTTCTGACACTACCAATGAGCCCTTGGGAAAATTGCCTCCCACTGCCTTAGTACTGCTTCCAGTAAGATTGGGATAGTATTACATAGGAGTGTTTTGAAAATTGATTCAGTCTCCTAAAATGCTTTGTGAGAGATCCTCAGATGAAAAGCACAGTAGATCACAAACTATTAATAACATTACTTCATGAATACATTAAAAAAAAAGAAAAAAAAGAAAAAGAGGCTGTATTGTAAATGAGTAGGTTCTTATTCAACTGCAGGCATCTCCACAGGACCACTGGGAATGCAGAGCACTAAATCAGCAGTGGAGCAGAGCTTTTGTTCAGGTGTGCCGACGTATCTCGGGTTATTTCGGTCTGACCCAGTGGAAGGTTCTCACACAGTTTAGTCCCAGCTCGGGTTCAGAAGCAGCCAGTAAGCAACCTAATTGAGCTCAAAATCCTCTTCTTAAATTGGATCGAGCTGTGAGTATTAACTGGGTCCTCTGAATCCTCACCTAACACCAGGAAGGAATCAGTAGGTTTGCAGAAGTATTAACAGCTGATGACTTGAATTTATTATGAGAAGAGTATAAAAACCAATTCACTGAGAAAGGCCAGGCAAGTATTGGTCATGTGCAGGTGTGACCTTGAATGTTGAAATGAAAAATGTCTCGGTCCAGGATCTTGATCTGCATATTCACAAGAAGCAAACAGACTTTGTGACAGGTTGCAAGGAAAAGGAAAAGCCCTGACAAATCCACCTTGCCTTGCCCTGGGCATGCAGAACTCTGTTTCCATGGCTATAGGAAGGCACAGCTGAGGCATTTCAGAGCATGTGCTTCTGCTGTGTTTTACAGCAGAGATTTGTGGTAACAAAGGAAATCAAGTATTTGCAAAAAAGAAGAAAGTATCAGTAGTTTCCACTGAATGAATAGAGGCAGCTTTTGTAGATTACTAAGTTTTAATATCAGAGGGGACCATTCTGGCTGCCTGCAGAGCTTTCACCAGGGAGCTTTGCTGCTACTCTTCTTCCACCACTGTTTGAAACACATTTAAATATTTCCTACCTTTGCTTAATTTAGCTGAGGTCTCTTTACCTTAGTGTTGAAAGCTTCTTGCAAACTTGAAAACTTGGTCACTACTATTGTCACAATGGGCCATATTATACTGACACTCCTCTGCGATGCAAAGAGAAGGAATATACTCTAGAATGAATTTTAAAAGACATCAGAACGTTTATGGGTTTTTTTCACATTTTGTTAGTGAATTTGAATTTGAAAAACCTGCTTCAGTTCATTGTGAATGAAGAGATCCATACCCTCCTGCTCTTTTCATTAACTTCCTTCCCCCAACCAAGAAAAAGGCAGGTAATGGAACACAATACTTTCCTTTATTCACCACCATAGGTTTTCCCAAAAAATTCAGAAACCCCTCAATATCTTTCTGATTAAAATACTAAACACTGGATTATTTATTTATTTATTTTAAAAAATTCATTTGGAAGTGCTTACTGAAAACAAGCACACTTAAAAAAACCCACAAGGCCACTTTTCAAACACATTTTTGACCAGCCATAGTTGGATGACAAGTGCTGGTGCCAGACCATTTGCTCTAGGGTTCCCATTGTTAACACTGCTGGAACTGTACTGGTAACAATGGAGGAAAATATGTAGTAAATTTTGTTAATGAGAAGGCGACATTCTCACACAGTAATTTTTTAACATTTAAAAGAACATTCAAAAGCACAATATGTAAAGCAAATTCCAAAAAGATTTATCCTGGGAGAGAAGGCTGAAGCAGAGAAGAAAGCATTTTCATTCCACCAATATTAATTCAGAGAAATGTGTTTGGCACCAGGATTAAAAAATTCTGATCACTGAAGGAGTGGAAGTTTTTTTCCCAAGAGAAAACTGTCAGAGCAGCCAGGCTAATTAACTTTCCTGCTTTAGAGGATGTATATGGTATTTCTAAAAGCAAAAAGGATTCTTTTGTATGGTCTCCCTGTATTTCCAAGCTGTAAAGTGGGGTGAAATGCTCTCCTCCATCATCCTGGCCTGCACACGCCTCTGGAGCACCCTGGGCTGCAGAGGTGACCAGTTCCCCTGGGACTGAGAGTGATTGATATTCCTACAGAGCCAGGAAGGTGAAGGGTTATTTGACAGGAGCATCTTGCCCTGCACTATGGCAGCTAAATAAAGTAAGATTAATGGAGCTAAGTAGATGTGCCCTGGCTGGACAAGGTGATTAAAAGGTGACTTAAAACAATCTACAAAGGTTTGAAAGATATCATAATCATAATCAGGAAGGGGAAGAGCTATTGATAAAAAGGAAAATAGAACCCAGGGCTTGATGCTGAGCAGAAGAAGACATACACTGGGCACTGACACCTTGTTTTCTGGACATAAAGCCAATGTAATTAGGGAAAACCATAAATAATTACTGTGGAGTTTTGAGTGCAAGAGTCAGGTCAATCAGTTTTTCCTCTGACACAAAAAGAAAATGTAAAGGAGAATCTGCAGCTGATAAAAGCAGCACCATTGATGATCTTGAAAGCTTTTCCCCTCTGAAGCTCCAGTGGTTCAGACACAAATGTAAGGGAATACATAAGACCTAAAGATACTTCCCAATGAATACAGGGAAGTTTGCAGGGTCTGATGGACTACGAGTCTTTATGTTTCATAGACCACTCCATAGCATGGGATGCTCCCTGGGAATGGTGTAAGATGCAGAATCTGCAATCTCCAGGTTTGGTATCAAGGAGCTGAAGTGCACACTTGGGTACCTGAGCATCAATCCAGCCTGATCAGACAGAGCAGTGCCTGGGGCTGAATGGCCAAAGCTTCTGGGAGCAGTCACACATTTGCACAGAACCATCTCAAATTTCTTCCTTCTATTTGCTTAGCATTAAAAATTCCATTGGTAGCACAGAATTCCAGAAAAAATAGTCCTGAAGTGTTGTATCAGTGGTAGACTGTTCCCTGCCCTTGTCCTGGTTGTGTCCTAATAGGAAGATTAAGCAGAGACAGTGTGGTTCTCCCTAGCTGTTAAGTCCCATCATTTAATTCCACTTTCCAGTGGATTTGTAGATGAGGAACTGCTCCAGTAAGTCCTCTAATGCTTTCAGCTGGAATCTTTCTGCACATCAGCTACACCTGCAAAGTCCAGGGCTCTCTTTTCCCTGGGCACAGCTCCTCATTTGGGAAGGTCCCTGTGCTGTTACTTGTGGCGCTGCAAGAAAAAATGAAAAACTCTTTCAGCATAAGATGCTTGGGTAAGGCACAGATGTTTAAGTGTGGCTTCTTCAGCAAGTCATTTTATAGTGACAGCTGTCATTTATTTTTGGGCTCTGAAAATATTTCAGTACATTTGCTTTCAAATCCTGCCTCTGAATCCACAGGTGCAAAAGAGCCTACAGACATGAGGGCACCAGCAGGTGAGGGTAAGGAAAGAGCACCTGCAGAGAGGCTGCCAGCACCCCCTGAAGGTGTGCTGTTGGAGGGGTGCTCGCTGAAATTGGCATCCAAAAATCAGCACAGCATCCTGCAGTGTGTCCCTGCTGTGGACTGTGATGGTGTCAGAGTGGTACCCACCATCTGAAGGAGGCGCTCCTGGGACTGGAATTATTTCCCCTCTGCCTGTGGAGTTCCCTTGTGCCCAGAATAATTAGCAGGGCCAGTAGCATTTTAAAGCAAGCACACATGACTGTGTCTCTGATAATGACGCTGGAAAAGTAACAGAATCTAATTATAATTAGAAAACAGCCCCAGCAACGTTCCAGCATCACAACGACCATCCTGACTTTGCCACAACAAGTGTAAAAATACATCAGCATATTTATAGCTTGGCAACTCTGTCCACTTGCAGCCTGGTGACCAGCCCCCTCTTGCCCTGTTCTGTGTTCCCTGCTGTGCTTCACAAGCAGTAAATAACAGTGACTGATGGGACTAATGTTTATAAGGTGTCTACTGCCCAAAGACCCTAATTTTATTTTTCATATTGGTTGATCCACCTCTTATTGTAATCTTCCTGATTGGAGAGACTGTAAATTGATGTAGATTATTAACAATCTCTCAGTCTTGTAGGACACAGCAGCAAGCCAGGCTGAGAGTGACAGCAGAAACTTGAAAGGTGCTTTGGACTAAAACTTTCAGCTTTTTAAGATTCCCTTATTGCTCACTTAATTTAGTCAAGTAATTAATTCCTCATTTCTTCATCCACTACACTGAGATTCACAAAGGTAGTTTTCAGGATTAGTCTCTCTGAGATCAGCTTGGGCAAGGCATGGTTTTGGGAAAGAGTTTGTGGTGAGAGTGGGATGTGAATTTGGTAGGTGAAAGTTCTGCCTGCAGGGTGGGAGGAGGGAGATGTTTTGCTGCAGTTTGTCTGAATGAGTTGCAACAGGACCAGATATTCCATCTTAGATAATTGTCCTTTACTTTGTCTCTTAGCCTGCCTGGCAGAGTTGCCATAAGCACCCGCAGAGCTGCCATGCTCCCTTTTGGAGGTGTCTGCATTCTGCAGGGGAGAATTGATGATTTATAGAAACAGATTTGCACAGAGCCAGTGCAGGCATCACTCCTGAGCAGAGGCAGGAGTGGAGGCAGTGCTTTCACTGCAGCTCATGGGTGAGTTTCTAGATATTTCACATATATGTAACCCACAGGTAGTTTGTTGACTCCTTACCTCCAGTTTTAGCTGCTCTCAGCTGTGCTCTAAAGTTCCTTTCAGGTGCTCTTCAGTAGTCAAGGTCTCTCTGTGCTTTCAGTTTCCTGACTGGTGAAATGTTTGGATTTCTCACTGTTTTCATTTCACTGCTTGTTATAACCGATTAAACAAAATTATAGCTAAAAAAGTCAATTACAAGCCACTCAAGACCTTCAATGCTTTCCCTCCTATAAAACTTTCTTTCCAGCTGACAAGTTTTTTAACTAGTTGCATGGAAATAAAGGGTCAGTTCTGTCACCCTTTCCTGTGTGAATGACTCCCCTGGAATCATTGCTGAAGGTCTGATAACATTTTTTTTCTCCAGTTCTTGGAAAAACTTCCTCTAAAGTCAGTGGTCAAGTTCTTATTGTGGGTTAGATCAAATGTTGGCTCATGAAAGAGAACAGAATTATCCTGAACTTGTTAGGGATGTAATTGACATCTGAATCTCATCTAGGAAATATTCCATGTTTTAATACATTTTTCCTGCCCTAGTAAAGGTTTGACTGTCTGTGAAGCAATTCCTGACTGCTCTGAACCGATTGTCTTTACAAACACTGAAAGACTGACTGACTCTTAATGTACCTAAACCAGACTGGGGGTGAGTTGGGTTGGTTCAGAGTCAGGCATTTCTATTCCAAAATAGAAGTGATCACAGCGGGAATTAATCAGGAAAACTGTTCTGTTTTTAATCCATACTGCTTGAAACCAAATTAACCTCTCTGTGCGCACAAGCCTGAAGGATTTAGCTGAAATTGCTGAAAAGCCTCCAGATTTGCATGATAATTTCAAAGGGGCTGTTCCTCTGAGTGAATGCTCTGTAGATTTGAGCTGCAAGTCTTCCTCCATCCCCAAATATTAATTTCCCCTCTCGCACTTAATAGCTTTATATTTGTTTTTGATGTTACAGGCCATCACGGAACAAGTGCGTCCCTAAAATTTATTTTCTGCCTGTATAGCCTATGGGATGAGCTTGGAGTTAGAGGCAGTGCTGGTATGTGATGAAATAATACTAATGCAGTGACAGCTTGGGACTGGACACAGCTCTGGCAGATGGGGATGGAGGCAGCTTCCTGACCTTCCTGCCTCAGGAGCAGCTGCTGCCACGAGCCCTCCAACGTCAGCTGATGCCAACCCAGCTGTGCTGCCCCTGCCCTGTCCCTGCACCCCAGCCAGCACAGGGCAGGACTCCCTTCTGCCTCCCTCTCAGTTTGGTCTCATTTCCCTGCTGCTGGAGATTTCAGGGTGAACAAAGGTGTAAAGTGATTGCAGTGTTTGTGCTCATGCTGTATTTTGGCAGCAGGAGAGCATTTCTCCCCATTCTTCTCCTGCCTCCTGCACCAGCTCTGTTGGAACCTGGTGGGTGAGTGGACACTGCCCTGCCCAGGCTCGGGCTGCTGTTCCCAGGTCTCTTTGTGGAGCTGGCTCCAGACAAGAAGCTCTGAACTCTCATGGCTTCTCCATCCGTGCAGCAGAATAGGCTTGTGTTGTAGAACCATAGAGAGAACACTTAATCAATATTGGCAGCAAACAGCTTTTGAGCACTGAAAGCAGCAATATCTGAAACATCCATCAATACAGGAGAAGCCTGAAATCCTTAAGCACTCAATTCACAATCTTATACAAGTAGAGGCAAATCTGGGTAGGCTTAAAGAGCGATTTACTTTGCTTGGTTCAGTCCCACCCAACTTTCAGAATTATTTCTATTAGCCAAGAGTTGGCTTGGAAGCAGCCTTCAGACACTGCTGCCTGCATGGCCCTGGGGTGAGCTGCTGAAGAGCAGGAAGGAATATTGGTGTGAGGGAACACAAAAAGTCAGGAACGCTTGCAATTTTACTGTTCTGTATTTTCCATGTAAGGCATTCCCCAGATTTTGAGGTTAGAGGTCATGAAAAGCTCAATAATAAAAGTTCTTCATCTAAGCAATCAGGATCCATGCCAAACAGGAATGATTCTGGGAAATAACCCTTTTATCTTTGGTACCTAACTGTATTAAAAAAAAATTTAAAGCCTTTTATTATGATTAATTTCTTGTGCTCAGGAAGTTTATGCAGCTGTCGTTGATATGGGGTGCTTGTCCCTCGGTTTGTCAGGTCCTGCAAAGTACAGCAGTCAAAGAAAAATTTTTTCAGGCACAGCTTTTTCATTTCTCCTCTGGGTACCTTAACTCCACAGCAGAATTAACTGAAGGAACTTACTGTGAGAAATACAGAATCCTGTAAAGGGATTTAGAAGGATTTGGGAGATTTAAAGATTTTTCATCATCCTTATTTGTAATGATCGATTTATTTTTGTACATATTTTCCGATGTTAAGCCCATGAGGAATATGAAAATCCTATTAAGAGGCTGGAGTAGTTATTTCTGTTCTCAGCTGATGCAACAGTGTACCTCCTGTAAGGGCTGGGCTGTGAAGGCCATCTCATTTCTCTTGCCTCACTCCCACCACTGGAGTCACTTGGCTGTCATTGCACTGATCACCACATCTGTATCTGTGTCTTACTAAGGAGCCCAGCATTGAAACTTGGGATGAAGCTGATTTAGAGGGGGAGAAAGTGGTACAGATTGAAACTGTTCGCCCAGGGACTGACCTCCTGTTGGTCCTCAAGCCATTGCTCTGTCCTCACATTGCAGAAAGTATTCCCATTTTTTAATCCCTCTTTATTTATTCTGTGAGAAATAATCCATTTTATGATCTTTTATTCATTATTTGCTACCTGCTATTATATTTATTACATCTATTATGTAATATTTATAATCAGTTTTAACAGTGTAGATGCCATTTGACTCAAGGGTTTAAGAAACTCCTCTAATTGACCACACACAGCAGCCCAGGATATCTCCAAACCATCTTGATTTGAAATGGAAATTGCCAGTACTGGCTGTCTGCTTTCTGTGGGTAGAAGGCTAGAGCTGAGTCTGCCTCAGTTTTGTTCCCTTGTATGGGGAAGGTCCAGGAGAAACAGGACCCCAGGTGCAGATTTTGGAACTGTCTCCACCCATCTCCTGAGGTTCTCCAGAGACAACCTCTGTTCTTTCTCAGAGAGGAGAATATAGAAAATATATAATGAACCAAAACTTTGAAATGCTAAAATCCTTCCAGACTTGGCCTTGTTTTTACTAATCAAGAGACAGGTGGAGCAATGTGGAGCTGAAGAGAACTCATGAACAGGGCTGGAGCAGAGTCCAGGAATTAATCATGAAGTCATGCCCAGACTCAAATGGAGCTGGTGAAGTAAGCATGAAACTTAGAAACTAGAAGGAAGGGATGAGTGACTCTGGACAAGGCAGCTGCTGATCTGAGGAGACACAGGGAGAAATGAGAGATGGAGTTAAGGTAACAAAGGAATCAGGTAATGTGTTACAGACTATTCTGTCCAAAAATCTCCCTCTGGTTCAGCCATTGAAAGACCTGTAAGGCAAAATATGGTATATTTGTTGAAAACCTCAGACCTGGTGTTGATGAGCAGAAATGACCACTCAACCTGCTTTTCAAAGGACCCACAGTCACCTGCAAGTAGAGCCCTTCACATTCTAGGGATGTTCCTCTTCCAGCAGTGCAAGATTCCACTGGATTTCTAGTTGTAGAATCCAAAAATGTCATAGATTCTGTCTGCAGCTTCAGGTCATGAAGACATTGTGCTGGCATTTGAAGGTGAAAATACTTCCATGTGAGAGGCTCAGATGGGCTGAGAGTGGTGCTTTGAACCCTTTACATGGAAGGTGTGGCACAAATTGTCATTTAGATCATCCCAGAAGTTCCTTTAAGAGAGGAATGTGGTATTGGGGTGACAGAAAGGCAAAAACTGTTTGAGGGAACCTGTTTATTTGAAAAACGTGCCTTGCTGCTCCAGTCTGAATTGTTTGTCTTCCTTGGAATGAAAGAATGTAGGACATGGGGGGGAGGCTTGCCAGAAAAGCCTTTTGGAATTGCAATGAAATGGCTGTGTTTGTGCTCAGAAGGGTCTCAGGCTTGTGTTCACATCTGCTTTAAGTTATCCTGATGTTGGGGGTTTTTTATTTTTTTTTAATTGAGTTTAACATACTGAGAAACACACAAAGCTCTCTGGCCCCCGGGCGCAAGCGGAAAAAACCTCAACAACATCCACTGACCCTGCCACCATGTGCTTCCCAACAAACATTCCCAAACAAATGCTGGCGATGACAAACTGGCCTGGGAGCAGGGGGATGGCGGGTGCCTGACTGGGCGCTCCAGAGCCCGGCGCCTCGGACAGACGGGGATGGGGAGCGGGTCATGAGGGGGGGATTTGCTAACAGTGGGCATCGGCCACACTTGGCAGGTTTGGGGAGCACAGAGCAAGACAATTATCGCATTTTGCTGCGTGATGGATGCTCAGCTGAGCCAGCCCGCTGCTAACCAGGACCAGAGAGAAGCTCTTCACAGGTCTTCCATCCCACTTCTTAGCAAAGGTGGCTCTTAGCAACCTCTGAATTCCTCCCTACATTGAGATTCTTCAGGTTTATATTATTTGTGGAATAAATTGCCTACGGGCTCTCTGTGGCACCCAGGCAGCTGAGGACAGCTGCAAAACACCATGGTGTGATGGTGCCTTTTCCTCCCTGCCTTCTGCATGTCCTGTTCCCAAGGGGCAGGCAGGCAACCAGCCATGAGCCATTCAGGCAGCTCAGCTCTGGCCTAAAAATACCAGAGGTTTTCACAGAGATGATTTCTACCCAGTTCAAAGAGGGAGAGCACAAAAGGAATTTGGCCCTGTGGGTGTTGGTTGGCCCAGATAACAATTCAGTTGGCATGGGCTTGGTCTGCAGGCAGCAGCTTTATCATGTGAGCCTAAAAGCTGGCAAGGGCAATCCTAGTGCCTGGCTGTCCTGGAGGAAACTCGATGTGTCCACCCTCTCCTTTTGCACCAGGGAACAGAGACTGGAGACACCTGTGTGCTGGGCTGATGGATCAAGCACTCGTCCCTGTGCATGCACTTACCCTGGAAGCAGTCAGGGCAAGGCACAGGTCTGTTTTCATGTACAAATGTGGTGTGTGCACGTGTGTGTCACAGAGCCCAGGGGGCTGGAAGAGGGACTGGAGCCTTCACGGAAAGGCAGACATTGTGTCCTCTCTTGCCAGCTTTGGGCGGGTGATCCAGAGCTGCTGTGTTTGAAGGAAAGCTGGTCCTAGGTTGGTTTGCCTTAAAGCACCAAGTTGTAACCTCCAGGAGGATTTCCCTGGTAGCTCAGATACCCACACAACAGGCCCAGGGCAGAGAGCTGGAGGTGCCCTGTGGCTCATGGCACAGCACAGTGTGAGGCAGCCCTGCCAAGTCACACTGAGGGGACACAAGGCAGTGCCCCACTGGCACTCCTGGTGTGTGCAGGCATCAAGGGCAGCTCTGCTGCTTTGGGCATGGCTGTGCTGGTGTGTCTGCTTGCAGGAATCATGGACACTGCTTTAATGAAGTCAGCCTGGGCACAGCTGTGTACCCGGACAGGAGAGGGCAGAGCTGTCCCTGCACCCATGTAAGAGATCTCCTTGTGCTACATACACCTCCAAGTGGCTCTGTGCAGCCTCCTCAGTGTGTCCAACGTGCTCCTAAAGGTTTCTCCTGCTCAGTTTTGTACCTTATTGGACTCACTGGTCCGTTCTCAGGTACTCTGTTTGCCAAGGAAAGGGACTGTCTAGACATGATGTCAAACTGACCAGCTTCAAATCTCACTCAGCCCTGGGGGTAATCACAAACCCAGGAGAGGCCTTATCAGTAAAACACTTTCCCTGCAGGAGGGTAAAGAAAATATGTAGTGGCTAATTCAGGTTTGTGGGAGAGGAGGAGCTCTGTCTCTCTGTCCTGCCAGGCTGGCCCTAATTTTCTGCATCAGGAAGGTGCCCAATGCTTGCTGTACCTTCTTTGCTGGATTGTTGTTAATGATTGTTTGGTTTTAGATAGCAAATCTCAATCTGTCATGCTGTTTTGCTTGTGGGTGAGTTTTGCTTTTCTTCTGAAGAGGTTGCAATTCAGTAAACTCTTATGGCATCTGAGGGGTAACTTCAGTTAAAACCAAAAAAAGAAAGAAAGAAAGAAAGAAAGAAAAAAAAGCCCATTCAATCAGCACATAAAGCAGGATGTTATGTAAGAGGAGTAATATTGACATGGGGATCCCAGGCCTCAGTGCATCTCCCTCTCCTTAGATGATTAAAGGTTTCAGCACTCCCAGGGAGGGGGCTGGCATTGCATAATTTGCAATTGCTTCAAAGCATTTCCCCCTTTTTTTAAATCTAAGGGATCCAGTGGATTTATGACCAGCCTGAGCTTTTTAAGCAGATGGCTGGGGTTGTTATCATTTTTTTTTGACTGATAATGGTAACTCGGCAGGCTGAGAGGATTAATGTGAGAAATGGAAAGCACTAACGCTGTTTTCCCCCTGTGGTGTTTTCCCACCCTCAAAGGGCAAAACACACAGCACCAAAGTTTTGCCTGACTTAAAGCAAGGTGTCTGCTCTGACAAATACTACAGAGCTGGTGTGATTTTCCATTGGGTCGTGTTAAGGGAAAAAAGTCTGGACACTTTTTTACCTTTTCTTCTTTATGGAGTCAAGCTACAGTGGGTTTTTTGTTTTTTTTTTTTTTAGAATTCTTTTAAGTATTTACTTATGACATATACTCTGCCTATCTTATATTTCACCAAAGAAATGAGGACAACCTGTAGACAGAGGAAACCATGACCCCCAAGAAAGGAAGTGAATTATATTCTGTTTGTATTTTTTAACTGCAGTAACATCTCCCTTTTTTAAGCATTTTTGTTAAGCTCAACAAAAATCTTTTGTTATTAAAGAATACTTCAATCTGCCATTGTGGGAAAAAAAGAAAGCTCTCACCATCTTTACTGCTGACTGTTTAAAACATTGACAATCTGCCTTCCTTGCTATGGGAAAACACAGTTCAAAATACTGACATAGAAAAGAAATCTTTCCATGAGCACAAGAACTAATGGAGTCTGGTGGATTTTCATCTGTGTTCCAATGTCTGATATGGTTGAACTCTGCTACAGCTTCCCCTCAGAGAGATCTAAGTGTCCCTACCATTCAACATCTGTTTATTTGCAAAAACTGTATGAAGTTCTTGCCTCTGAGACCTTTGCAAGCCCTGCTTTTTAGACTCACAGCCTCAGGACCTGCAGTTATCGTTTTTTCATTTTCTCTCATTTTTGCCATTCAATCATCACATCTCTTTTCTACTATCATGCAGGATCAAAAGTAAAAGAAAGTGAAAATTTGTGTTTATCCCACTGGTCTGGTTGCTGGAGCTGTATAAAAACCAGATTTTAGAAACTTGTGACAAAATTGTGGCAGCTGCCAACACTCTCTGACTTTTGAGGTCCCCAGCCAATTCCCTATCTCAGAAAAGAGTAGACCAGCCATACCACTGTGCTTCTGGAGGGACATAGAAGAGAAAATGATGTTTTAAGGCAGAGATAAATGCTGGAGAAAAAAAAAAAAAAAGATGAGGGAAGGAGCTAGAGAAGCTAAACCACAACCCAGTTTCAAAGTGTGTCTCCTCTCCATGGGTTCTGTGCTCTCCAGTGCTGCTGGGCTGCAGCAAGGCCTGTGTGCCCCAAGGGGACCTTCCCAGAGGCAAAGGTTGCCAAAAAGCTTTGTGAGCAGAGGTGGGAGAGGGCATCCAAGCTGATTTTGAGCTTCCATGCTGATATGTAGAAAGTGAATTTGCTGAGAATTCTCTGACAAGATGTTTTCTTCGTTGGAAAGCAATGATTAACTGAAAACAACCTCTGTTTCATCTAAATGAATAATTTCCCTCTGAAATACAGGGTAAATTCCCCTGGATCTGTGCCTTGTCAGTACTGGCAGAAAGCCAGGCAGATACTGAGGGTCTACAGCTCCCAAATTCCTCTGCCATGCTAAACTGGGGACCTCAGAGCTCCCATGGTCCCACCTGCACATCCAAGGGGCCAAGAAGGCTTGGGAGTCCTGCAGCTTACAGCATGGGTGAGGGCTCCAAACTTCTTCCCTTCTACAGGAGAGGCAGTTCATTGCCACCAAATGCTGTGGTGCCCAAAAAATAACTTGCAGTGTTTCCAAAGCATTGGATCAGTGTGAAAAGCTTCTTGTATAATGGGTGTTGGGTTGCTCCTCATTCACACACCATCCTCCAACAGAGAGAAAGTGTCTGGTCAGTTTGAGCCATCACAACTTGCTGGGAAAAAAAGTCTTTCCTCTGCAGGATGTTCTAGGCACACATCACATCTTCTTTAGGATGAGGAAGATTTGAAGAAGCCAGGCCTTCACTACTGCAGGATACTGAGGGCAGGTGAACTCAGAGCCAGATCCCTGTGGGAGCAGGGCAGGAGTGCTGACAGAATTGTTACCTGGGAAAAGCCTGGCAGAGAGCAAGAACGCTCTTATTCCAGGTATCTCCTGGCCTCTATCTTCCCTGAAGCTCTGGGGCATAGCTTGGGAGCAAACATCAGTTTAACAGATTCACTGTACTGTAGGCAAAATGTAGCAGGAAAGCAATGAAACTCCTCGAGCAGAATCCAAAGGGGATACATCCCCTTGTTTTGGAGATGTGCTGTTCAGCAGCTGCAGAGAGCCCGTCTATATAAACTGCTCTCCAGAAAACATCTTTTCTGACTGAAGGCATCTCTGTAGCATCATCATGAGCTTGGAAAAGGCTATTAAAGGTGATGTTTGTCCAAAGATCTGATGTAGGTTGTCATCCATCAGAAAGCCAAAGCTATCTCCTTATATTTATACTCTTCCCAGTGTTAATATTCATCTGCTCTTACAAGGTTAAATCATAATTTAGATGATTTGTTCTTCTTTGCTGTTAAAATGCTCAACATATTTAAAACACTTTGAATTCCCATGCTGGTATTGTGAAAGCAGTGTTCATATTTATTATGAGAATGAGGTTAGAAAGCAATCTTGCCTGTGGAGACATCTGGCACTAACCAATCTGAACTGAGTGAAGGCCACTTACAAGTAAGGCTTCTAAGTAGGGAAAGGGACAGGGTGTTCCCAAAGATCCTGGAGCTGGAATTAAAAAATGGACATTGACCTTATTTGCATGATTTGCATGTCTCACTTCAGGACCCTTTCTGGACATTACTACACATACAGCTGAGATTAAGTAGTTATCTAATATAATACTGGTTTCAACTTATAGAGAGCTAAAAATGAACTCCCTATGGACAGTCCAGAAGTGTTCCAGGGAGGCATTGTCAGCAGCCAGAACATTTCTTTCCTGTCAGAGTGGAAATCAGAATCGGTGTTTCCTGCTTGCTCTGGGAGTTACTCGACTCTCTCGATACAAATGTTGTCATTGCTAGACCTAAGCACATATGAACAAACAGACAGCAAAGGAAGTTTGTTGGAGATACAAAGAGTTTTTTCGTACTTCTTCTTTTAAAAGCAGAGAGGAGGAAACACAAGGGAGGAGAAGGGGAGACAAGTCGGATTTGCAGACATAGTAACAATGATCTGATGCAGAAAATGGTGCAATCTTTTTTCTTTAAGGAGTCCAGGGATGACCCAAACTTGTAATAGGTGCCTTTTAAAGATACTGAATGTGGAAAAAACACAGGATGGCCAATGGGAAAGAAAACACAAAATGTTTAAGTGACATGTGCAGGGAACCAAAACATCTTCATCCTCAAAATTTGGGAGATCTGGTAGATGAAACTGCAAGTTTGTTACAAGATATTTTACTAATACATCAAGTTAAAGGTAGTGCTGTGTGGTTAGAGAATAGAAAATGTATTACCTCTCCTTAAGATGGAGGGAGGAAGCCATCTGGAAAATTCTAAACTGATCACTCTGACTACTATAGCATACAGGGCTGTCAGAACAATTATTGAAAGAAACAATAATTAAATACAAGGAAGAAATGGAAAAATGAGATAAACTACAAGTGTTGATAAAGGATAAATCATGTCTGACTAACTTTATGTTTTCTTTGATAAGACAACTGATCTGGAAAAAGGAGATTTGATAGATCACATCTGTCTAAACTTCAGTGAAACAATAAAGGTATAAGGTAATGATGGGGAATTTTTAACAGACCTTAAGAAATTTGAGGTTCTAAAAAAGTGGGAAAAAAAGAAAGGGAGCAGGCTAGAGGGGAGGAGAGAGATGGTAATGTTAAAAAAGATTGAAGGGAAATTGTCAGTTGCCTAAGAAGATGAGGCTAAGATGGGATACAGTTGTTCTGGCACACAGAATCAGTGTGTTAAAACCTATTTAAGCTGAAGATCAACTTCAGCACAGAAATGGAAGGACATGAACTGGTCAGTGGTATTTTTATATTCTACTGAAAATATCTGTTTGGCCCAGGAATTAGAGAAGCTTTCAGGCTTCTGACAGAAAAGCCCAGTTCTGGAGTGACTTTTCAGGAGTAAATCGTCTGTTTCTGAGACATTTGATCATTTTATGGAAGGATTCTCTGTGATAAATGAGGAATGTTCCTGCACAGTTGTCCATATTGTCTGTCCTTGCCTTGCCTTCCCTCCTAGGGAGGCTGAAATCCTGAGGAACTTTAGGTCACAGTAGGTCTGGAAACATTCTTTCATTTACGAGGGTGTGTTGGTTCACTTCTGACACTGTAGATATGAGTCACATGCATTGTGTCTGTGAGGAATGACAATCTGGTAAATAGAACCCTGGGACACAGGGAATCTGGGTTTCATTCCTGTCCTATTTCAACTTGTTTGCATGCTCTCAAATAACCCAGTCAGGATCTAAGCAGCTGAATAAGAATTTTAGTGAACTAAAGGCTCGCTGCTGAACCCACTGCCCTCAGTGAGGGGTCACCTCCCATAAGGAAGCAGTTAAACCTCCCTTTCTGAACATACCTGAGATACCCCATGCTCTTTCTAAATATGCTCCCGTCAGAACATCTCAGAGCTAATTTTCCATCTCTGTCCAGTCACAAATGAAATATTTGTCAATGTTCTCCACCAGCTCTCCTAGGGGAGTTTCAGCTAACACACTGTTGGGAAAGTTTCTCTTTTGCAAGCTGGAGGGGAGGAGAGAAGAGCCCCCAACATTGTACACCACAGAGGGGTGGCACTCCCTGCTTTGAACCCCTGGGACATCTTCCTTGAAGGAAACTGAAAGAATAACACTGCAGCCTGATTTGGAAGGGCCCCAGCACTGTGGGGCTCTGCCCAGCTGTGAATGCACTCACTTGGGATGGGGTCTCTTCTCAGCAAAGGATAAACTCATTTTCCAGGGAAGATTTACACATCTCATTTCATTCTAGTATAGCCTAAAAACCATTGCTGAAACCTCACTTGTAAGATTTTTTTTGGATTTCCACCAACTTCACCTGAGGTCCCTCAGGAGTTTCTCCCTACTAAGAGTTAATAGCATGCATGAGGGCTGTCCTCTGTGCCAGTGAGGAGAACAGGGGAAGCAACTTGCTTTGGTCTCTGCCCCAGGGGTCGGGGAGGCTGAAGGAAGCAGCTGTTTTAGCTGTGGCTTTTCATTTTTCTCCCCCCGTTTGAAACAGTGAGTCTGTGATTTCCTCTGAGTCCAGCCAAACGCTGGCTTTGAGTGACAAACCCTGCAAAGAACAGCAAGGTTGTGGAATGTTTTTGCAGTTGTCAGCCTTAACCCAGAGCAAAATCAGTGAGGCAGCTGCAACCTCTTGGCCCTGGGGCTACCCAAACTCCAGCATCCTTTCCTCTTCCAAAGTGGAAGGCTTGCACTGGCTCTGTGCTGACTGCACAGCCGGTCTGATTTACCTTTCGCGGTCGGCATTTTGGGAATCCTGCCATGTCTCAGGTCCTATGGTCCCTGCAAGGCTCCACGGGCAGTGCAGCTCCTCATCTCCCTGTCCTCAGAGTGGATATTCTGCCAGTGCCCACAGCTGTGTCTTCCACTTGTCCTTTGATCAGTGTCACCATGATGGCCATGGTTACCATTGTGGCCGGTCACAAAATAGTTTCTGTCCCCCCTTAGAGGCTTCCACTCTCCTCCAGGTCAAGGTTTGAGATTATGAGCCGAGGTCTAGTTTTCTTTGTGAAACTTTGCACAATGCAAACGCTCAGTTTTGCAAATAGTGATGAGCACAGCAGCTGGCAAAGGCTCCCAGCAGCCCTGTGATGTATGAACCTGCTTCTGTAGCTGGAGGACAGGGTGGCAAGAATGGGATTCAGCTTGGGTGCCCAGCCAAGTGCAATATACAATGTTTACATGGGCACATTGGTACTAAGCTGGGAAGAAATACCAGGCTTTGTGATATTATGCTTCTCTAATCATTAGGCTACTCTGCAAGCCCTTAATGCATGGGGAATTTCAAAGCAGGCCCTGGAAATAAACCAAGGGAATATCCTCTAGATCTTGATTATTAACTGATTGCTCTTCTTAAACACTTAAGCCTAATGGTCATTTAAAGTCACTGATTATTCCTGATTGACTATAAGCTTGCCTAGGATGTGATTCAGGACCCCAAGAGAGGCCAGGTAAAACTAACAAAAGCAAATACTTTTTTGGATGAATACTAAATGCTGTGGCAAGGCCAGAACATTAATGGAGTCTATGCATGCATTTCAGAGAGAAAATTCAGAGAGAATAACATTAATCAACATAATTCTGTCCTCCTAGAGTCAGGAATATTCATGAATTCTCTGGGTTGGGATTAAGGAAGGCTGCCTGAAACCTCATAAATAACTCTGTAAAACACCTTTCTTTACAGATCTTTTTCTTGGATTCTACTGTTTTTCCTTTCTTTCTTTCTTTCTTTTTTTTTTGTTTTGTTTTGTTTTGTTTTGTTTTGTTTTGTTTCGTTTTGTTTTGTTTTGTTTTGTTTTGTGTCCCTTTTCTCAATGTCTATCAGGATAATTCACCAGCAAGTGTAGCCTTGGTTTCATCTGTCTAGTTTTTGCTGTTCATTACTCCAGGTAAAGTCCCAGATAGGTAGCTGTATCCAGAGCAGAAGAAGCAGGCAGCTGCTGCACTCTTTAACCAGTTGTTTGCTAATGATATCCAACATTTTCAGAGGGGATTAGGATTCTGGGTGCTCCAACATCAATGAAAGGTCATGCATAGCTACCTGATGCTCCCAGAAATTGAGCTCCTTTCCAGGGGCTTCATTGGGGCACCAGCGATTAGAAAACAATTCTGAAACCCATTCATACTTGCAATAAATAATGAATTTGCTTTTCACTGCTGAGACCATGACATGTATGCTTTTACCTGTTATCTGTGAGTGACAAGGAGAAATGGAGAGAAAATATATCTCCCCAGTTTATGAATAATCTCATGAGTCTGCTTCTGAGTTTATTTGTCTAAGAGTGTGATTTTCCAGGTCTATGTGAACAGGGCATCACAGTGCATTTCTTCATCCTTATGCAGAGAAATGTGTGCAGCAGAATGGAGGGAGTGGGGCATAAATGTCCACCCACAGCACTTCTGGATGCAGTCAGAGTTTATCACTGTTTTTCTGGAGCACCTTGTGGACCCCCAGTTATCTCTCTGCATCAGTAACAGAAGACCCAATTACAGCTCAAGAGACTCTCACTGTGTCAATGGTTGTGAAGGCTCCTAAATGATGGTGTGCAAAGAGCTCAGAGGGCCTGAATGCTGGAAGCATGGAGAGCATTGGCCATGTGGTACCTATTAAGAAAGTCAGAGAAAGATTCTGTGTTTAGTATTCATTTGTACCAGCTGAGATGAAGACAGGCAAGCTGACTGGAGCTGTGCACTGACCCACGAAAGTGCTGTGGCCTCTGAGGAAATGCTGGGAGCCCTGGGATAGTTTGTACCACGGAGGAGACAGGCTGGCTGTGCTCAGATATATTAAGGGATGTTCTGAGGAAGAGCACACATCAAATACCCTCATTAGTAAAATGACAGAAAATGCTGTTATGGCTTGAGGCTGCAGCAGGGAACGTTTAGTCTAAATATTAGGATAAAACCTCATCATTCCAAGAAGAGTTACAGCAATTGGAACAAACTATCAGGGGACACTGTGGAATCTCTTCTAAGCTTCCAGCCATTGCTCTGGGAAGAATAAATAAATCCCAGTCCATGACAGTAGTTGGGGTGGTCTGCATGATCCCCAGCACTCCCTTCAGCCTCAAACAATCCTCTGAATGGGAGGGATGGCTTGTTCGGAGGGCCTGCAGCTTGGATAATGCACTGACTACTCTTCCAATTATACATGGCTCTCCAGGGCAGGGCCCATGTTCCTCTCTGCCTTTGGAATGCACCCAGAACATATTAGGCAGCACCACAACACAAATAATAACAACCCACTGTCCCCATCTCAGCAGTGGAACAGCCGCTCTCTGCAGCTCCCCTCCTGTGCTGTGAGCTGCAAGGCCAGACAGTAGCCCACTCCTGCTGAGCAGTCATTAAAGAGCCAGCCCCAGGGCAAAATCCCACAGCCACAGCACATGACACACGGAGTTGGTGTCAGTACAGCTCTGGCAACTCTCCATACTCTTCCCCTTCCATCTTCTCAGGCAGGTAGGAGCTCCATGGGCAGGACTGGCACCGTCCTTGAGTACCTGGCCTGGGAGGAATGCTGTCCTGGCTGGCAGAGACTGTGCTGGAGAAGATGGAATGGTCAGGGATTAGACTGGAACAAACTTACCCACCTGGCCTGCAGCAAGTGGTAGGATGGGGATGCAGCTGCTGTGGGTGGGAGCAGTGGTTACTGGAGCAGACAGGCCTAGAAGAGGCCATGTTATGGCTTTTGGCATAATGCTAATTATTGCTGCAGAGCTATTGTAGGTATTGCTGTCACTGTAATGCTGCCACCTGCTCTACAAGAGCTGTCCTCTGCAGCAGGCTGAATGGTACTGAATAAATTTGAGTTCCTCCTGCTAAAGCATCTCCCTTCCTGCCAGACTGCAGGGTTTTGAAAAGAGGCAGAACAGCATCTGAAGCCAGAGTTTCTCTCATTCACACCAAGCAGGAGCAGAGCAGCCAGCTGAGAACCTGGGAGGGGGCCAAGGGAGAGCATCCCCGGGGTTCCCAGCTCTCTCCTGCAGTTGTTGCACAGATGGCAAGGTGGGTTTTGCAGAACTGTGACGTCCCTTCGGCCCCATCAGCTTGGATTGATGCTCTCTTTGTTCTGCTTCGTGAAGGGACTGGTTTTCCTGCAGCAAACAGTCCCCCAGCAGGCTGCTACCCTCTCCATGCTACAAAGGAAAGTAAGCCTGGGAGCTGATTTGGCAGGGGAGGAAAGGAAGACTGAGAAGAGACAGACACCCCCAGTGACTGCCAACTGTACCTCGTAGGGTATAGGTCCTAGAAGTACTCATATGCAAAATCTCCTGTTTATTTTTCATTCATTTGCTGTAACATTTGAGTGGAAAACAATCATTTCAGCTGAGAGACATCCAGAAATCCCTCTCCAGTAACCAGGTTTTATCAGGTGTTCAGGATGCCACATCTGTTTCACTGTATTGCTCCAGCATGTGTTCCCAAAGTGGAAGCAGAGCAGAGAACACTGCAGTTTTTTGGCATTACACTCCTGCTGCAGAGTGTCTGCAGATTTATAGAGCTATAGCAATAGTGTTGGCCACAAAACAATACTGGCTACAACACACTTATGATACCTAAATAAGAACAGCTTCAAGCCAGAGAGAACATTCCCAGGGATGCCAGTAGAATCCAATTTCTTAGTTGGAGGGTGTAGAGTGACTTACAGCTTCTGACTTGGGTGCCAGCAGATAATTCTTTAAAACAGAGGTTTAAAAAGCACTCTGCAAATATGGCCCCCCCTGCAGGGATGGATAACTGGGGACAATGACTTTATATTCGAAATGGAGATAATATTCCAGACATTAATTGATTTTCTCAGTGATACCAGAATGATACTTTAAGTTCAGTGAAGAGCACAGCAGAGCTTCATCCCCAGAATTGTGCTTAGACCATAGGCCTGAGCTTCTTCCTGATTTTTCCCTAACTAATACCTGCTAGGCTCTCTTGCCTGCCTTAGTGAAACTACAAGGCAGGAGCCACGTTTGATGACAGACAATACCTGTTTGATATGCCAATAAAAGACAGGTGATAGTTAATTAGAAAAAGACAAAGAACCACAATTTAATTCTGACTTGGGGTTCACAGCTGATTCAGATTTAAAGCCAGAGTTTCTAAGATAAGAAAGAGCACACAGGCTCCTTCTGGTTTCAAACCACAAAGCCCTATGGAATGGTTAACTGGGGATGAAGAATCCTCACAGGATTTATGAGGAAAGGCCAGAGCACACCTGACCAGACCAGAGAGGCACCTTGACAGCTTGTTATCCTTACGTGGTACGTCTGCAAGAGGCCCTGCTTCTATTTCCCCTCTCAAGGCTGAGAGTTTTTCATTTGGAGGCTTGGCTTGACATCAGACACACCACTAAATAAGAGATGCCTGTGTTGTGAAGGGTGAGTGATACAGAGAATTAATTAAGTTTTTTAATTGTTATTAAAGTTATCTCATGGCTGGTAGCTGACTATTTGTTAGTAGTAAGTACAAAATACTAATTGCCTAGAAACTGGGGGGTGGGTGATGGTCATGGTGAGGCCTCCAAAAGTTTTTCTTGCTGTTGCACCCTACAGCAGTTTTATCTATAAGCATCAGAGATGTTGTGGTTGGCTCTCCAGGTTTGAATTCATTGCTGTATTCTAGGTGATTTGAGTGTGAGACCATAGTATTGGTGCACACTGGTTTAGTGCTAAGTGATCCCAACCTTTACAGCTTACAGATATATTAAAAAGCCTTTCTATTGAAATCTCTGCAAAAAGAAAGGTACCAAACTGTGTTTTGTGACAAACTGTAAAGAAGGAATGGATTTGTGCTGCTGAAAAAGCAGGTTTTGATAGGACTTTAAGGCAGGGAAGTCGTGGGACAGTGAAGGCTCTACACTCTTAGGAGAGTACAAAGCCTTCAGAACTGCAAAATTTTTAAGGGCAAGTGGAGAAATGCTGACAAGGCATGACAAAGGTAGAGCTAATCCTGTGGCATGGAAATAGGATGAGCTGAGGTTTGGGGTGGATTTTTTATTGCTTTTGGAGATGGAACATAAAATTGAGCTTTTCAAAGGTGTTTGGTTTTTTTTTAATTTATGTCACTCTTCACTGAAACTTATCTGTAGTTTACCCTTGATGTCACAAACCAATTTTGCAAGTCTCAGACTTACTGGTCACTTCAAATGGCTGCTGTCATGGTGAACTTTTGGCCTGGGGTAAATTTGTTCCCTCTAGAATGACTGAGTACTGCCCTGAACAGCAGATTAGTTTGTTTTCTTCTCTTCTTCCTTTTCCATTCTTTCTGTGGTTCTGAAGGATGTTTTGTGACAGATGTTAAAGTCCATCTCTTGCTTATTAATATTCCCATACTACTCAGTACCACGCTCCTGCTGCCACAGCGCTGCCTGACAGCTTACACTCGCAGCATGGCGAGCCAAAGTGTGTAGAAGTCCTGTCTGGCTCTATTCCTTCCTTATGGCCTGATTCAGAGGGAGGTTAGCTTGGCAGGGGGAGGAGGAGAGAGGAATAATTATGTCCTGACAATATTTTTGGCAAGAGGCTTCTGTCTTCCTCCCATAAAAACTACATAAAATGTTTGTAAGTGAGCAGGAGCAAGTATTTTTTTTTTTTTTTTTATATTCAGGCATCTTCCATTCTCTGGATCCTTTTCTGCAGCAGGGATTAAGAGGAGTATGTTTTTCTGCTTCTCATCAGGAGCACCAAAGTTAAGACTGGTGTTTCCAAAATTAGGTGGGTGTTTTTGAGAGGCAGGACGCTGGCTGCAAAAAACCTGACAGAGCACAGCCAGCTGACTCAGATTTTCACCTTATGCCAGGCAGAATAGAAATAGCAGAAGTATCTGGACATTTTTCAGAAATGTCAACCTTTTGAGTGACAGCTTGGAGCTGAGCTGCATATGGGGAGCTGGGAGGGGAGGAAAGGCAGAGCACTGCTGAGTATAGGAGGGAAAACAAAGCAGAAAGAATAGATTCAGATGGTGCAAGAGGCGAGCTGGGAAGGGGAGCAGAGATGCAAATGAACTTTCCTCTTCACCCTTACTGGTGCTGGACCTGCCCACGAGTGTGAAACTCATATCTGAGACTCTCCCCCAGTTCTCTGGGTACCCAGGGCTGGGAAGATGGCTCAGGGCCATCGGATCTAATTCTGGAACAGTTCTCAGGTTTTCTCTCCTCGGCTTCCCAAGTCTGTCAGGAGAAGCACATGGCATATATTAACCCTGGGACAAGTGCTGCTTGCCAGTCCCAGCTGTGCTTCTCCAGCAGAAATCTCCAGACTGCTGAGCCTGGCAGCTGAGGAAATACTGGTCTGGCAACACGACCCCACCTCTGGGTGCCTGGCCAGGCGAGAAATGGAAACATCACGGCAGCTGAGGCTGTGCCTTACACTGATCTGTTTGCTTGGCTCTCCTGACTCCCGGGCAGCACCTCCTGGGTCAGCTGGTGTTTCTGATGAGCCCTAAAGAGGGAGAAAGGCCTCGAGGTGAGGGCTGGCTTCCTTCCAAGCTGACCTGTCTATTCCAAGAAATGGAAATTTTCCGTGCTATAAAAAGCAACTGGACCTCACCTTGTTTACAGGGTCTCTTGTGTAACTCCACATGCTGGGTTTTACAGGACATAAATAAAAAACAGGTAACAGGCTTTCATCTCCCATCTCACTTAGCTATTGCTGTATCCACCCACTTGGGGAATACCTGGTGTGTATAGCAGACAAGAGAGAAGTAAAGGGAATAAGGCAGAATTAAAAGTGACTCGAAGGAAGAGGTTATGAGGCAAATATTTATTTTCTGGTTTTTTTACAAATTTCAGTCTTAGTTTGTGCTCTGAGAGTGGGTCTTACCATCCAACATGAAGGTAAAGTATCACAGTACTCTTTAATACAATCATAAGTATGTATAATAAAGGGTGGGTATGGAAGGAAGGCAGGTAAGAAAATATACAGAAATGAGAAGAGCAAAAAGAGCTGAGTGTGAACAAATTATTGAAATAAAAGAAAAAATAGGATAATTTCCTACTTAAAGTGTTGCATTTTCAGTTCTCCACTTTCTACTTGAATTTTTATGGGGAAAATATTGCTGCTGAAACCTGTGATCTAGAAGTCATTCTATCACTGCTAAGTAAACACAGGTTTATTTTTCTATATTTCCAGATATCGACATTAAAATGATGCTGTCACCCAGCCTGAAAATTTCCCATGCCAGGCTGTTATTCAAGGGATGGAGAGCCATTTAAACACACTGTGATAGAAGAGATTTCTGCCAGAGTTGAAGGTGACCCATGTGTTTTCAGTAGGTGGTGGCAGGTGGGCCTGGCATCTCTCCTGAAGAACAACCAGTCCTTTCCTTGTATAAAGCAGAAGAGAAGAATGCCAGCCTTAGAAGCTATAGCTGGCTGGAAACTGGAGAAGAGTGTTTATCTTTGGCTGCAAAATCCTTTTGGCCATTGCACAGGCAGCCCTTGGATTAGACAGTTCCTTATTCTAGACACCTGGATGACTGCGAGTACCTAGAGCCTCCCATGTTGTGTCACCAACTTGGAGTTTGCATGGGATGGGATAGGAGGAATTATAGGTCAGCACTCTGACAGCTGTTTAATGGCCTGGGGAAACAGAAATGTTGGGTACAGTCCAGTTTCCGAAGGGTCATGTGTCAGCCCTGCAGATCCTGCCATCCCAAATGACACTAACTGCATCCTTTTTGGCAGCCTCAGCAGAATGGGCAGGGATGGGGGAAACCTCGACGGTTAAAGCTGAGGTGTGCTGGCAGGATGGTGTGGCAGAAGGTTAGAGCTGCTTCCTTTGCTGTGGTTATTTCTGTAGAAAGGAGTGCTCAGGCTCCCATGTTGCTGCTCTGGGAGTGTCATGTTTGCTGGTCTATGAGGTGTGGGTGAGTGGCTTGGTTGATGTCTTCTGTATCTGCTTTCTGGGGAGTGAAATCAGTAAAATATCTGGAGCAAAGTCAGTGTAATGCTTAGGTGTCCAGACACAGGTGGGCCCACTTGCTTTTGTTTTGGGGGGCATTGGAGTGGTGGGCCCCAGTTACACGTGTAAAGCAGAGGTTTGCTTTACAGCCCTATAAATGCTCAGGTTAGTTTGTTCAAGGTGTGTGGTGGTAAAAGGGGGAGATTCCCCACAGGCTCCATAACTCATTCATTTCCACCATGTCCTTAGCTCTGGAAATATTCCTTCTCCTGCAGAGAGCACTGCAATGCAGATTTAGTGCAGCTACACACTTAACCTGCACAGGGAGTTCCCAGGACTTGTGAGCAGGTGGGAAGGGGCAATATGAACCTCGAATTAAATTTAAAA
Organism: Polioptila caerulea; assembly: GCA_013397295.1. Lineage (NCBI taxonomy): Eukaryota > Metazoa > Chordata > Aves > Passeriformes > Certhiidae > Polioptila > Polioptila caerulea. The sequence continues at coordinate 92,539 of VYXF01000186.1, forward strand.
TGTTCTGATAACTGGATGGAGCAGATGATGCAGATGGTCTTTTTAAACCTTTGATCCAGGCGTTCCTGCTACAGAGAACTGCAGAGTTGGGAGGTTGGGAAGTTGTTGGTTTGGTCATTGCAATTTTATAAGAGGAAAGATGATGGATTACAAAAACTTGGGAGTATTTGTTGCATGCAGAATGTGATTGTTTTCATAATGCAAATAGAGGCTTTCAAATGGGCAGTGTGTGAAAGATATTTGTTTTCTGTTTTTATTTGCATGAAACTCATGGGAAGAGACCATACTGCTTTGTCTCTCATTGGAATGGTGTTTATTTTCCCAGATGATGCCATGGGTGCAGTAATTATCTGGGAATGCCTATACTGTGAGATGCTTGGATTTTAATAATAATCAATTGGATTCACATATAGCTTTTTTCTAGAAGTCCTTAGGCTTCAAATTTGTAGCACTTATGTGCTATCTTGTACACATAGTGTACATATGTTCAAATGGTAGGGTTTGGTTTTGTTTGATGGGGGTTGGTTGGTTGGTTGGTTTGTGGGAGTTTGGGGGTGCAAGGGGGCAGGTTGCCTTCCAGGGAATAAGAAAGTCTCTGTTCAAAGTCTCTTCCATTCCTTGTGTCCGAAATTTTTGGGTTGTTGCTTACAAATTGTTTCTGCTGAAAGGAGCCATTACTTTAAAATGTGTAAACGTTCTGCTTCAACATTTTCAGAATAAAATATTATAGAAATGCTGAAACAACTTGACATTTTGAAATTCAGTGATGAGTTGGTCTAAATTTAGAATGAAGAAGAAACAGCCTCTCCTTTCTGTTCTCTATTTCCACCAAAACCCCCCTAATAAAAAAATCCAGCAAGATTTCAGTATGGTTAAATAACCTGAAGAGAGAACTTTTGCAGGTGTTACAGATATTTTTCATTTTAAAAAAGTCATTAAACAATTTATACTTCTTAATAAAATGTTTTGAGTCAATGCAAATGGCATTCCTTGATTTCTCAGTTTTGTGCTGGACTGAAGACTTGGCCATTTGCCCAGCTGTGGTCATTGTCAGGTGGAAGCGAAACACTTCAGTAAAACTTTTTGCAAGATTCAAAACTTGAATACTCTGCAACTCTGCTACTGTGAGTGGCATCACTAAACCTTTGTAAGGTTTGTAATTTTAGGCAGATGGGGACAAGATTTGTAGGCTTGGGAGAAGAGATTAAATGGGACTATTTATAAAAGACATAAAAATTAGCATTTCATGTCAGTTCACTGCTTACCTTTAGAGACATGTAGAAAGTCAGTGAGGCCTCAAATACCTTGTTTTCCTATTTGTTGGCTGGAATAAAAGTGCCACACTGAAATAACTGCAGGCCCTAAAGTAAATACCTGAAGCTCCTATGCAAAGCACTCTTGACATGACTTATTTTCAACTTCCAAGCTCTAGAATTATTTTTAACTCTTATCAAAAATATAATCCATTTCCTTTTTATTTTAAGATCAGCTACTTATGAGCAACCCTACAGTAATAAATCTCTATGTGCAGCAAATATTAGTCAACAAAACATTCTACTTTAGAGCAGCTCCACAATAAAAAGCCAGTTCATCTGAATTGTGTCATCTCAGTGATGAAGTGTAAACACCTTAGGAGGGAGACAAATATATTGTTGGGTTTGGCCATGGCATGACTATTAGTAGTAGTATACCTTTTAAAACAATTGTAATATGTTCTGGTGCTTGAGGGAGTGCAGGGAAAGCCCCACTGAAACACTGTCCTTCAGTGACTTCTTATTTTCCATTCATCTCTGTCCTCCTTTAATGATTGCCCAGCTCTTTAAATGCTCAGTCATGGTGCTCTATTACTTTTTCCTCCATCGTGCTGGTTCCAGTGACACTTGTGACCTGCCATAGGGCCCCAAATGCAGTACACTTACTGTGAGTTCCCTCAGAGTCACACTGTGCACAGGACAGTGGGGTTTGATGGATGTGCTGCCATGAAACAAAATCTACCCACGCCCAGACTGTAAATATGGAACAGTGTGGTCATGCCTCAAAATAATGGTCATAATTATTTGTGTTGGAAATTTCCCATGCCATACAGTTCTCTTCCTCACCATAATAAACATCTTGAACCTCAGTTTGGGGGTTTATTTTATCATGTCAACAGTTCTGAACCATAAAAATGAGGAGGTGCCAAAATCTTACACAGCAGAAGATCCCAATGTTCCCATATAATGTGACACTTAGGCTCTAAATGCTGAGCTTGTGGTGGTTTTCCTCACGTAAATAATTGTTTTTCACTAAATGAGGACCAGAGGAGAAGACTGTGCTGTCTGTCACTGACAAAAGGCTGTCAGATGCCTCCTGGCTCTTGGTGCAAGTTTACGTCAAAACACTAAATATTCCAGTGAGATGGGGACATGAGCACAGAGAAAGGAATGAAAGGGGTGGGACTGAAGGTCCTCCAGGTTTGGAGCAGGCTTTTTTTCTTTGACATGGAATACAGGCAGTGCCTGATAGCAAAAATTTTGACAGAAGCAGTAGGAAGTGTCCTGTTGTGGTGCTGCCAGTAGCTGATGGACTATATCCAGGTTGTTTTATCTTCACCTCCTTCCTTGCCAGTGTGTTCCACCATGGAGCTGAGACTCAAATGGCTATTCGAGAGTGAATTCAGCAGCAGCTGCTGAGACTTCCAGCCTTGGGGAGCCCAGAATCACGGCTGTGGTAAGGCAGGGCCAGTTCACCAGCTGGTCTGGTGGGTAGGTGCAGTCTCCTGGGTTCTGCTCAGAGCCACAGTTGTGTTCCTTGCAGGTAACTCACTATTGCTGCTGTACTTAGTGCCCTCTGGGGTGCTGCTGGACTCTGGCAGGATCATCTCAAGACTTGGAATTGATTTCTTGAGAAAAGAAATTTTGAAAGGATTGTTTTAATATTAACAAAAACAAGGAGAAATGCTAATGATGGGGGAAATAGCTGCTCCCACGTCAAGATGTGCTGGTCTTCCAGGAAGAGTTTATGGATGGATCCAGGGGAGCCCTTTGTGCTGATCCACGATTCAGGGAGGAAGTTTGTGGAGGAAAGGGCAAGGGGGGAGGCTGTAGCTCCAAAGTGGTGCCAGCTCGCTGGTATTTTCATCTCCTGCTGACGTGGCAGTGATCTCTGTTGGGTCCATGTGTGGGTCACTCCCCTCCCTCCTGCCTGCACAACGGGAAAATTCCGGCTGCAGTGTCCCCGGCACGGAGCGCCATGGCAGGGGGAGAGCCATGGCAGTGGGAGAGCCATGGCAGGGGAAGAGCCATGGCAGTGGGAGAGCCATGGCAGTGGGAGAGCCATGGCAGTGGGAGAGCCATGGCCGTGGGAGAGCCATGGCCGTGGGAGAGCCATGGCAGCGGGAGAGCCATGGCCGTGGGAGCGCCTGCCGGGGCCTGCGGGCCGGCTCCAGCTGCAGCTCCTGCACAGGAGGAGCTGCGGGGTCACTCCATGCCACTGCCGGCAGCTTGACCATGGGGACTAACCTTGGTTCTCAGGAAAAGATGCCATTTGCCTTTCTGAGATTTCCTTTTTTAACATGGCTACACAGCCGCCATGCCTGTGGGGAGGGCCCATCTCAGCTGGCCCGTGCTGGACTGTGCCGGGTCCAGGCCGAGTTGGGGCCATGCCAGGCCCGGCCCACCTGCAGTCTCAGGGCACACAAACCCTGCGTGGTGGAGATGTCTCGTTTTGCTTCCAGGCTAAATTACAGCCACGTTACAGACCACGCACTTCTTACTGAAATCGAGTCCAGCTTGAATCTTTAAGCTGGAAGAATGAATAGCCCACATTTTTTGGAGAGTGTGGGCCAGCCAATGGCTTAAAATCCAAAGCAATAAAAAAACCACAACCCAAAACAAAGCCAAAGAACTCTAAACCAGCTCTGCTTTGTGTCCAGAGACTGAAACATAATTTGAAGTAACTTGCTCGAAATCCCTTGGTGGCGTGGGCAGCTGAAGCCATTGGTATTGTGTTTACTTGTCTGTAGAACACGTTTCTGCTGTGTCCTGGCACCGCGTGCTGCCGCTTGTTTAAACATGCCTGGGAGGAGAGCCAGTGTGAAAACACTCTTTGAATCAATAAATGTAGTTGTAAAATTGAACAAACACTCTGGATAGGAACAGTTCGGGATCTTCAGGATCAAGATGTGATTTGGGGTTTATTTGTTTGTTTGCTGTGGGTCTTTTTGTTTGGGGTGGGTTTTTTTTTTTTTTGGTAAACTGGGGACCTCTTTACCTTCCATGATGATCAGGAAAATATGCCTAACCATGATGGAAACAAGCTGAGGTAAAATCCAGAGTGAAAAACACATTTATTGTCTTGGACCTGTTTTTGTTAGATTTGGTGCTGCTTGATAAATTAGTTAACTAGCAGAAGTATTACTGCATTGTTACGTTGTTTTTTGGGGTTTTAAAAGTGGTTTTAAATTCTTAATATGAATTTTCAAAGCTTCCGAGGAAAGATTAAATTAAAGATTTTATTTTGGTAAAAGCAGTTTGCACTCTTTGAAAATAAACTATTTTAAAACTGATTAATTTTTAGAGCATCCTGGAGTAAATGAATTTTGTGCTATTTTTACTGAAATTACTTTATTGAGAACTTTTAATCTATTTCTTTATATACTGTCTCTACACATTGATAGCAATTCTAATGTAAACTATTAATGTATGGTGGAGCTTCTTTCAAAAATTTCCCGACATTTTTCAGGGTAAAACTTCAAACCACTGAAATATGGGTAACTTCATGTTTTACTAATTCTAAATTGGGGGGATTGTGAAAAGGATTTTGAACCTGTGAAGCCTTCCACAGTGAAAAGAGTCACTTGTTGGACAAATGTGAAATTTTTTCTCTGTTGGATTTTTGTTTTTTATTCCTCTTTAGAATCTGTTCTGATTTTTCCACTTGCTGTAGTACTTTCAGGTAACTGTGTTTGAAGCACTAAGGCTTGTTCTGTGTTGAACTCACATTTTCTCATACTGAGCTTGTAATGTAATGAGGATGTAAAAAAACCAGGAATGCAAACTGGAGGAAAATCAGGAGTAGTGTGAAGTCTCTGCAAACAAACTGCTATGTATGACACAGAGCTAGCCAAGTCCAAAAACCAGTGCAAGACTTAGAGCTGGATCACAAGGGTTTGGAGCTGCAATTCCTTCCAATTTTCGCCTTCTGCACCCACAGGAAGGGGTTGGGTGTTTCATGTTGTCACACCCACACAGGGAGAGCACAGGCCAGGTCTTTATGTGCAACACGAAGAAATTAGAACCTGGGAAATGAAACAAGGAATTGTTGTGAAAGTGAAGAAAAGTCTGGTTGAAATCACTGATAGTAATTGGTTATTAAAATGCAAAATCCAGCCAGGCAGCTTGATTTCCCCACAGCCAAGCATTCTCCTTTGCATTTTGCATAAATAAAGAAAAAATGTAAATTCCTTGCCCATAAAGAGCACCTTATTCTAAGAATGAGAACACCTTTGTCATCTGACAGTTGGAGCTGGAAGGTGTCCAGCCCAATTGGTGCCTCTCTTGTGGAGTGTAGCACTGCTACAATGCAGCAGGTTTTGGAAACAGCTCTTGATTAACAGTGTTTGGTGGAGTGGAAGCAAAAATAATTAGAAAATATTTTAAAGTTCCCTCTGAATGTAATCCATGGGCAATGATTTTAAACAAGCTGTCAGCTTCGACCATCTCACAGACAACTCAGACAAGGGTAAATTCAAGGGTAGTGACATCAGTGCAACACCTGGTTCTGCTGTTCAAATGAGGAGGAGCTTGCTCCATCTTTAAACAGGCATGTGCTTTTTCCTGGGAGCTGTAATTTGTCTCTTCATCTTGTTTTAAATGAGCACAAAGAGGCATTTAGCATGAGATCCTCAGGTGACAATCAAGTCGTGTCTGTGCAGATTCATCTCAGCTACACATGTACCCCAGCCCACGGTTTGGGCTTTGCAGAAGCACTGTCATGACTCGGGTGGTGTTTCTGTGCACAGGTTGAAAGACTCTGTGGGTGCAATTGTTAGCAAACTGGTTGTGAGGGCCTGTGTGAGAGGGTGCTGCACACTGGTGCCTTTCAACACAAGGATCAGTGAGCACAAGGGGAGATGCTCTTGTCCTGAAACCCTGACAGGAGACACAATGAGGCTGCTCGGGGAAACAGCTACCAGAGATATTGTGGTTGTAATACCGATGCCCATTATGAGATCTTGGGAGATGCTGAGCTCTGTAGGGTTTCTGTCTTGTGTGCAATTTCCATTTTCACTTGATTTTATTTATACATTCCATTTCACGGTGGCTGCCACATAATAAAGGTTTAGTCTCCTGTGCTATTCCTTGGTATTTGAAGTAATTTGATGCCTGCTCATATTTTTATTTATTCCATTGATTACTGCTTCTCAGAGTTGTGTGCACTGGAGTACCTGCCTAAACCCACCAAGTTATACTTGATCCTGTGGGCATCCTGGCTTATTGTGTATGAGATTGCATAAGGTTGGTGTATGGATTGTGTATTGTTTTGTCTACAGAACAAACACTGTGCAATTATGGAAATAGATTAGTTCATCTGCCTTTTCTCCTTGAAAGGCTGTAATATTGTGGCTGTTCTTCCTCTGTCTCATGCAGTAACTCTGCAGTCTCTAACTACTGCCAGAAGAGAGTTTTACACACAGAAATCTGCTCTTCAAAGTAGCTTTTAGCAGCCTGGAGCATAGGATCACTTTCAAATATGCTGTGACTGTAATCATTACACAGTTATGTATCTGCTTTCTGTGCCTATGCTGTGAGGAAGGGCTGGGAGGGAACTGCCAGTGATTCTGTAAATGGTCCCAAACACGCCTTAGATGCTCCTGTTATTAGTACCTGGCTCAAAATTAGATGTCTTCACACAGTGACCTATGACTTGTATGCTCTGCCATATTTTTACCTTCAGAGACAAGTATAAGAAGCTGTGTCTAAAGCTTTCCAAGAGGGCTTAGTCACTGGAGTGCTTGAATGAAGCCCTGCTGACATTTGTTCTGCTTTTTTTTCCAAGGCAGAAGACAAGCTACCTTCAGCCAAGCAAGCCTCTGGCTTATTCTCCTCCACCTGTTTCATTCCCTTGTAAAGTAACTAACCACTTCAATAACCCTGGCAAAGCAGCCTGAGGGGAGCTAAGTTACTGAGAAAATGCCCCCTAAAGTTCCTCTCCATTTCTGGATCCTGCGGATACAAACACAAAAAATCTGTTAGAAGATGTGCATGTTTGTGACTGACTCTTCTCTAGTAATATCTAGATTAACTTCCATCCTCTGATCTCACTCTCAAGAAAATTAGAGACTCATTTCTTGCCCTCACTGCAATCTTCTTGTCCTCTTCTTCCTCTGCCTGTTGCCAGTTTATGCTGTAAGCATTTGAGGCACAGTTTGTCCACATGATGTGTTTGTGTAACACCCTGGCCTGTGGTTACATGTCCACATCTGTGCCCAATCTGCAGAGGATATTGGTCTGTTACAGCTCCCAGCTGCTGGCCTGGCTTCCCACCTCAAGCTGCAGAGAATCCTGCTTTTATTGCTCGGCTGGTCCCTGTTTCAACCCTGGTACTTGCCAAGATGGCATCTGCCATGTTTGTATAGAGCAGGACAAAACTGGCCCTGATAACTGCAAGAAGTGTTATGGCAATTAAAATAAGAAGAAAAGCAGAAAATGAGAGTCCAGCCTGGGAGGCCTGACTTTGCTATAAGTCACTGATGGGAGTGTGCATCATCTGCTCTGCCAAGTGGTAGTTTTCCAGCATCCTTCACGATTCTTTTTCTTCCCCCCTTATCAGTGTTACACTGCACTTAGAGGATTTCCCTCCCCTTGCCTCTGATGCTTTCAGACATCAGCTCATCCCCAGCCCCTTCTGATAGGCAGCTCCTTTTATGTTTGCTCTCTCAGCCTTACCATTTCAACAGAGCAGAATGCCGGTGTTGGTTTTCTCACTGGGAGTGACTCAGAAAGGGGATTTGTGTGTGGCTGGGTGCCAGAGAAGAAAACACACTGTCAATGTACATTAGTGCAGTGCCAAGCCCTTTCTGGGCACAGTAACTTTCCCCTCAAGGCTGCTGCGTGCCAGGAGGGGCAGACACACTGAACAGGGGAGAAGAAGAAAAATGGGAGCAGCTCATGCTAAAAACTGACCTGGCAAACTTGGATAACTACCTGCCTTGCTTCTGGCACTTGGAAGGTGCTTCTCTAGGAAATAAATAAAGGTCTTTGGTACTGTCTGATGATTGTTCATGTCCCACCTGGTAGATGCTGTGCCGGCAGATTTCATGAAAAATATCTTTATTACCTTGTACATGTACACTTGTGTAGAGTCCTGGAATTGCTATAGGTGGCAGATAGATTAAATTACCCAGATGAGAAAAAGGTATTTTATGGTGGTAAAAGGCTGTTTCTCCAAGTCCAGTTCTGTGCCCCTGTCACACAGCCTTTGAGATTCCTGAGTGGGTGGATGGGAATAAGAGGAAAGGAATGAAGGCTGGAAGCAAAACGATCTGCAGGACAACTGAAGCGTGGGAATTTTGCCTGGTGTTTGTGACAGGTTTTTACCCTCCCTATGTGTAAGTTCCACATTCAGAACCTACTGCTGGGATGTTAATTATGTTCTAGTGTTGTGTAATATGGTGTAGTTTCTTACTGGGAGATGTGTATTTAAAGAGCAAGATAATTCATCTTGGGACTTCTTGTTACCATTAGATGGACTCCTGGTCTGACCTGCTGGAGGACCTGAGATCAATGAATCATGGGAAGCATAGCTGAGTTTAATGCTGAGATTTCTTTGGGGTTAGTTCATTCAGATTCAGATCTTGAGTGTTTGGCACTCAGGGCCAGATTCAGGTACCCTTGCAAACTCTGTTTAGTGCCTTCCCTTCTCAGGCAAGGGTGTGTTCTGTGTGTGTGACTTGGCCAAGCCTCCCACCCGCACACAGTACACAGCAGGGACATCATTGACAGCCCCAAGTGAGCAGTCATCAGGAAAAGGACGTTTCTGGATTAGAATTAACTTGTATTTCCAAAGGTATCATTTGTGGTGTTTACAGATGTGAGAAGGACAAGGCCAGGAAAGAGATGATGATATTTTTCACTGAGCCCTGTTGGGAAAGAGACAAGGAGAAAAATGGGGCTGTTCATTAGTGCCTTGTGGCTCACAGGCAGCAAAAGTGAGGTTCTATGCTTAAACTTGGGTTTTTTCTCACCTGCACCATGGAGACATATAATGTTGAACTAGTTGATGAACCTGAGCTTGCACATCTTGAGAAAACCATATTCAATTTGCCGGCTTCAGAAATGAAGAAGCTGAATTACATTTTCAAAGTTCTTAAAAATCCTCAGGAGGGAAATTGCCATGAACATTCCTCAACAGAGAGTACTTTGGCAGGGGAGTGTGTGTGAAATGGGTTTGCTTAGACTTAAAGCAAACATAATGATGGGTAGTCTGTTGTGTCCAGCAAACAGAGGAGTGGAAAAAGCAATTTCAGTTCCAATGGATCTTAGTGGTGTGGACTGTGAGCTACCAATAGTGTCCATGTAGGTGACTGAGAGCTGAAGAGAGGGATGACTTCACTTGACTGCAAACTGTTCAGGACCCTTCTGCAAGAAGGGTAGGGGTGGGGTGTGTGCCAGCTTGGAGGAGATGTCCTCTGGGGGAGACAAGGGATGCTCCACCCCAAGCCAGCAGGCTGGGGACAAGAGTGGGACTGACAGGACAAAAGGAGCCATGCAGAAGCACTGCAGATTCTTACAGATCAAGAGAAGCATAATAATTGAAAATAGCAGATTCTCAGTTGCTTCACACAGCTGTGAATACTTGTCTCTGAAACCAGCCATGAGTTGAAAGTGTGTGAGAAACAACAGTTTTCTAAAACTGTTCTCCAACTCATGCAGAGAGGAAATGCAGTGTGTTTTAGAAACTGGCTGAAGGAAATGTTCTTAACTTTTTCCTGCCTTTTCCCCTAGCGGCTTCTTTCCTTAACGTCCCAGTCTTTTAAGAAAAACTTATGTTCTAATGTAAAAAAATATAGTTGCTCTCTATTTTTAGAAATTACATAAACAAGCCTAATAACCAGGGAATTATGGTAATCAGGAAGCTCAGACTGGCTTTGGATATCAAGCAGAAATAAATATGGACTTAACCAATGAAAGATCCCATAAAGTGTATTTCTTTTCCTTTTTTCTCTTTTCCTGGAACTATTACGACTTCAGGAGTTTGGGATCATGTATAAATAAACCTGGCCAGTAGACTTGGCCAGAGGTTTGGAAAGATCATTTCTTGTACTTTTTTAAAAGAATGACTAAAATTAAGAATTAGAAGTTTTACTGATATCTGTAAAACCATAATGGGTGATATTTTTTTTATTATTTTGAAGCTTCCCAAATAGAAAGCTAGAGTTCAGTAGTCATTGGCAAAACAAGTTCCACTCCGAGGAGAAAAAAAGAAAGCATTAAAAAAATAATCCTTGAGGGATAAACAATTGGAACAAGAGTAGTCAGATGATAAAAATGAGGCAAAAGCAATATGTGAGCTGGCTTTTGGTAAAGAGTTTCCTAATTGCTGGCTTCTTGGTCTGTCTAAACTCAAGGAGCTTCAATGCTCGAGGCACTTAAAGCCAGACTGCCAAAGCACTGGAGAGCAGATAAATACTGTGCAGGGTTTAGTGGGAGGGTAAGTGCTGTGGGAGCCCAGACAGGTTCCTCCATTTTTAAGCTGGCATCAGAGACCTGCTCCTTGGTACAGCTTTTCTCAATCTCAGCAAAAGGCTGGGATGAATGGGGTGCTCCCAGCCAGGAGGCCTTTTGTCTTACCTGGTGAAAGAAAGATCTCTTGAGTGCAATAAACTCCCGGCTTGCAGGACTACAGATTCTAGCTCAGCAGGGATCCTGGTCTGTAGGAGCTAGCAAAGCATGCACTGTATGAAAAGGCTCCTGTGTGAGCAGCCAGAGATAAAATGTGCAGGCAGATACCAACCAGCAGTGAACCCAAAAGCACCAGGAGGGCTGGGCTGCAGCAGGACCCAGGCTGAGTTATGCCAAGTATATGTGCAGACACTGGAAAGCTGGAATCAAGCCCTGGCCCCAAACTAGGAAGCCCAGGGATGAATTTTGCTTTCCCACATCCTGTAATATGCTCTTGGCCACAAAATTACTGGCTGAAGTAGGAACAGAAGCCAGTCAGTGCTCTGCCTATTGTCCCCTTAGCTGGTTTATTTTGTTGGAGTTTTTTTTTGTGGCAGGCCCAGCTTGAGATGTTTCCGCAGTATTTGTTATATGAGGTTTTATAGGTGGGATTTTTGGGCAAGCACTTGCTTTTTAGGTTTTAAAAGAGCCTTGGAGGCTCCTAGGTGGATCTGTGGTGCAAGGATTTAAAGCATGTGAGACAGCAGAGACCTGTGTACTTAGAAAGTTGATGGGTACAAGCACAGACTCAGCTGAGTCCTGAGTGGCACCGAGGTACAGCTCAACTGACCCCTGGATGAGGAGGAGACTATTTATACATATGCAGTGGAAAAGAATAGATTGTACTGTATGTAACAGCTCTGCAAAATATTTGAGATATAAATATAGTCATTCCACTGGGTCCTTCCTCCAAAATGACAGCTCCCTGATGAAAGCTGTGTTCATGTCAGGGTCTGCAGATCAAAGTCATATATAGAAAGGTTAGACCAAGGTTGTATTGGGAGAGAAAGTTCCTATGTGGATGCTTTCAAAAAGGATAATTCAGGTAGAGGCTTCTTCTCTTTAATTAGTGTTCAGAAATACCTGGAGAGAAGGATATTGTGTATATTCAATGGATTGGGCCAAAAGGGTAACACCAAAAGCATATCTCTCTTTTTTTACAAGTGGGCCTGGCCTGGCAGTAAGGGTCCATTGGTAATGGAAAGCACTTCAATGTCTCTTGCTGTTTCCTCATCTCTGGCCAGCTGATACATGTTCCCTCAAATGCTGATACAGCCTTGAGTGATGGACCAACTTCTTTAAAGATACTCTGCAGGTAAGTAGGAAAGCTTTTTATGGCAGTTGGTGCTCTTAAACTGGCTCTTTGTTGTACAGGCCTCCTCAGGTGAGGATCAGCTTCTGATTCATCTTTTTTGCTTCCAGTATTCACTTCAGTGTTTGTGCAAGAAACTCATACACCATGGAGTCAGCTCTGCCAAATACCCTCCAATGAATGGCCCTTCCTACCTTTTTACTTTTTTAAAAGCCCAGATCCACTTTTGACTCTTTTTTCCCCCATGGAATTCCCCCTTTCTCGGTAAGGTTTTCAGCTGAGAACGGGAGTGGTGGGTGGGCAGCAGAACCCAGTACCGCTGGCTTCAGAACCAGTGTCCTGCTGGGCCATGGGTACCCTCTAGAGGGCATTGGTCACACGCACACACCCAGGGTCCGCACACGTGCCCGTGGGTGCAGACACCCAAGCGTGGCCTTCCAGATTCTGAAGTGGTTGGCAGGAAGTGGAAAAGAGAAGTTTGTGGCTTACATGTTTTGAAGGGTGCCAGGCAAGCGGAGTTTCAGCTCTTAACAGGTATAATGTGGATAAAGTGTAAGGCTTTGGGACCTCTCAGCCCTTTTCCAAAAAGAAATTGCAAACCCAATGAAGCACATCAGGTGATGTGACTCTGCTGGAGTAGAAGCCAAGCTTTTCAAGCACCTCTGTTTTACTCCTGCAGCCTGTGTGCAACATGAGTTGGACAGATGTCATCTGTGCTCTTTGTGCTAAGCTGAGCAAGGAGCACCAGGGTGACCAGCACAGAACTGCTGAGTCCTGCTACAAATTTGAGTTCTCCTCAAAACGTCTTTCATACTTAGTTACAAGGAGATGATGGGTTCCTCATGAACTCAGGTCCTAAATTACTGAAGAGGTTTTGAAGATCTTGGTATGTACTTGATCCAAGATTAAGGAAACTGAATAGGTGCACCTTCCTAATACCAGTAGGATTCTTGAAATCTGCTCTTGTTAAGAGAGTAGGATAATGGTGTATTTATACAACACCAGTATAAGCAGTATTTCAAACCCCATAAAAGTCAGTAGGCGTCCTTGCTTCACTGAGTACTTTGGTGAGAGTGTGCTTCAATCAGTCCCCAGGTCAGAACCCACCTGAATTTTCAGATGCTCTAATTGCAGCTTTCATTTTATTGAATTTCTGAACCCACTTCCCTCTACATCTACCCAGTGAAGCATAGGAGTGGAGTACAGGAAGACCTAAACAAGACAGGCCAGTGACCAGAAGATGAGCAACCCCTCTCCAAAGCACAAATTTTTGAGATGGTCACAAGGAATCCTGTAGATGACAGCAGTACAATCAGGCTAAAGGTGGGATTTTCTTTATAAATCAATTTGCTATTCATAGAATCTAAAGTACCCAAAGTCACAACCAAACTTTTTCTGACATCTGTTGCTTATTTCTGAATTATTATCCAAGAGTGTCTAACACTTGATTTTGGAGAAGAGGAAGATAGTTTTATTTTTGACTGCAGATAAATGCTTGTGGTGTAAGTAAAGACTTTGATTGTTCTTGCTTCCCCCACGGGTACATGACACTGCCAGCTTTCCCTGTGCTATTGTCTAGTCTGTGTAGCACTCCAGTATCCCCTGGGATTTGTCTTCACCTTGAATTGTGCTGGCCTTTCCTTTGTGCCTTTGTGTGTCAGAATGTCTCACATTTTTGTTGCCTATTTCTAGACTCTTTCCAGGTTTGCCACGGGGTTGAAACATGATGTTTTGGGCAGGATAAACCATTGCTAAGAATAGAAGCTTCACTATTTAATACAGTGATGAATTGAACTAGACTGCTGGGCAGCAAAGGACCAAGCAAAGAGAGATGCCAGCAGTTTCAGTAGTTCTTACCAGCTCTAATTACTGCTATCAGTTTATATCCAGATGGATCAATTTGGCCTCCAGGCCAAAACTATTCTTTGCACAATCCAGATGAAGGCAATGAAGTTGTGCCTTGGATGAATCTCACGCCTCAGTGCAGACTGCTCTGCAGTTGGCAAGGTCTGTCTGTTTGTCCCACGTGTTGGCCTTGTCTCTGTCAAACCACATGGCTGGATCCTGCTCATTTTTTAATGGAGGAGGGTAGAAAAGGCTTGGGTCACCACTGAGGGTGTATATTATGGACACCTGAGAATCCTGGAGAGAAGATTTGGTGGAAGGGGAAGGATTGCTGTTGTGCAATTGCATTGTTATCTCACATAGGGGAGGCAGGGTGGGAGTGCACCTGCTAGTGCTGCTTGGGATGTGAAAGGGAGGAAGGAATGTGCAAATATGTGATGGTTTGGGGCAATTGAGGTGCATAATGATTGCTGATGACAGAAATTGCATTTTCCTAGCATATAAGTCAGTTCCAGGTTGTTGGCTGAGTGTGCAAAGACAGTGTCTAGTCTGATTTTCAGTTCTCTAAATGTCTCTTGCTTCCTCTCCAAGTATGTATTTTGAAGGAGCCATCCCATCCAGAGGAAAAGTAGCTCTGCAACCTGTTGAAGTCCTGGTAGAGCTTTCAAGGACACTTATTTCTCACTTCTGACCTCACAGTCCTCCACAGGGGTGGGCCAGGAAAGCATTTGACCTCCATTCTCCTGCTAACAATGGCCATGCTCTGTTAATTCTCTCTTGAGTGACAGCCATTCCTTAAAGAGAACATTTCTGTGATTAAAGCCAGCCTAATCTAACTGAAGTTTGCTGCTTTAAAATGTAAATATTTTAAATGGCAGATCCCTCCCAGGTATAGGTTCACATGGTCATATCCAAGCCACACTGCAGATCTAGTCCATCAGTTTTAAGTGGTTTCCCCTTAGATTCCTCTCAGTTTACAAGAGATCTGTGAATTTTACTCTTGGCTGTCAGAAGCTGGCTTTGGTTTCACAGAATGGGTAAGTTTGGAAGGGACCACAGGGCATCATCTGGACCCACCTCTGTGCTCAAGCAGTGTCATCACAGAGCCCATAGCACAGGATTATTCCCAGACAGTTGTGGAATATCTCCAGTGAGGGGAACTCCGCAATCCCTCTGGTCAATCTGTTCCCGTGCGTGGTAATCCCACAGTAAAGAAGTTTCTGCTCATGTTCAGGTGGGACTTCCTGTTCTTCAGTTTCTGTCTCTTGTCCTGTTGTTTGGCACTATGGAGCAGAGCCTGGTCCCTCCTCTTGACACCCTTCTGGCAGACACTGACAGACACTGACAGACACTTGTGAGGTTCCCTTTGTCATCTCTTCTCCAGGCTGAACAGGCCCTGTCCCTTCAGCCTTTCCTCATGAGAGAGTTGCTCTTGTCCCCTCATCATCTTTGTTACCTTCCATTTGTCTCACCCTGGGGGTTCCATGTTGCTCTTGTCCTGAAGAGCCCAGAACTGGACTCTCCTGTTGTGGCCTTCCCAGGACTGAGTAAAGGGGCAGGATCCCCTCCCTTGACCTGCTGCCAATGCTCTTCCTGACGCATCCCAGGATCCCATTGGCCTTCTTGGCTCCAGGGCACTGCTGGCTCATGAACAGCTCTGTGTCCACCAGGTCCTTCTCCCCAGAGCTGCTTCCCAGCAGGTCAGCCCCAGCCTGTGCTGGTGCTTGGGAGTTTTCTTCCCCAGGTGCTGGATCTGCATTTTGCCTTTGTTGAACTTCAGGCAGTTTTCCTCTGCCAGTCTCTCCAACCTGTCAAGGTCCTTCTGAAGGGCTGCATGGCTCAACACCCACATCCTACAATCACAGCTGTTGTTTTTTCATGTTTTCTCTGTGAACCTACAGAGCTGACACCCTCCTAGGAGCATCTTTTAACAGCAGCTGTAAAATCAGAGTGGGAAAGGAGTCAGTCCCCTTGCTAAAAACTACATCATCTTCCCCACACTTTCACTCTTGCTGAATGCTGGGCTTTTCTATGTCTAGGATTTCATTTCTACTCTCCTTTGGTAGTAAGTCTGGCCCAATATAATTGAAGGTCATTCATTATTTCACTGGGCTCTAGAAGAAACCCTTGCTTGAGGATGAGATCCTATTTTCAGAGAGCAGACCATGCTGTCTGTAGACAGGAGTGCTGGACACTTGGCTCCAGAACTGTACCTGGTGCCACTGCTGGAGGCAGCAGTGCCTGTCTGCAGGGAAGGGAGGAATGACACCCATAGCCTATGGAGGGTGGCTCTGCCCTCCCTTGCCCACCTGGGTGAAGCAGGATAACTCCTGAGGTGTAGAACAGTAATACTGGCTGAGTTCAGATAACTGAAGGAGCATCTGTCCTGTCCCACAAGAGAACCCCCTTTGGCACTAAATCTCCATTTCCCTTTGGAATGTTCCCCCCTTCATGCTATTGTCTTGGCTTGTGCCAAATTATTTTTCTGTTTATACCCAACTTTTGGGGGATGAGAAGAGGGAAAAGGCAGAGTTAATCACCAAACCAGCTCCTACCCCATCAAGTTACTTTTTGCTTTTAAGGAAATGAAGTCATATTTATGTGCAGAGGTAATCCAGAAATGTTAGCTCCTGCCAAGACATTTATTTACACAAAGCTTAAGGGAGGTGATATTTGTCTGTGCCCAAAGCTTGGGCAGCTACCTTATGTTAGAAGAAAGGTGGTAAATGTTTGAGTGCTAATACCATCAAGACAAAAGCTCATCACCAGCAAAACTAATATTCCTTGTCACCCTGCTGTGCCTGGGAGCACACAGGGCAGTCGGTACTCACCCAGACTTGTTGCTGCAAGTAATGCTATGAATTGTTGTCCAGCTGAGATGGAAAAGTATTTAAAAACACCTTTTGAACTGCTTCCCTTCCCTTCTGGCTAGTTTTTTTCAGTATGACTATTTTTGTTTAAGAGGGGAAAAAAAAAATTAAAAGGGAAAAATCATAACAAAGAGAAAGTTCTGTGGCACCGGAAGCATGAGCAGGACTGTTGACTTTCTGCCTGAGTCCTGTATTTTATAACCACAAGAAATTGTTCCTTTTAACCATTGCTTGCCTTGATGTATGGGAGCCATGAAAGAGGAAATGTGTTGCAGTGCCTAAACAGATATTTGACACAGTTCAGAGACTTATGGTAACTAGCTAGAAATGTTTTGCTTTCTTTGGGTTATATATTTTTTTTAATTGGTAAATAACAGGAAAATGTGATCTACGTAATTATAGTTGTTCTTACAGCTTTTTTAGCATTTTATCACTGCTGTAATCAAGGCCTGAAAAACTGATGTGTTTTAACAGCATCTTTCTTGATCTTTATTAGCTGTTTTATTTGCCAGGTACTTTATTTGTTCAACTACTTTACAACTGAACTTCAGACATTATTGATGTCCTCCTTGTGTTACCACTAGGAGAGATGGTTATAGTGTAGCATCAAAGACCTAGGGGTTAAGTTTTACGGGGTGCCACTGGCAAATGAAAATCACTAACCAAGAGGGTTTTTTCACTGGTCCCATCAATTTTAGTGGAATCCAGCATGTCCTTTAGAGAAGCTGATGGAATTAAGGAATTCTTCAAAATGAGAACAAATTTGTGGTGAGCCTTACCTAGTGCCTTTGTTCTTTGACACCACCCTATGGGCTCAAGCAGTCAGTAAAGACCCAAGACCTTTACCTGTTCAAGAAAAAAAAAAACAAAAACAAAACAAGATTTAGCACTGAAGTGAGGAAAAACTGTGACCGAAGTTTCCTCTGGACACCAAGACTTGGAAGACAAATTACACAGCAACTCTGAGGCCAAATAATAAACTGTATTCCCTTGCTGACCTCAGCTTCTCAAAGTCATCTCTCAGCATAAACAACTTCAGGAAAAGCCACTTGCCCAATAGGAGTCTGTGCTTACTAAATCAGCATCTGCCCTCATGCCCATTGCTTCCTTTTTGGTAAGCTGAGGAACAAAACACTTTGGAAAAGGCACTTGGCTGGAAGCTGAAGTTGCCTGGAAAAGGCAATGGAAGTTCTTTCTCCACGCCTGAGATGTGCAAACTACTCTGTACTTCATAAATGTAACACATTAATTTCCAGCTCTTCCTTCCAGACTCATTTTCCTACCTAGCTCATGAACATGACCCCATATCTGCAGATTCTATAAAGGCAAAAATGATCATTTAGGAAGTGGGGTTTGCTTCTCTGAAGGAAGTAAGCTTTGATTTAATAACTTTAGTGTCACCCACTATTTAGTTTGTTGGGCATATGAAAATAGCTGGAAAACACTGAGATAGCTGTGCAAAAGATGGCATGAGAATGCTATTGCCAAAATATATAGTTACATCTTCAGAGAATTTTCTATATGCTTCCTCTCCATTCACACTAAAGGCTGAAAAAATATATGTTTTCCTTTTTTTTTCAAAATGTGCAGTATTTAATTGACTGTTACTCTGATAAGAAAATGTCATCTATGTACTGTAGCACTTCATGAGGAAAGAAAGACACTGAAATCAGGGAATGCTCAGCAGACATTTTTAGCCCAGAAGAAAACTTTAATAAGCAGGGAAAATTGTTTCTCATTAGAATAGGAAGCAAAACTTGAAATTTTGAGCCATGTAGTAGAAAAATATTCTGAAGAGATTTTTAAATAAGAAACAACATAAAATGTCAACATTGCCTACCAAAATAAAGGTGTCCAGTATGTCAAAGTAACCCTTTTCATTTTGAATTGACATTTTGAAATGAAAAGCACTTTTACTCCAAAGCGTTTTCAATTGGAAAATTTAATAAAAATTGATATTCTTCCTTTAGAAAATAAACTTCCTTTTTAGTTCAGCCTGAACTTTATTCTCTGAGGAAACTTGTTTTATTTTGAAACCTTCAACTAGTGTTAGGTAGGATGCAGCAAACCACATTTTCAGCTTGCTTTAGTTTGCATAAATGGGGTTTTCTTCCTTCCTTACAACATTCTGATTTCCTTAGGATTTGGAAATTATCTTCTTTCCACAGCGCATGACAAAGGATTTTTATTTAGTTGTTCTTGTGAAACTTTTGCTATTTTTCTTTTATTTGTCACAAAGTAAATCAAGCTTTATTATAAGCTAAATGTCTATGCTTTGCTGCTTTTAAAACAAGCTGTTATAAAGTTTTTAAAAAGGAAAAAGGGAACAGAATCTCCAGATGATAAATACAAGTAGTGCCTAGTGGAAAAAGTCAAGGGGGGGGAAAAGAGGAAATAGCTGTAAAAACACTTTTTGAATAAATAGCTGTGCTTTAACTTTGTATTGCAAGGTTGCCTGGATACACTGGAAGAACAGGCATCCTTCTATATATATATATTAGATAGTTTAGTGTTTACTGCTGAAACTTGGAATGTAACTCCAGGCACTATTTACAAATGTTTGGGATGAAGTTGTTCCAGAAAACCAAACAAAGAGAGGAGGGAGGGAAATTAACCCAAACTTGCTGTTTCTGTTTTCATCATCATGTTGCTATGCATAATCTAAAATAGCAGGTAGTGGCTTATGTAACAGAGCTGGAGGAAGGGTAAAGTTATAGGAGCTGTCGTGGAGCTGGACCAGTGCAAGGAGGGGTCCATGGCAGGTGAACCTGAGGGAGGTTCTCAGAGGAGAGTGGGAGGGCGCAGTCAGGTGATGTAAGGGAGAGAGGGATTTGGGAAGGAAGGCTCTGGGTCTGGGTTTGTGATGGGTTTATGGAAGTACCCACTGCCCTGGACTGGGGCTGAGAAGCCTCCTCTGTGCTCCTGCTTGGCCATTCCCTCTATCCCAAGCACCAGGGATGTGTCCCGTTTGTCACATGTCACCTGCTCTCTCTCTGTGCTCTTAGCAGGGATGGATTGTTTGGGCCACGTTAGAGTTGTGGTCTGTGCATAAATTGTGTATTTGTATAATCCTCTGTGCTCAGGGCTGTGCAAGCTGCTGAAAGAGTTGTGTTTTGGATCAGCAAGTGGGAGGTTTGTGAGCCTTCACTTCCTGGGGGCTTTATCTCCATTTCTGGGTCCAGAGAGTGCTCATGCCCTGTGGTGTAAAAAGGATACCCCAATTGATCCAGAAAGCAGATTGTACAATGTTTTGAAGGCAGAAGGGAATAGTCCTACGATTTAGATCTAGGGCACTGTTCTTTATTCTTTCTTTTTTCTTTAATTTTCTTTTATGGATGCTTTGAATCTTTTTAGTTATGTTCTGCTGTGATTGTATCTAACCATAGAGCAGGGAGGCTTCTGAGATGAGAAACTCTTTGATCTTGGCATCACTTAATGTTTCATATAATCTGATTTTATTGAGTGATCTTCCTTGATCTGAAAAGGAACACGTTCTTCCATCTAGCTCTTAAATTCACATTCTAATTGAGATTCTGTGAAATACGCTCAAACCTCCACCCCCCAAATTGCAGGGCAATGTGGGAGTGTTACAAATGGTTTGTGCTGTGTGTCACAGCCATGTGTGATTTCCCAGTGGACAGAACTATGAAGCAGAGTAATTCCTCATGCTCTGAAGCCACAGATCCCCACCACCTCACCCGTGATGAGTCACCATGTGCTTTCCTCCTTTAGCGGTTGATGGCATGTGATGAAATATTCTAATTCTGCCCAGGATGGGACAAGGATGCATCTTCACTGACTACTTCATTGTAGTTTTTTGTAAACCTTTGGGAAATGCTATTTCAGGAGCCCCTAACAGCCAGACTTTAAAGTTTCTTTGCAAGACAAACTCAGTCAACACATTTCACGATCATAGTTTAGTTCTGTCAGTCATTTCTGCAATGCTGGGGCATATCTTTTACCTCTCTGCCTTGAAGAGTTAGCAAGTGGTGTCAAACAGATTCAGTGCAGAGACAGCTCATTTCACCTGTCCCTGCTTGGCTGTGATACGCATTGAGAGCTGAACATTATCCTCATAATGAGGCCTCCTTGGTGCCAGGAGAATTTCAGAGGGAATTGTGCCTGGGCCACGAGTTTTAGATGGATTCAGTCCCCTTGTGCTGCCTGAAAAGGAGTTTGCTTTGGGTCTAGTTATGAGGATTGCTCATGGCTTAAGGGGTTGCTCACTGTGGAATAAAACCCATTAAAGGTCTGGCATGGACCCTCAGACTGATCTCTAGATCATGCAGCTTTCACCACTGCCTCCAATTCTCTGCCTGTTTTCTGTGTAAAATGAAAGGCTTCATTTTTCAGACTCTCAAAACTGTTTTTCAGCAGTCCTTAGGCTAGAAAAATTGGTAGCCAGTGAAAGCCACGTATTTGAGTTGTTAACCTCTGATGGGAAAGCACATGCTGTAAAAAGTGGCTCTTATGAGTGCTTTTTCTGTGAGATCAGAACAACTCTCCTTGGGTTTTATAAGTGTGTCTCGCCTACATCCCCCCAGCATATCTGTGCCTGCCCACGCTGCAGGCTGCAGCCTTGTGGGGAGATGCTCAGGATGTCTGGTTGCAGTGGCAGGGAGTTTGCTGTGCCCTCATTTACCCTGCACAGCTTTCTGCAGAGAGCTGCAGCCAAGGACCCTGGGGGGCTCTCAGAGCTCACAAACCAGGCAGCCCTGGACAGCTGGTGCTCATGGCATCGGTCAGAGCTGTGGCCTGGTACCCTCTCAGCTGGGCACAGTTCTGTTGGCAGGTGAAATTACCCTGACAGAAGTGTGCTTTTAATGGTAGCCCTTCCCTTATAATGCTGCAGGACTGAGAAAATGTAGGGAGAGGATGGGATGGTTTTAGCAGATCAGTACCATGTGTAGCTTTGCTGTCATCAGAGAGCTGCTAGCAGCTGCCATGGAGTGATGTCCTTCTGCCAGGTATGTGGTTTACATCTGGCTTCTTGACTGATATTGCTCTGGTAATGAAGTGTTTCTTTTTATTTTCATTTCCACGTGGATGTTTGTGGCATGTACTGTCCCAGCACTAGAAAAGACAATCAAATTAAAAAATACATCACAGAAAGCTTTGAAGGGTGTTTATTCTTTTGCAGAGGCACTGGAACACTGTGGTTAGATTTATTTTGCCATAACTCAGGTTTTGGATGAAGCAATTTTGGATTCTGGCAACACAGGTTTAAAAGGTTGCAAGCAAGAAAAGAGTGAGCTGGTAGGAAGTAGAACAAGTAGGCTCCTGTTCAATATTTAGGGAATTACTTCAGTAATATTTTGCTCTTCAGATGAATTGTTTGCTCTGATCTGAACAGCTATTTATGCTTCACTGTATCAGCTGAAATGTTTGCCTGCCTCTATGTTTGTATCACCTTATAAGCAAATTCACCTAAAGGAAATGTCAGCCTTGGCCAAGTCAGTACAAAAAGGGAAAAAAGGGGGGGAAGAAATGAAGAGAACAGAAAAGGAATGTGTTTGGGGGAACTCAGCAAAGTGTTCTGTGTGTAAGCCAGTGAATCTCAAACAACATTAACTTCTTAGCAACAATGATTCTGTTTTGTTTAACTCACAAAGGATATTGTAAGCAGATATGTGCATCTCAGTCAGATAAGGTTTGTGTTGGACAGTTCTTTTATTGGTCCAACATTTGGTAATTCACTCAAATTTAGCTATGGAACAAGAATTATGCATATTTGCTTCTGAGGCAGAGGTTAGACATAAGACTCCCAGTAATTTTCCAGTTCCTTGCTAAATTTAAATCTTAATAGAATGGGGCCCAGCCTGTCATCTTTATGTTTTCATGCCAATCCCAATAGAGTAGGAAAGCAAAAGGGCAGAATTTAACTGTCTCTTCCTCTCAATAGAAGAGTAGCACTTTTGTGTTTGCATTTCTTTTCCATCCAAGATCTCAAAGCACGTGAATATTCTCTTTATGTCAGTGGAAAACCAAGGCACGGAGCAATTCAGGCACTATTCAGCCCATGGTGTCAAAGCACAGGCTGGTGCATTGCAGCCCCCATAATGAATTGTAGGAACACATCCTCTGTGAAGTCCTGCATTTAAGTCCTATAACATCTTATAAAGAAGAATAAACTGGAGGAAAAGCTGTGGAGTGGTTGCCTCCTAGTTTCACAGGAGGCCAGTGGCAAGGCTGGGAACAGACCATGGGAATCCTGGATTCCATCCCCATATCAAATTGCTACATGTGCCTCACTTCCTTTGAGCAATCATTTCTCTTGCTAAGGTAACATCTTTTAAAGTATTTGAATTTTCAGCTGTCAAGTGTAGACCAAATTTATTTCATCTAGATGGATGAGGACTCCCTTAGTTCTACTGCAATAAACTGTGTTACAGCTGCCTCACTTCACTCCAAGCCACTGGATTTTGTGGGATTAGAGGACAAACATCTTCTCTTGCTGCTTTCTCTCTGTCTCATAGTTTAGGCAGGAAAGTTGGATAAAACTGGCCAGGTTCTTGTTGCCAATGAAAACTTTCTATCAAAAAGGAAGAAAAGAGCCATTTCTCTGTACTCACCAGCTCAAAAAAGGAATGGAAGTCATTCCTTAGTAATTAGGGAAATTAAATAAAGTAAGGAGACAGAACATAAGAGTGTAAATTTAGTTATTGGAGTGCTGCATTAAATTCCTGGATTAGACACACAAGGAGGGTATGCCTTTCATGGGAAAATGCCTTTTAGCTTGTCAGTCTTAGTGCTGAGAATTCTCTAAATGAAGAATTTCTTTCATGTCTGTGTAGATGTAAATGCCACATATGCAAATTTTACTGAGTCACACCCAGAAGACACCCAAAATTTCCAAAGCTGGGCTGAAATGGCCAGCCTTTCTCTTAGTTTCTTCTCCCAACCCTTTAAAACTGCTCTCATCCCATAATGCCAGCACAGATTTCCATGAAATGTTATGTCCCAGCTTGTCTGAGAGGATTGGGCCAAGCTTGGACCTTTAATATTATATTGGTTATATTTTCTGATGGCACTGAAGCCAATGGACAAGAGAAAGTCAGAAGATGTTTGACTGACCTGCTCCAGTTCCTGACTCGCTGACAAAGTGCCCAGGCGGGTTCTGGACACTCTTGCTGTTTGTTTGTCTACATAAAAATGGTTTATATTAACTTGTCTCAGGGGGTTCATGAGGATTAGTCAATATTTGCAAGGTATTCATGGACATGCAGCATGTGAAGCATCGAGAGCCAGTTCCTTCCTCTTTAACTTGCATGACCTGATAAAGGGTGCTGGGTTTCCTCTCTAATCTACATCTTGTGACACAGAAACCTTTTTCTGTTTGCCTTCCCCCATCTGCAGCACATGGACAGGAACAAAAAGCCTGAACTCTGTTCATGATGATTTGTTCTGGGGAAAGGGGAAGTCTGTACAGAAGCAAGTGATGCTGCTGTGATGCTGCTTAGGACTTGAGCAGAAAATTGCCCTACAAAAGAAGACAAATACAGAACTTTCAAAAGGGTGTATTTCTAAGCATAAATATAAGCTCAGGCCTCCCTAGCCTCTGCTTAGTGTTAAGTTAGAGACTGCTGCCCCCGAGTTGAAGGGTTTGTTTGAAAGCTTGGTTGCATTTCCACATGTATCAAATGATCTGTTACTATCACTGCCCATAAATCTGTTTATTTCTACTACCTTTTATAAGCCAGAGTCTGCTTTTATTTTTTTCTTTTCTCCCCACTCCCCCTTGTCTGGGATGGGGTGAATGCCCTTTTTCTGGGACAGCTGTGATCAGGCCAGTCTCGTGAGGCTTCCACCTCCCCCTGGCATGACCTCAGTTCTACATTGCTCTCTGTGCTAATGCTTTTCAGAGCTTCCCAAAATCATTAACCCTGTGAAAAACCTATTGGTGATGACCTAGGGCAAGTTAGGCACTACTGAATGTGGAGGATAGTACTCTGGCCTGGTGAAAGGTCATTCAATTTTGCCTTCTGAAAATATGTGGGAAGGCTGGAATGGGGAGGGACCAGAGCTCTTTGCTGATGTGAACTTGGGATGGGAGAGGAATTTTGGTGCAGAGGAGCAATGGCAGGTGTCACAAATATCTGAGATGTGCAGATGCAAAGAAATCATTACCAGTGGTAGAACAGATGCTGACTTCATCTGGATCAGGGTTTCAATCTGGTATCTCCAGCCACTCAATGCTGTTGACTTTCCAAAAAAAGTAAACAAAATATTGTCATGACTGGTCCTGGCAATCGTGGCCCTTCTGGAGCCACGTGAGTATGGTCCTTTTCAAAGCATCACCTATGAAAATGATCCCAAAGAAGCCATACATTACCAACTTTATTCTTTAGCAAAAGTCACCATTCCTCTAATTTATCAGCTGTAATTAGAAAGGGCATTTACCCCTCTTTCACTACGGAGAGTTAAACACCAAAGCAAGAGAAGAATATTGTTAACAAAGAAAGAGGGAGGGGTTTAAAATAGATTTTATTATTTTAGATTTTAGGCTCTCTGACAAGTTATACAGGGGCCTTTTTTTACCAAGAGCAGTGGGAGCAAGCAACCACAGTCATTTTACAGTTTGTCAGCTGGAGTGGTTATGGCTCAGTGTAACAGCAAAATCAGGATCAGACAATCCAAAAGGTCCTTTCAGCCCTATTTCCCCAAAGCATGTATTGACTAACAAATATAAAGGGCAAGGGAACTCTGCTGGGTGGAGGCAGGGTTAATTACAGTTCGCAGCCCAGCATGTGAATTATGATAGGTATGCCAGATCTTGGCTGCTGTAAACTGACCTTGGTCAGTTTAAAGTGTAAACTGGCTTTGGTGCAGCTGCAGTGGTCTAGTCCAGCTTAGGATTTATCATTTAGTACTTAAAGATGTAGCTATTTATGCACAGAAAATACAAAAATGCTTTCTTCCTATTGCCCTTTAGCCCATTCACAATTTGCATCAGCCATCATACTTACTTCTCTGGAGAAAGTATTGTAGGTGAACAGGTCTCTCCACTTGGACAGTAACCCTGGACCCTCCTTTATTTCAATGTTTGACTCATTCTTTTTCCGCCTGAGCCGCCTGAGCTTTTGCAAATTCCTCCCTTCCATGGTAGTTTTCCTAGCAGGTTCTTGGCAATCTTTTTTCTCCTCCCCATGCATTTGGCTGTGCCACTCACATTTAGTCCTTAAGATCTATCCTTAAAAATCACTTTGGTTTTCCTCTTACACCTTGGCTTTTATGGATGCAGTTGTGGCCTGTAGCAACCTGGGAGTAAATTGAATATAGGAATGTGTTCTGCCTCTGATGAAGGAAACTTCCCTAATCATGTGTTGTTTTCGTTAATGCCATTATTATACTTCAAGCTTTGATCTGGTTTCTACAATCCATTTAACATAAAAATTTTGCCATGATTCTGTTGTGAAAGTATCTTTCATGCTATTTCTCTTTCCCAAACATTTCTGTTTGCATTCTGACAGATTTTTCCATTTAGTCCCAGGGGCTATGAATTCCTTTTAAACTGTGTGTTCCCTGCCTTCCCTGGCATTTGCAGCACCTCCTGATTTAGATTCAATATCTGAATTTAATTAGTATGCTCTCTGCCCTCACTCAGATCACTAAATCTGTCCACCAGGAGCAAAGGGAAAGGATGAGCCTGGAGCAATGTTCGCCATTGCAGAGGATCAGTGAACACAAAAAGCATGAACAGAGGAATTGTTAATACCAATACACCACTTTCCTGGGGAAAGAGTTGATAGGTTCTAAAGTCAGGCAAAATGATACAAGAATGTTTAGTCTCAGGTGGCATCTTTTCAGATAAATTCGAACTACGCTGCAATAAATTCATGGCCCTGCTTGTTCAAGCTGTCAGCAAAGAGTGTGAGGAGCCCAGCCAAGATGTAACATGAGAATGGATTAACATCTCACAATCTTCCTGGGATAAGGCAAACTCTAATCTAGCTGCATTCCTGGGATAGAAGTAGGACATCTGAATGACAGAATGCAGTTTGTCATCAATGCATAAGTCTTGGTTAGAGATAACTCAGGGGTTCTGGACAAACATAAGTGAATGCACCAAAAACCCTCTGAGTGAGAATGACAGAAGTAATGGACCTAAAAGATTCTTAGCTGGGATCCGTCTTATATTTTGGTCTTTCAGGCCCCAGCCAAAGCAGTGCCAGTGCTGGGAGATCAGTGCTTTGATCCAACTCCATGACAATCAATAGATTGCAAGGACATATTTTGCATGTTCAACAAATCAGCAGGTGCCATTTGGAGATGGATTACTCAGTCCCTTCTATCCACATGTGCTTGGAATATGTTCCATTATTTATGTTCTCCCCAGATTGATCAATAGATCTATCGATCTACTGAATAGACTAATTTTTTTCTCCCCATCATTGTCGTAATCTGAGAGCTGACTGATGACTGTATTACTTTGTTTTGCTTGCTTCTTTAACTTCACCCCAGAATTAATCCAAACTCACCCATTTTTCACCTGAAAGTTTGTGCATGTATATTGTGAACGAAGACACACTGACAAATCACCTCACACCTCCTGATGAGTACAGTAAGGATTATCTCAACCGCAGCAAAAAGGCTCAGATGTCCATGGAATACAGAAGTCCATGGCACACGGAAATACTGACAGTATGCACATTGTGGCCTTGTCCTTTTGACACAGATCAGATAGTGAGTGACAACATGAGGTCATAGGAGAAAAACACCAGTGTCCCAGTTTTTGTAGCCACCAGGTTCCTTTATAGCAGCATCGTCTATACCGAAGTTACTGTTGGTTTGGGAGCTCCAAATCTCTGTGGGTTTATGCATCTGTTCTGGCCAAATGCAGGTGGTGAGGCAGCAATCCCCCAGTCCTGGGTTAGCAGAGGGGAAGGATGGCTTGCTGTCTTGTGTGGGGGAGAGGAGTGGTGGCACTTTGGAAAACCCAGGGCCTTGCTGAGGTAGCCAGTTAGAGGCATCAGTCAGGGTAATATCAGAGGTCTACTGTGCTGATATGAGGAAAAATGAAATCAGGCTCTTTTGTATGGGTGTTCAGTGGACATGACTGAGGACCACTTTCTGTGCTTCTTCATAGAAGGCAGTAGTTAAGAAAGCCACTGTGGCTTGTTGGATGTTCAAATGAGGGAAGCAAAGGATTTTTTATTCTGTGGTTGTGTCAAGGGAAGGATTTGGCAGTAGAAAGGCATAAAAAATTCTAAACTGCTGGAGACAAAGCTATACTGACAACATAGAGTTGAAGGAAATTTCCTTTTAGGCTCACTGAAAGAACAGAAAATAAATTTGATGGTTATGTCTCTGTTTGTTTCATTCTAAAATGGATTGATTTTTCCTCCAGAAATTCTGCAAAAGATGTAGGCACAAGTAGCAGACGCTTCAACTGCAAACTTGGAGGGCAATCTGTCTACCTTATGATTCTTATTCTAGAACCAGTGCCACGAAGTACCCATTTGCAGAAACATTTTAAGTTTTTAGCACATCGTCTTTCAAAACTTGCCATTGGAGACAACTTTCCAGGCTGGGAGTTCAGTTTGCAGCACAACAGAGGAGTGGAGTAAGAGCTGAGGGGGGAAAGCATGATGTGTGTAGACAAGAAGAAACAAGTTGGAGGCTCTCCACTGCCTGTTGTTAACTGACACACTTGAGCAAAACCAAACCACAAACAACATCTAGAGACTTGCATCCTGCTACACTATTTTTTCATGTCCTTCCTAGGATTTGGAGAGGCTGCACCTGACCTTTGTATGCACTGACTCTAGTTTTGCCAAGCAAGCAGTTCAGCAGCAAACTAAGTGGAAATAATTATTTTAATTAGTGTAATTGGATTACACTACAGTGTTTTTGGGGACTGCTGTTCTGCTTCAGATGTTGTTCAAACTGTCCTGGCTGTACAACATTTCTAAATCAACACATTACATAGGGGTTTAGGCAGAGAAAAGGGAATTGGCCAGAAAAAAGCCTGATTTACTTCAGATTTGATATTTGATAACACAAGGACATAGGATTGCATTAGGTTTTTACTAGGACAGCAAATTTTTTTGTAAGCTGTCATCATGTGCACCTTATTTTCTCAGGAAGTCATGAGGTTATAGGTATTTTTTTAACCTTTGTTTCTTGCTTGTCATCAGCAGCTGAAATCCCATCACCATCCACTGTGAACTGAAAAAACAGTAAAAAAAGCTCTGTGTTCCACAGGACCTTACCTTTTAACAGGAGCAGGTCATTACTCTGCTACCCAAAGGACCGAAGGCCCTCAGTTGGTGTAAATTAGAAAGAAATGATGGAGATCAGATTGAGAGATGCCCAAAAACTTGGGTATCCTTGGCTATATAGTTGCATCTCAAAAGGTATTTGCCTGCAGCTGATTACATCTGCTTTTAATTAGTAGAGGAAATGACAAGCAAATCATCAGCATTATTTCCCTTCACAGCAGCTTTTTGAGGCAGCCTTCATAACCTTATGTACTTGACAGCATATTTTAGCACTAACACTTGGTATGGCTGTTTCTTCTCCTGAGAGAAACTGTAATTCTTACTAAGCAAACCCCTTGAATGCAGTAAATCATTTAGTGGAGCACAGTCCATAACATTTCAACAGATCAGCATTTGGTACTTGGAGTTGGTGGTTGAGATCAGACAACATCAACTGTCAAGAAATTCAAATTCCAAATTTCAGCATTGGTTTCATTACTGTGTGTTGCACAGGCTAAGACTGAATTGGGCTTTCATGTAAACTGTTCTTTCATTCCTGTAGATCCTCTAAGTGAGATTGAAAGGGATGATAGAGCCAATACCTCCTGCCCTCTGTGAGATCATAGCAGGTTTCTTGAATACTACCTGAAAGTCAGATCATGATGGCCAGAGTAAATGTTTGGTGAAGATAGGTAACTGGATGATAAAACAAAATGCCTATGGGTTATCCAAGGAAACTGAAAGGGAAAAAAGGCTGGGAGAAATTGTAAAAATAGTTTATTCACATAAACGTCCAGTATTATATTAAACATGCTAAGTTTGGGATATACTAGAACTTCTCTTTTTATTACATCCTTAACAGTCAAGTGAGCATGGTTTTAGAAGAGTGGAATGTTTTAAGCAAACATTGCTGACCTAGATTTTCAAAATGGGTGAGCTTGAGGACACTGTCTTCATTTTATGCCTCGTTAACTTAGCCTGTTCTTCAGAGTTTCCATGGAAACTACCTCTTTGGTGACAGATAGAAACTTTTGATGGGTCAAGTAAGAAAAAGGTAACAAGAGGTATTAGGGCAGAGAATGTGTTACAGAGCCCTAATGGAAGAAGGCACTGAATGAACTTTTAACATAAAACAAAGGGATGATAGTAGAAGACCATAAATGTCAGTGCATTGACAGTGAGGATGATTCAAAGTTACTATGGGATGTGAAAGTACAAACTTAACAGAGCATGACCTTGTTCTGATAGTTAATGAAGTTAAGCTGGGCTCAGGTTAGAATAACAGGGATCAGTCTGACTTTGTCATTATGGATGAATAAGCACGGCTTCAACCCATAATTTCAAATGTGATGGTGCTAAAAGAGTCTTCAAAGAGCACCAAGCCTAATGCAGCTTTGTGCTTAAGGCACCTGTGGTAAAAACGCACTTCTGCCCTACAGATGTATTGCACCCAACCCATTTCTAGGCTACTGTACATCCTGCACTGTCCCTGTCCCTCTGGGAAGGTATCATTAATGTAACTACATGAGTGTATTACAAATTGAACTATTCTTCTTGACTGGTATTTCTTTAATTATAGGTTGGTGTTTTCCAAGGACTTCAGAAAATGCAGTCAGCAGCTTAGCTACTGGACTTACCTGTACAAGTGTGCTTTGTGACTGGAATTCAGTTATTAGCAATCTCTAGAGCCCTGTAAAGGAGAGGCACAATAAAAATAAATGTTCATCCTGGGTATGGGGTGAGGATCAACAGTCAAACTTAAAAGATCCATTGTTAAGTTGAATGTGTCTTTACCTTGAATAAGAGTACTTAGAGTAAACCCACTCCATCCTTACCATTTCAGAATAAAATACTTCCTTTCTGCTTTGAGAAAACTTTAGATTTGCATGCACACATCTGACAAATGCGATCGCATAGTTTGTAAGTCAAAAGTGATAAAAAGTGTTTAGAGTCTTGTCACAACATAACTTTTCACATAAAACCAGAACCAGACTAAAAAATATGCAGACAGTTGGACATTAGAAAATGGAGAGCTGTAGGTGTGATTCTGGCTCTAGTTTTGTGGGATTCTGGATGATTTATCTGATACTTTTCTCAAGCCTGTGTTTTCTAATCTTTAAAGTAATATCTATATTTTTATAATCTCTATTATATCTATATTTTTATAAGTATCTCTTCTAAGGTCTAGGAGTTGGAAGGTCTGTATATGTACTGGGGGAATATATGCCTATTACTGTCCAAACAACAGTATTAACTGCAAGTGCCTTTTATTGCTTGACTACAAAATTTCTTGTAAACAGAGCTGAATTGGGCTCTTGAGAGGGAAATAGGGTGATGGAACTTGTCTTTCTCTTCGTTTTTGCTTGCAGGTTTAAGTTGCAGTCATGTAGTTAGTACATGGGAGATACAGAATGGAGCTGAGTCTGCCACAGCAGCCCGTCTTGAACACAAGCATCTATTTCATGAGGCACAGTTGGTATGAAGATTCTGTGCTCATCAAGTTGAATTGAAAATCTGGAGAGTAAATTTGGCAAGCTTCAGAACAGTGTCCTAGCATTTAAAATAATGTTAGCCCCCTGCCCTGTCATTGCACTCTGTTGGGAGCCAGCAAAATATGGGATAAATGGTGATGAGATGAGGCTTTAGACGGGATGCTGGTGAGGCTCTGATTGGCACTCTTGGCTAGAATTATGGACCATCTCCAGTTCCAGGGAGCTATTCCAAAACAAAGACCCCAAACTTGGAGACTAGCGTGCAGCAAGTCAGCTTTGTCCTTTGGGCTTTCGTTTTGAGATGATGTTCATTGCTGGGAGCATCCTAGTGAACTCACCACCTGCCTTTTCACAGGACTTGGTCATGGGTGACAAGGTGAACTGAGCTAGAGCTGAGGAATCCTGCCTGGATTGTGTGTGTGTTTGTATATGGATGTATAAAGAGTAAGCACAGAAAGCAGAGACATTTGTATCATCACAAACAGTGACACTGCTCTCCCCACTTTTCCCCATGTGGCCCTGCGGTCGTACCCAGAGCAATGGTGAGCCCGTCCCTCAGCCTCTCAGTCTGTGCTGCCTGTGCGGGCTCTAGGCCCCGTCCATCCCCAGCCTGGCTGCACTAGAGGGGGCTGAGACAGAGATCCAGGCTCCGTCCCTGCTCTCTTGTCCCGGGGGTAGGAGTTTGGAGCCGGCTGCCATCTCTGCCTGTTGTGTCTGTAGCAGACGGGAGCGAGGTGAGGCCGTGAGGGAAGGCAGGAGCCAGGCTGGACCGCTCGGCTGTTGGAGCCAGGCCTTGGCGCTCACAGCGCTGCATGGATTTACAGAGCTGTCTGAGACTTCATGAAAACATCCAGTAAGGGCACTGAGGTGAGTCTGCTGAGGTGGGAAGTGACATGTGAAGAGGGTAAGTGGGAGTGAACCTGCTTCAGGTTCTCTTGCAGCCACGGACAATTTGGCTGGCCTAACACTGCAAAGGTTTTCCCCTTGCCTATTCTTTGGTCGACTGTGGATGTGTCATTTCAGGGGGCTCTTGTTTATCTTTTAACTTTCAAAAGATCCTGAAAGCACTGAGCACAACAGACATAAAATAAAATAACATGCATTTGTTAAATGTGGTGAAGTATGTAGGACTGCAGAGTTACCTGGACAGCAAGGCCTCTTTCAGTTCTTATTTTCATAATGACATGGGCATGGTAATTTGTAAAGGCTCAATTGCCATACACAGCCTTGAGCATCAAATTCTGTCCTCAATCCCATCAGCTTAATTAAAATATAGTTATATGCTGATGTATTAAAACTGTTGCTGAACCTGCTCAAGCACTGCAGCAATGTTCCTGAGTGTAACCAAAGAGCTGGACGCAGGAAGGCAGGACAAAGGGGAGTGCTACAAATGGCTCAGTTGTAACAGTGATCTCTCAGTGGCTGTGTTGCCACATGTTTTTCCAATGTTTTGAATCAGCAGCCTTTCCAAAGAAATCACTGAACTTTTCTCTTGATCACAGTCTTGGCTTAACCACAGGCCCATTGGCCTCCTCTGGCTGCTGGTCCTTCATCTTCAGCATCCTGCACTTTGTGGCATAAGACAGATATTTCCTTCCCAGGGGTGGGGAACTGCTGTTGCTCTGATTTCCTGGTAACTGGGCTTTTATGTACCCAAGGATTGTGAAAAAAGGCTGGAACATGCCTTTTTCTCAGACCTCCTCTGGTTTCAGTTGTCACATCTATAAGCAGAAGAGATCATGCAATACATGCCCTCTCAAATCCTGTCAGCTGGGGAATAGTGGAATCTTTCAAGAGTAGGAATTGGTTAGTCCCAACTTTGCCACTTCACCAGCAATGCAAATGTCTGTTACCCAAAGGCTATTTAGGAAGAAATGATAATGACTGAATATCTAAAACAACATCTTCTGACCAAATATTATGAAATCATCAGATTAAACACAGAAAAAATAGCAGAAGTTGCCAGGGCAGATTCTTCCTTTGCTTTCATGTGACTATCTAATCTACCCTGACCTGCCAAGTTGTTTGAAAGGATGTCAGTGTCTGAGCTCAGAACATTAGTATTGTAGCACCTCTCTGTATTTGCTAGCATGAGAACTGTAAGGAAAGCATGTATCAGAAGGAGATTGATCCTGGTAATGTAATTCACTGTTATGGCTCCTTAGAGACAGAATTCACTGTAATGATCTTGTCTAAATTTTGAGAATATTAAATCTGAGAAACCTTTCAGATCTAGGTAGGGGTTTTTATTATTACTTGTTCTGAGAAACAAACACATCCTCTTCGTGGGAGCTGCCTGACCTCATCATGTCTGACAAGGAAAGAGAGTACCTGACCTTCTTTGTAAGACACCTAAAGCAGAGATTATCCTTAATTATCCTCAATTTTTGTCCTATAAATTGTCCTGTGGCAGTCAGAGACATGCCCTGGCTTCAGGAGCAGAGTGCCCTAGAGGCACACTTCCCTGGGGTGGCCCTGGGAGGCACTGTGTGCCTGTGCCAGCTGACTGGGAGGCACCACGGGGTTAAAATCCTTTCTCTGCTTCCCCCTTCTTTCCAGAGATTAGTAAGCAAGTTGCTGAGCTTTACCACAAATAACCTGTTACAGTCACCTGAGGTCTTGCTCCAGGTGCTGCTGCTCCGGTCAAGAACAGGGCAGGAGCCAAGTCTGCCCTTTGCTCTTGTGTGCCAACGGGGAGGAAGGATGGGTTCTGTGCCCTCGAGCAGAACCCAGAAGGTCCAGGCAGCATGGGTGGGGAGGGAGGCAGTGCTAGATGTCTCCAATTATCCCTTGCCTGGGTGGAGAGTCCAAGATGCAACTGAGTTATCACAGCCACCCTGGACAACACCCTCCTTCTTTAAGTTCTCACAGAGTGTGATTAATTACATGATAAGGCTAGAGAATAGGTTGCAAGTGAGCAATAGCTTTGTGCAGGGGTTAGCTGTGTGCCTGTGACCTTTGCATGGCCCAGTGCTGCTCGTGCTCTCCAGCTGCCACAGACACGTGAACTTCAAGACCCCACTGATGGCAGGGTGAGACAGGGCCTCTTGAGGTCTGTAAACCTTTGGACTTGGTGTTATAATTCCCTGGAAGTACACAGTAGCTTGCTTTGTTTTTTGAGGCTGTGGTGGGTTTAGAGTAGAATTGTTTTCATCTGCCACCACCAAACAACCTCACTTGGTGCCCAACATGGGCGGAAGGTGGGGAACAGGCAACAAGAAGCAAATGTGTGACCCCAGTCTAATCAGTTGTAATTGTCAGGGTGATAGCATCATGTTGATATTGATAATTAATATTATGAAAATAGGCAGATTTTTTATCTTTAAAAGGTATTTCAATCACAAAAAAGAGTTTGACTTGACACATTTAATTTCTTTTGAGTTAGCGTTTTTCGTTATTGTGGAACTGTCCTGACAAAACATCTGTCTTCTCATAGTTATGTGGATATTATGCAAATGTCCTCTCCTAAACTATCATGAAAGCATCCTTTCTTTTATGGCTGGAAATCAACCCTGTCATGATGGAGCAGAAAGTCCCATTCTGCAGAGCCAAGGAATAACAGTTTTATTATGAGTTTACGTAACTTGAAATGCGAAAGGGCCCTAAAATTTTCGGTGGGAAAACTTCACAACATTATAAACCACCCAGGCTTCAGCACAGAGAACAATTTATCCATGTCATATGACTCTATAGAGCCAGGAAACAATGCTCATCGCTTCAGCCTTTCATGAACTTAGTGGTCGATGTGATGAGTTTCTAAAGAAATAAAATATCCCATCATCACCCAGGAAGAGGTATTTTAGACCAGATGGAAGACACAAACTTAACAGAATTTACCAGCTTCTCTCTGCAAGTAGAGTTGCCTGGTAGGGAAGGGGTTTCCTTGTAGAGCAGTTTAACCTAAGTTCATCTGAAGTCTGTATAGTCTTAAAACATTCAAGTTGTCCTCTTCAGGTGTAGAAACCAAAATCCAGATGACAGCCTGTAGCTGAAGTATAAGCTTTCAAGGGCAGAGGGAATTCCTTTATCTCTATGAAGTAATCACCATGTGCCCTGAATCATGAAGTAATCTTACTAGGCTACTCAATTTTTATTAAGGTCTAGTGAGTTAATTATACCAAATTCCTTTGTTTTCTTTCTGAGGAATTTATTGAACAATTTCCCCAAAGTTTGCTAAAATCTACCTAGCTCAATGGGTAATGTTAATTGTAATCAACTCCTCTTGGTTTTACGTGTCAAATTTATTTTGCAAATTGTTTCAACAATGCAAGGTGTCATAAAGTCTACTTCTGCAAGAGTAGCTAGAAATTGCCTCAGGTTTTCATTATTAGGAAGAAAATAGAAAGTATAGGAACTCTTGAAAAAATGATAAAGGTATTTTATGCTTTCAG
Source organism: Polioptila caerulea (assembly GCA_013397295.1). Lineage (NCBI taxonomy): Eukaryota > Metazoa > Chordata > Aves > Passeriformes > Certhiidae > Polioptila > Polioptila caerulea. The sequence goes on from VYXF01000186.1 coordinate 128,352, forward strand.
GTGCTCTGGGATTAACAGATGAGATTGAGATCAGGATCTCACCCTTTCGAGTAGCCACAACATATAACTTAAGTGGCAGTATTATGTGCAGTGAATAAATACCACCCTCTAAGTGTTTGTGTGATAAAAGCAGAGGCCTAAGGAAGGTGAATTTTTCTCAGAGTGCAGAGAAAGTGCAAGGGATTCCAGGACTCTGAGGAATTTGTTCAAGTCACCAATTCAATCAATCCTAACATAGCACTTTGTTATCACTGCTTCCCACAAAATAATTCTGCCACTTCAGTACCACCCTGCTGAGCAACCCTTGGAAACCAGCTGTGTTGACACTGTGGGCTCAAAAGTAACCTCCCACAGGTGCCCACTGCCTGTGAGAGCCCACCTGCTCTGTGGCCCCTTGACCCACTGCCTCAGTGGATGCCCAAGGACAGGTTGTGTCCCTCAGAAGAGCAGATCTATCCATCCTTACCCTTCTGCTTCAAACTAAGCCAACACAAAGGAGGATGTGAGGGTCCTGGTGAGGCATTACTTGGGAACAGGGGCACAGCCTGAGCTGTCCTCTGGCTGAGCTGACTCCAGGACACCGGCCCTTCGGATCGGCTCCATGTGCGTGCACTGGCAAAGCATCATGGATGCTTAGGCAACTGTTATCAGATCTCTGTTTATAAATACAAGAATTTGAATTTGGCTTGAGTGCTTAAGCTTACTAGCAGGCAGGCTTCCCCCCCAACAAAAGCACAATAACAACCAGAACGAACAATCACTGTTTCACCTCTCCCACATTAGCTATTAATAATGTTAATTTACTTCCTTTGAGAGATACCATATGGTCCCCTTCCTGATCCCTCTACAGGCATAAGAAAAAACTAAGGAAATTAGAGGGACTCCATAACACTGATGGCCACATCCAATGTCTTATCAGGCTTCCTGTTGTTGGGAGTATTGTTTTCCTTTAAAGATTAATATTTACAATGGTTACTTAGTTATCTTAGTTCATTTGGTGACCATTAAAGATTCCAGCCCTGAATGCGATGAATGAACCTCCTTTTATTTGTCCTTGATGACTTATTTGTCTTGTGCCTCGTCTGGCTGAAAATCAAGGAAAATAATTATTGGGTTGGGCTTTTACTGCAATTTCATATGAGGGCTCAAAGTGCATGTTTCTGTTTGTTTTAGAGTGGGAGCCCTCACCTGCTGTTTCTGCTGATGTATGCATATTTAAGAATACGTGTTTTCTGATTAGAAGCAAAGTTAAAATAGGTATTTTCACCTATTTTTCTTCAACTGCATGCCTGGTCTGTGTGCTCCTTGGGGGGAAAAAGAGGATATTTCACATTCTATCCCCAACTGGATATACAGCAGCCACAAAGGGTCACCAAGCGGGTCTTTGATGGGACAGAAGAGGCAGCATGTGGCTGTGCACAGGCTGAAGGAACAATAACCCAGTTCAGCGTGTGTCCATAGTTTTCCCCTGTGCATCAGCTGAAATCCAAGGGATTTCTAAGTAAGGAGTAAAGACACAGTCGTTTTCACCTGTATTTTTTAGTAAAAGCCCAAAGACAAAGCAGGAAGCAGTTGCTCAGTGTGACACAGATGGGGATCCCAATTCAGCTGTCTGCTTCCAGAGCTACAGAGGCACTCCTAGGCATGAGGGATTTTGAAGCCACCTTGAGTTGTCTTTGTCCCTGCTAAAGAGGAATACAAAAATGCCCTTGTACTCACAGGGTACTAGACCCAGCCCAGTTCTCTGGAGAGCACCTCCAGGGGAAAACGTGGCCCATACTATGAATAGCTGGGATCTAACTTTGTGCCATGTGCAGCATTACTGCAGGGATGAACCTGGGTGCATGAGCATGCCCTGTTTTTCCCCTCAGCTTGGACTAGATGCACACTTTGCCTTTTCTGGAAGCTCCTGCCAGCTCATCCTCAGCTGCCCTTAAAATGGATTCATTTCCACCTTTGTGAACAGAGCCCCTGCACCCACTTCTGGTGGTGATCCCCATGCTGACCACCTCTCCACGCATCCTTCCTACCCCAGGCCATCGGTGTTTTCTTGAGTAAAGTCCTCTGGACCACAAAAGCCAGGATTCAGCCAGGTCTGTTTTTGATGTGATCATCATTTTGCAGCATGAACCACCAGACCCTCAGGAGCAAGCCAGTTCTCAGGCACAGTTGGCTCCTAGAGAAAGGATAATTTATAATCATGGCACTTCCAAGGTCTCTGTCTTTTTCTCCCCCTTCCCCCTCCCAGTCCTTGCTCTCATCCCAACTGGTGAATATGGGACAGACCATCCAGCATTTGCAGGGGGAGGTTGCTTTTCTGGTTTCCTTGCAGAATGCTGTCTCATCCTGAAACTGCATATTTGATGCACTTTTATGCTGCACTCGTTTGCAAAATGACAGATGTTTCTGATTCGATAAGGAACGTGGCCCAGCAGCCAGCGGCGCTGCAGAGCTGCTCGTGTCCCTCACCTGAATCACAAATGAGATAGTGCTCTCTTATCTGTTAAAAAGCACAAGCAACTGCACATATAAATAACACGTCACCAAGTGCCAGCTGTTTGTGCCAATGACATTTTTCTTAAAAGAACAGCTCCCCCCGTCATCTGCTTTCCCTCTTGCAGAAAATCTGGAGCTCTTTTGCAAGCGCAGCAGAAAAGATGGGTTTTTTCTTTTTTAATCTGCACTTACTTTAAAATAATTCCATATGAGCAAAAATCAGCTTTTATGACTCAGGTTTGGGTTTGGGGTTTTTTTTGGTACTTCCTTGTCCTTCTGCATCTCACTCTGAACAGAAGAAAGAAAGTATCAGTGCTGCTTTCTGTCTCTTGGCAAATCGTTCTTGCAGACCTCGCTGGCTTTCCATTATTTCAGGGCTTCTCTTCTGAAGGGTATGGAAGAAAGTTACTTAGCGTTTAAATTTTTTTTTTTTTGAAAATGTGAAAGAGAACAGTAAATCACTTTTCTTAAGGTTTGTAAAATGTTTTTTGATGCCTTGAATTTAGATTGAAGGTAAAACCACCTCTGGAATCCTAGACATAGAAGCAAACATGCCTGCTCACTCAATAACCTTTACTATTAATTCTTGCAGACAACAGAACATAAAAATCATACCAGATGAAGTTGTTCTGGTAATTGATCTGCTCAATTTTTTTATTAGGATAAAACTGAGAAACGCTTTTCAGCATTTTGCCAGCTCTGGCAGGGATGTATTTCTATTACAAATGACCTTCTGGGAGAACTTGACTGAACTGAATCTGGGGACATGATTCATTGGCAGCCTGCTGGTGACAGCCTTGTTTCTATTGTTCTAAAACTCTGGTTTCACATTTCTCCTGTTAGATAAGCTGCAAACATTAACTACACAGTGAGCTACAAATAAAGTGTGATGTAAGAATTAAGCCCATTATCTGATTGGCAGTGCAGGGCCACTCTTCCAGGTTAAGGGTTTGAGCAGAGGTTTTGTTGTTTTGTTGTTTTTTTTTTTTTTAAAGCAAAACTTTGGCTTCTTGCATTACTGAAAGCATTGTCCTCCCAAAAGATAAAATATTCCTTTGGAAGCTGCAGTGTGTATATATAGTGTGAGCTATAAATAGTCTGGAGCTGGTTCTGCACAGTACCAGTGTGCAGAGATATTAAGGACAGATTCTAATTTATATGGCTGCACTGAGGCCGCTGAGAAAAACCAGTCTGAAATGGTGGCTTTTAAATTTTATTCAGTATGTTTAGATTCACACTGAGATAAGAATCTTGCTGGGGCTTTTATATGTGTTTTACAGAACAAAGGAGTTTTGGTGGCCTCAGTTTAATCTTCATTTGAGTTGGAGATCAGATATCAATTTCTGGTCTTCTTATTTAGGACTAATACCAAGGCAAATGAATTCACTCTTAAATGAGGAATGGTTTAATTATCATGCTAGCTGAAAAAATAGGTCTATATACTCCCACAGCTCAGCTGCTGTGAGTGGATGTGCATAAGGACTCAGAAATGGTTGCTTTTCAGCTGCTTCTGATGTTAGGATGACTTTCAGCAATTGAATGATTTATGATGATGTTGATATTCATGCAGGCTGTTCGACTGCCAGGATAAAGACCACAATTCCTGATCAGTCTCTTTTTCTCCAGGCATATGGGGGTTACAGGCTGACATTGGAACCAACTTCTCTGGCTGAAGCAGTATCTTCCCTGCTGCAACAGGGTGGAGGCTGTGGGCAAGGGGACAAGAAGAAAAGTACCTGTTTATAATGGACTATCGACCATGTGTTATCTCTTCTGCTGTAAAATCTTAGCAGAACAAAGCACAATAGTGTTATTAAGGGCATATGAGGCAGGGTCAATGCCAGGATATTAACCTTAGCAAATTTGTGATAAATATAATAGATCAATATAATAGATCTTATGTTTCCACAAGGACTTTTACAGCAGCTTCTGATCATGCATTAAAACTCACTGCCCTCTGTTGCATCCTTTCTTAGATTTGGACAGCAGGGAGAAGGGCTACTTGTGCTGTTTGCTTGTGCCTTTTAACATCTGTGCAGTTTTGAGGCATCATTCTGGGTTCCTAAATCTTTTTTTCAGTTCATCAAGTACACCTGAAAGAATGAGATAGGCCACCCACACAGAGATGCCTGGAGGAGGAGGCTGCCAGGCCTAAGTGGTACGTGATGGGCCCCCAAGAATTGCTTTGGAGTTCAGTCCTGTGGCAATTTGCTGTGCAGTGGATTGCAGGATTCAGTGGAGCAGCTTTCATTCATTCTAGTGAATTCCTGGTGACTTGTGGAGTGTTTGTTGAGGTCTGTGGTGATCTTACCCATCATAATTGAAGTTGTGTAGTTTCCTTCCAAGGATGATCCATTCTTTAAGACTTAATGCATCAGACTTCCTGGTCAGCTTTATCAGCCAGTTTATTTAACAGACTTCTCAATCACTCCTAGAACAGGACTTCACTCTTGCTTGCACTTATCCTCCTATATGCTGTCCTGGCCCCTTCAGAGGCTGTAGAAAGGGGGCAGGAGAGACAAGAAAAACTTCTTTCATGTATTCCTTTCAGCTCATGACACTGGAAAATGGGCCATGCTGAAGTGCACTGCAGGCAGGGTCCACTGTAGACCCTAGGAAACAGAGCTGCCTTCAAGTGCTCTAGTGCATGCCAGAAAAAACAAAGGGCCTGCAAGGACCCCAAAATCACTCCATCCCTCTAAAACTGCTGTGCTTCCTTCTGTCCTGCCTATGTATATGCAGTTGGGGTGGCTGGGAACAGAGAACTGTCTTTCTACAGATACACTGATGTTCCCAGGCCAGTGACACATAAATATGAAAATTAGTAAAGCTCAAGGGTTAAAAGCACACCAGTGCATCTCACTGAAATCCCACTGCTGTGAGCACCTGTCACACCCAAGGAAAGTCCCCACTGCTCTTCCCGAGTGGTGACTGAGCCCACCCAAAAACCTCTGCCACCCTCTTGACTTCAGCTCTGGCTGTTTTGTCCCTGTCTGTATGGTCAAACTAGTCTCTTACTTCTTCTGCAGAGATGCATTCCTTGATACAGCAGGAACTGGCCAGGTATAACCCCAGTCTTCCTTTTCGATTCTGCACCTTCATGTGCTAAATGTCTTTACTTGTGCCATTCACCAGACCTTCTACACTGGTCATTCTTCTTGTTAGCAAGAGCCCTAGAGCTCAAACTTACAGGTGAGCACCTTTTACTCCTTAGTCTTAGCTCTGGTGCTGACTGTGGAAACATCTCCCCCTGTCTTCAGCTGGTTCCAGGTAGAGAAGGGAGTTTGTGACAGGCATAGCTCTGTTATTTATCTAGGCTGAGTATTTTCCCAAGGAATTTGTGAAATACTCTCTGAATGATCAAAGGCATAAGCATGTGACTGCAGGTCACTGGAGAGCAAGCTATTTAAAAAGCACTAAAAAAAGCAAATCTGAAAGACTATCTGGCACTAGAAAGCCCTTAGTGTAGAGAAGTGTCCATGTCATGAGTGAATGTCTTGTCATAAGGCAATATTGCAGCATTCCTCAGGGCTAGCACAGGTCCCACTTTTGTGTGTGGTGCATGGATAGTGCCACATTGAATGGAAATGTGTTCACATACAGTTCAAATACCCTTGGCCTGCAGTCTTTTTTTCTTTTTTTCCTCCCATCTGTTTGAGCCCTGCATCACTGGGCTGTTTGGTTGATTCATATAGTCTTGTGCACTATCAGTTTCAGCCTCCCTGATCTTGTTTTGGCATCTGTGCCTTTCAGCATCTTCAAAAAAAGCTATTGTAATTCCCTGAGCCTCCACATTTGTACAATCATTGTCATTTCTCAGAGGCAGATAAAATGTTTCTATCTTTGGGACTGAAGATTTGGTGTCTCAGATGAAATTGTTTTATCATCATATAATAGAGTTAAGCTTCTTACTTTGAGAATAGGTGGACTAAGACTTGCTGCTCTCATGGCAATACCTACTTGCACTTGTTTTCCATGTCTCTGTTTCCTGCTGGGCTGGTTTAGGGAATAATATTCTAATGAAGGGCAAGAAGAAACAAACTGTGGTGAATTATTCTCTTTGCATTCTTTTTATTTTGATGAGTTCATCTCCTTTCAAGGACTACATGGGTTTTTCAGTTTCACAAATAAGACCTTGTCTAGGTGCTTTGGCAGGTACAGGATCACACGGGAAGCCCTATGAACTTTCTGACAGTCATTCTCATTCAGAATTGCAGTTTTTTAGTGAATTCCCTTGCTACTGTGTAAGATTATTTCACCAACTGTGTTTTTCCCTCTACAGTTTATATGGTTAATGGACTCACATTCAGAACTGATTAATGAGTAAAATGAGCAAACATGATTATCTTTCCTGTAATAAATTGAGCAGAGTGGGTCCCTTAGCATCATTTTGTGTACAGTCCTTGGCACTGGGAGCCTTTCCAAGATGTGCCAGCTCAACTCCCCTCATTCAGCTCCCTGGGAAGGCTGTCAGAGTGACCAGCAGAGTTCACTTGAGTCTTTCTCCTCATCCCTTGCTCTGCAGGTGTTATGTGATTTGCAAGCAAAGTTTCTCTTTCTTCAAAAGCACTTTTATCTTTTGAAAACCTTCCAAAGAAACCCCCCCTCCCTAAATTATTCATGTTTAGGGTAGGCCTTCTGGTAAGCTGAGTTCAAAAATACACATATGGATGATACCTGCTAGAATCTTGTCTGTGTTGGCAGTGGTAGGAGAGACCTGTGGACCTTTAATGACACGAAACTCTGTGGTTGTATGTGTCTTTCAAAGCCAGAATGGAGATGCAGCTGAACTCCACTCCTTTACACTGTGACACTCACTTTTTCTGAAATATATTTTCCAGTTTCACATTTCAATGGATCAATAAAGCATATGCTAAAAAAACCCAACCTGAAAGTATCTTTGACAAGATTAAAACCATGACCTTCCAACATTTCCATGTGCTGCTTGGTTTCTTTGGATCAGCAAGAATAGCCCAAATATTAATATTAGCTGAATAGTCCTGTAATCCCAAAGAGAAGAACTTTTCCCAGTGGGGGGAGTCTCTCTTTTAAAAGGGCCCTTTGTATTTTCTTGGATGTTTTACAAATGCTGCACCTGTACAAGAGAGCTTCATCCAGATATGGAATAGGCATTTCAAAGGGTGCTTCCACACACCCCTGAAATGAGAGCCCTTGTGCATTTAATACATCAAATGGGAGACTGATCTGATTATACAAATATCATATAGCTGCAATGGCTGTGTTCTAATTAGTTTTTTAGCCATGAACCTTTGATAGCAGCCCTTTTCTTCAAAAGGAGGTTTTATCTCCTATACTGGTCAAAATTTTTTTAGTTGTCAGCCTGTTTACTAAATTCCATCTAGTCTATGCATATTGCCAATCCTTCTCTAATGTGCATTAACAAGATGAATAAGATTATTCTAATTTTGGTATCTCTTTTACATTTAACAGTACAGTTTTTCTTTTATGTGGAACACTATTCATGAAGACACATTTTCTAAGCATGAGGCTGGATTAGTTTTTATGGTCTCAGATCAGTCCAGTGGTCTGTCCTCTAGCAAAATTTTTAATTCCAAATCAAAATACATAAATTTAAAAAGAAGAAAAAAGCAAAATCCAACCACAACCAGACAATTGCCCGCAAACCTTGAAAGTCCTATCCATCTGAATCCCCCTGGCTGGAATTGGAGATGTCACAGGCAGAGATATTTCAGGTACGCTCAACTCAGTAGCAATAACCACACCAGCTTCTCAAGTCCATCACTTTAACATCTCCAGGAGTTTTCTATTTCATAAAGGCACAAGTGAAGGCAAAGGGCAAACCTGACCTCTGTGCACTCTTGAAGGCACAGAGTGCCAACAAAAACCAGGACGTTAAAAACATTTGCAATTCAGTAGGGATCTGCAACCCCTCTGCAAGTGCAGTACAGTGACAAACAAGTGATGGTCTCGTGCACATCCTTACAGGAATTTCTCCACGCTAATGATGTGCTCTGATGCTCACCAAGTTTAATTCTAAAAGTCACAAAGTGTGACTTTGTTTTCTTCACGTGCTGGCTTGCACTGCCAAGCCATGGGGTTTGCCCTCATACTTGAGGGAAAGAGAAGCCCTGATGTTGTCTTCAGTGGTTGCCCTTCATGCTGAAACATTTTCAGCCTAATCTCTTTTATTGGCAGCATCCAAAGTTGGATGCTTAAACCTCATATGGAGACTGAATAATTAGAAAAAGGAATTGTATCCAACTGCCTCATGTACTCACATATGCCCAAATGGTGAAAAGTCACAAATGTCTTTCTTCTCTCTCCCTCCTTGACTGATCTGGAATAACTTTATCCCTCTCAAGTGTCCTTTCATACACTTTAATAACTTGTTTCCCTGAGTTAATACTCAGTATTCCCTGTTTCCCTTTGACTCAAGATTCATATTCTATGTTTTCCCAAGGCAGGTACGAAGGCTGGCTGCACCCAGGTGCTGCTGCTACTGCTAAGCTTCCACTTTACATTCCCCAAATTCCAGCCTGGTGTGTCTAGGCAGATATCTCTTGGCTGTTTAAATTGAAAAACAGTAACATGGAAATACACGGAGGTTAAAGAGAAAGTCAAACAACAGCTTTAGGCCTAGAGTAAGAGAGTACCAGGTGAGAGAGATTTTGTGGGAAGGAAAGCTTAAGGAACTGGTCCTTAATGCAGGAGCAGAACCACCTCTACAGAGACTTGTAGGCTGAATAAGGATATGATGTGAAAATAGAAGAAACAGGTAGTTGAAAAATAGCCAATTATTTTAATTCCAGGGAAATTCCAAAGCAGGACTTGCTGTAGCACATCCAAACTGCAAATGTTCTGACAGTTTTAGCGTTTTTAGTGATGTTTTCAAGATGTCTTCAAGCCACTGTTGATTTTCCCTCCATACCACCCTTTTATCAGCAAGCAAAGATGACAAAGCAGAGTGGGAAATTAGAATATTACAATGTTCACCACCTACACAGCCTCAATGACCATAAAGAGAAAGACAACGGGGCATGCAGAAAACCAGCTGGGAGAGTTCATCCGCCTGCACACATGTGTGCAGCAGAGAGGGTGCAGAGTGTGGGGGATGAGATCGTGTCACAGCATAAGGAGTGGTTTGGGCACAGCAATTGTTATATCTGAATGATCGTGACATGCAAGCAGGGAAAACAATGATGTTTTCAGATTTTGCAGAGAAGCAAAATCCTTGCTTCTTCCAAGCATGGCTGAACTTTGCAACCAAGAGCTTAATGCCATGCTGGGTCATTTGGGGTATAATTGTCTCTAACCAGAACAGTCAAAAGCTGTAGTTTGCTGGCAACTGGCTGAATGGGAGCTAGAAATTCTTTACAAACTTACAAACAAGCAAAGAGACAAGTTTGAACCTGAACTCCAGGGTAATCACGCCCCTCAGGAGCCTAAACAAACATGGCACTGACTAGAAAATGATTCTTGAGGCGTCACTTTTGACTGATGCAGATGAGAAGTTTCCAAAGTTGGGGTCGCGACCCCGAGGAGTGCTGATGGAAGAGAGGCCATGAGCCCGGAAATGAGGGTGGGAGCTCCAGCCTTGGGAACTGCTGATGTAGGCACATGAATGGTCACGTCAAAGGGGTCCCCTTGGAATACCCTTCTTCCCCCCCTCCTGCCTCAGAAATAGTAACTAGTGAAGTTTAAAGCTGATGAGACTGGCTGTTTATAGCATGCTGCAGTATCCCTGGAAAGGAGCCCAAGATGATTAGGGAGCAAGGAAAGCTCTTGAGAGAAGGATGTGAGACAAGGAGAAGGGGACAAGAGGCAGGTCTCTGGGAAACAGGATCTCCCAAGCAAAAATGATATTCATCAGTTTCAATGGGAAGAGAACAGAGGCTTTTTATGGTTTTAGTGAAATTTTAAAGTCTAGCTTGGTGGGTCAAATTCTTCTCCCTTAAGAAGTTTGAGAGATTTTTTTATGCTCCTTCCCTGTGAAAAGCCCGTGGTGCTGAACTGGATACCTTGGTGTGGAGGTTAGCACAAGGTGGAATTAATGTGTGGCCAGAGTAAGGTCTGTACAGCTAATATATACACAGAATAAGAGAATTGCCTCTAAGTGAGTCTCCAAATGGCCTCCTTTACTGTCCTTGTGTTTCAAAATCTACCAAAGCTAGGCCCTGCATTTATGTCCTGAGAGTAACACACTGTTACAGAGAACTTGGGTGGTTTACTTTATAATGCTTATACAATGGTAGCAAGTGGATCAGACTAGCAAGTTAATGTAGCTTACATTACTAATTTTGTATCATGTCATTATTAAAAAAAGCATTTTAAGTTTTAGTAACGTCATCTTTTGTAATACCAAACTGGCTTCAATACAAGAGGAGCATCAGCACTGTGAAATGAAACCTTGAACAATCCCAGGGCATGGAGGAGACAAGCAATTTTTGGCAATTAGGAGAGAGTACAGCAATAGCACAGGTTCAAGTCGGGGGTAGGAAATGGGCCTGGAGGGGATAAGCCAACAGAGGCCATCACTGAAAAGCAAACATTGGGTCTGTGTGGTGCAATACCAAGCTGTGGCTACGTGCTGGGTACAATGCAGAGGTAAAGTCAACACCACTGTGTGCTATTTATTTAATAGTGTTATGTTGAGAGGTGTTCACTGACAGGAAGGTTTTTGTAACCCTGCAGCTACAGGGTTTCCTGGGTGTTGTCTTTTAGGCTCAAAGATGGCAGGGACAAGTCCTGCTCAGGGCTGAACAAGGTTCTGTGAGCCACCGGGCAAGGCAGAGCCAAGTTGCCCGTCTACCTCAATTGCTGCTACAGAGACTGAAATAAGTGCTGGGGAGAGAGGAGAGGTGAGTGAGACCCTGAGAACAAGGAGAGGTAGGGTTTCTTGAGCTTCAAACCCACTGGCAGGGCAGACCTAGGGACTTCTGCACAGGGAAACTCTCTGCCTCTGCTTGTTTCTAGCAAGTTGAAGACTTCATAGACCTTTTCATTATTAAATGAATTCATGTCAAGCATGTTCAACTTCAAATAGCAGCTAATTGGTCAAGCAAGTGATGCCTAATCTTACATTCTCTGTTGAGGCCTTGGGAGCTTTTTTCTTGAAGGCACATAGTTTAGCAGGATGGTCCAGAGTGACTTTGTAGGTTGGGATTTCACATGCACATGTCCTAAGTGCCAGCCACAGACACTGCTCACAGATGTGCTTCAGGTGTGGCCAGATTAGTGGGGAACCAGTCCATGTATCCACTTCTGGTGAACCATCATGGACCAGTCTCCACAAGCTTCTTCTCAGGATTTAAACCAAACCTTTGGTTTGTTTGAGAAAGTAAAAGTTTTGTTTTCATAATTACCCTTGGTTTTGGAGCTGCTCTTAGAGCTATCTGGAATCTACTGAAACATGTTGAACCCTAAATCAAAGGTTTCTGTATTTCATGTCAAATGCACAGAAATCAAGTATGAGGTTTCTGGAAGTTCATTTTAATTTCCAAAGCATGCTGTATTTTTTTTTAAGCAACTGATTAGTTCTGTCTAATGCTGAGGTCAGAATATACCATTTCAGGCTAGCTGTTTTTTCATGTCGAAGCATGTGACTTCAGTTTCCAAAACATTTCTCCCCAAATATTTTTTTCAGTCTGGAAAATAACCCATGGGAAAATAATACAAATCTCATCATGATGCTTGAAATTGTCATGGTTTTCACATGTGACTGGTGAGCATGCAAAGTAAAGAAAGGGTCTAATGTTACAGGATCTTTATGGTCAGTTTGTGTTGTGATTTAAGTGTTTGGTGCCTTTAGTGCAGTAATTATTTAGTCCTATGGCTGACCCAGTCTATCTCTTCAGGTCCTAATTTCCAGTGTGCTTCAGTCAGTAGGTTTGTTTGAGGTTTTTTTCCTTAAAACTACCTGAAAACATTTTAAAGTATATAGCATCCCCCTTGCAAGGAAATTTTTCAGGGGACTGCCAGGAATTTTTGATTCTCACATGCAATCTGACTATTCCCACTCTTAATTCTTCCTGTTACTGCTGGTCCTAGAGCTCATCTCTGTGACAGCACCCTTGAAATAAACTGTTATCAAGTTCAAAAGTCAATTGTTGATGCCTAATGTAAGGGCTCGTCCCTGTCCTCCTGCTGGAGCCCCTAAATACCAAAGAGAATTCTTCCTGAATAAAAAACAAAAAAACAATCAAATAAAAAAACCAACAAAACTTAACTGGTTTCAGCCTATTAGAAATCTAAGCCTTCAGAATAAATCCTTTACCCAAAATATAATTCTCCCAACTGAAAGCCAGGCATAATAAAAATGCAAGATTTATAAAAAAAACCAACAAAACAAAGAACAAAGCAACAAAAACCCCAAAACCCAAAAAGCCATGAAAACAAATAAACAAATAATGGGCTTTTCTTGCTGGAGGCTGTTACAGGGCAGAGCTCTAGAAATAGATCAATTCACTTAATGAAGGACCTTTGGATTATAAGTTTTCTGTTTGTAGACTGCAGACTGTCTTTGTATTTCTATATTAACAGGCTTTCTCCTGAGGAGCTGTGACCTTTAATCTCATTATGTATAGATCTATATATGTGAATGTGACATGTGAATTTGTTACCAAGATACTATTTGAAGCAAACATCCTAAGGCCTTCCAAGTTGGCAAGCTGATGCTGATTTCTGAGTCATCCCAGCCTAAAATATTATTTTGTATTTTTGCAGCATTTTGGACTGTAGAAGGAACATCAGCCATCTTACCTGACTGATGCTATCAGGTGCTTTCCACTATTTTCCTAATGTATGTCCTGGAGTCAGCCAGACAGACACATCAGCCTGGATACAAATGGCACAGCAATTGAACGGGGTTCAGTTTATCAGAAAGGTGGATCAGCTCAGTTAACTACAGCAACTTATCTCTAGCAGGGTAAGGGCTTGACAGGCTCCTTCAAGCTTGATGGAATTTGCATCACCTCATGTGTTGCTTTCCTCATCTTTCTTCTCCTTTCTTCTTCCCTGGATATTGCCATCTCCTCTGGGTTTCTAGAGGCACACACTGCTGCTCACAGCTTTTCTGCAGTGCTGGTGCAGCAGTGGGGCTGGGCACAGTCGTGGCCATCCAGGCTTGGGCAGCACAGAGAGCATTTGTGAAATGGGCTGGGGGGCTCCAGCTGTGCCCAGAGTGTGGGCTCCTGTTAGTCCCTTGGTTCTAATTGATATAGTAGTGACTACTAATTAACAATGTGCTAGCTAGTTCTGAGAGTTATTCTGGAATGTGGCCTTTAGTAATAGGGGATTGATAAATGGCAGGGGATTCACTTCCAGTCCTGCACTCATTCCAAGAATCTTTTAACCGTGCACAATATCTCTTGGTGCTGCATAATATCTATTTCTGAATTCTAGCTGCAGCTGAGGCTTTCTTTTTTTATCCTGCTGGAGTTGCTGAGATTGTTTCATTTGTCAGGGGAGTATGTTCAAAGAAGAAATACTGAAATATGTTGAATAAAAATATATTTAAACTATTCCTACCCTATCTGAAATATGATTTCTCAAGATCTTGCAGAGTGTCTGTAGCTTAGCCAGCTGCAATATTAATGGCACTTTATGAAAAAGTGCCAGAGCCCTATAACTTTCATATAATTAATGAATTGTAGATACCACTCTCAGCACAAATAATTAGCAGGATTTATAATGCGTTCTCTTCACGAAAAATGAGTCACTTCTCCCACACTCAAAGTATGCAGAAATTCTCAGGAAAAATGCAGCTGAGTACATTTAATTATTATCATTTCATTTAGCTGTTTTTTTGGGTTTGATGACAATGTCATCATAAATGAAATCTAGGTCATTTCATACTTTCATGCCAGGAAGCTATCCTTGTAAAGGGAGGACATGGCAGTCATAAATTAGTATAAGTAATGAAAATTGTTTCCATGGACATTAATTTTTTGTAGAGCAAAAGTTTACCAAGTAGTACCTCACTTTTATTTTCCAGCAATCCAAAGGTGAAACTTAAACACGTTTACAAGCAGAGGAGCTGACCTTCAGGAACTCACATGATTTCCAGTAACATCCCATATACAGAACTGAGATAAAATGAAAGCAATGAGAAAAAACTTGCCATTACAAGTCTCCTGAGGCTGGCAGGTGTTATCTCTGTGTAGCCATGCTCCCATATGTATGGCATAATGCTCCCTTCCCTTGTGTTCCAAGAATTTATATCACTGAATAGTTCAGAGAAGTCACAGTCCTGAATTTTATGTGTGGTAGGTGATACTGTGGGGACTTTGGAAACTCACAATGACTATATCCAGTCAAACAAAATGTGCAATTCCTTGTGTAGCTAACTTTTAATAGCAAAATAAATAAGTAAACCTGGGGTAAATGATAGTGTAACACAGGTAACAAATTTACCAGGATCAAAAATGTAGATCCTCTAGGAAAGGAAGGATCTTCATGGGCTGAGATCCTTGTTCAGCTGCATTGAAATAGGTCAATTCCTCCAGCCTAAGGTGTTCCTGCTGCCTCATCTTAACTTGTACTTGGCATCTCTGAGAGAGGTTGTCCTGAGTTGCATGTGCCCTTTCTCTCTGGCTGCCTTTGAAAGCACTGTGGAGGAGTTTGTGCAGCTCAGTCAGATTTATCTCTTTTGCTGTCTTGCTGGTACGGTTAAAGGAGAGTTTGGAAACTATGAAGAGAATCATTGTTTCAAATATGGTCCAAAAGTTTGTATTTTCACAACCGTGTCTTTTCAGAGAGGAGAACTGAGCTAAGGAAGAATAAAAGCAATTGTGGGATTTTTGGAAGGGAGGACAGGGACAGGGAAAGCAATGTGTTGCAAGTGGATATATCCAGCCCATGGGTACCATATGTTTTGAAATCCTTGTGGTCTGGATAGTGACCAACTAGATTTTTCAGCCTGAGGCTTCCAGCTCCACCCCACTGAGGAAGGATTTCCTGCTGCTATGGAGCCCAAGAAGTGCCTGAGCACCCTGAAGTCCCTCTGTCACTTATCAGCATAAACACAATTAAAGCACCTTTGCAGCAGAGTGTTTGCAAAGAGAACGGGCAATCACTGCTGTCTATACCCTGCTTTTCTGCAGAATGCTGTCTTGATACATTTCTGAATCATGAAATTTCACCAAAATTCGTGTTTGAAGTGCAGATTATCTCCAGACAAATTGCAGGCTGATGAGCTCTGCAGAGGCAGGAGCCTGGCCTGTGCAAAAGTGTCAGCATTGACTGCTGGATGCGAAATGGGTTCTGAAGTACAGGGGTCTGGAAGGCAGAAACTTTGTGTTATGTGGCCTTTCTGTACTTAGAAGTAGGATATTATTATGGCTGAGCTCTTTCTTTCATAATACACTCCTGTGATGACTCCCAAACATACTCCTTCAGAGATGGTCTGCAGCCAGTTATGCAGATAATGAAGAAGGGAAGGGAGAGGGAGGGGGAAGATTGCCCACAGCTAATGTGAAACATGTGCCAGTGAGACAGTAACTAGTCAGTGTGCCCATCTTTTAACATGCAGAAAGTGCATCTCCTTAGAGCCACAGATAACCTGGAGCTCCTGCAAGCCCTAAGCAGGTGAGAGTCTCTGTCCTGGCTGTGACACAGCCAAAGCTGTAGGGAAAAGACAGAATGGGCCAATCCATGGCTCAGGTAATCCATCTATGGATAATCAAACACTGTGTCTGACATGATTTGACTGTTCTCCTTGTTAAAGTTTCCATTGCCAGTCTAACATGATGAAATTCTTGCCACTTGTGTTTTATTTATACTAGACAAAATAGGGTTATTTGTGATGTTTCATCTTTAGTCTGAATGTCTTTAATTTAGACATCCATTTAATTTGGAATTTTTCCATGTGATGCCAGTGAGACTGTTGGATTGTAGTCATGACTTATAACCAAACATCTTTCTTGCTCCATGTTGCTGACCACAGCTTTGGTTATGAAATGCAAAAGAATGTTAAAATCCAGTGTATTTTTCTCTGTGGATTTTGTTTATTTTTATTTTTAACAGTTTGATTGGACAATGAAAAGTGTCAGTGATGCCAGTTGCAAGTCTTTAGGTACAAGTTTGCCTTTCAGCCACTGCATGGGACTGATTATTTGCTTTTAAAAACTGAGAGCTGTGGATTTTTAATTCCTTTTTCTTAATAAACTCCGGGAAAATATGGCTTTACATAGAAGGTTGCTGTATGAAAAGGTGAGACCATGGCCAGGTTGGGATGACAACATCTTTTTCATGTGTTGCTAACTTCTTCAGAGAGCAGCAGCAACAAGCTGAGCAAAGGTTGGAAGCAGAATGCTGCTTCTGTTTCCCTTGAATTCCTTTCATCAGTCCAGTGACTACACAAGTCCTGATGACACATTTCTGGGTCACAAGTGCCAGGAAGATTGGCTATATGGAGATACATGGCATGGAAACTATTCTAGCTCGAGACCAGTTACGTGTGCAGGTTTCACACGTGCTGTAAATGTGTATATTCCTCACATGGACTTTATTAATAGCACAAGACTGAGACAGGGAGAGGCAGTTACATTGCTCCATATGTAAGTAAAGCAACAGAAACACAATCTTTCTTGTTCCTTATCATACTGAAACTGCAAATGGCTTTTTAGAATCATAGAATGGCTTGGATTGGAAGGGACCTTAAAGATCCTACAGTTCCATGTCCCTGCTATGGTCAGAAACAGCTTCCACTACCCCAGGCTGCTCCCAACCCCATCCAGCCTGGCCTTGAACACTTCCAGGAATGGGGTATCCACAGCTTCTCTGGGTAACCAGTATGAAGTCCTCATCACCTTCAGAGTAAAGAATTTATTGCTAATATATAATCTAAATCTCTCCTCTTTCAGTTTAATACCCTCAGGCCCATTAGGAAATGCAGAGCAGCACAGATTACCCAAGCCCAACTGGGGGGCTGCAGGAGAGGAACAAAGGCACGAGGGTGCAGCATCCACAGCTGGAGGAAGAATAGGAGGCCCAGATGAGTATTAATAGAGCCAGACTCATGCATGACCAAACTGAATGCTTGTTTTGTTTTTGGTCCAGTGGAATCTTTGCAATGGAAGAGTTAGATAGTTTTCTTCCTTGGCTCGGCCATCAAAGGGGTGCTGCTGCCATTCCCAGCCAACTTTCTCGCATTCACTGGGATCTAGATTTCTCTCTGCAGGATATTGCTCTGGTTAGGAGATCAGAGGGAAAAATGCTGGAACTGTAGGTTCTCTTTATTTGGATTTTTTCAGGTTCGTCAGTCACTTCCTCTGCAATTCTTTCAGCTAGTGGTAGTAAAAAGCTGTTGCCCTGGTACATGAATTAAATGGAGTTGGAGACACAAACTGGAGTGGTTGGAGATTGCATATCCAGTCCTCTGGGTTCCCACTGAGAGGAAAAACTGAATAATGTGTCTAGGGAAACTTGATCCAAGTATTCATATTCTTCAGCCACTGAATAAAACCACTTGGATGAAAAGAGCTTTCATTAATGACCCTCCTGTGTTAATCACAACCAATTAATATTCAGCAACACGGAGATGTATGTAAAGGTTAACCCAGAATGACACCTGTGATGAGTATGAACTAAACTCTTGAATTCCAAAATCATCATAGCCTGGGCTATGCTTTAAATTCCTATTTATAGCTATAAAAAGGGATACTCTGACATGCTTCAGAGCTGTCATGAGTCCAGATGAAAACACAGACATCAGGTGCTGACTATTGAGTAACTTAGGGTAAACTAAAAATGAAAGCTATTTTACAATACAGGAGGGTGAACTTTGTCTTCTAATGAAGTTATTACACCAATTAGTTAATAATTCACACGTTTTCATTTGAAAAACCTTCAAAGATGGGGGCAAGGGGCTTCAAACCACCCTAAGAAGAGTGGTCTCCCATTCAACACCTTTTGTATGAACCCAGACAATAAGTTCCTAAATGCCAGCAAGGAAAGGAATACCAGCAAACTGGTAGAGCTGACAACCAGGAATCTGGATCAGGATTTCTCTCCCCAACTCTGTACCTAACATACATTTTGACCCTGGTAACTTTCTGATTTTCAAGCCTCCGTTTAACCATGTATTTAAACAGATAAAACAAAATATATCCTGTGAGCATACTGTGACAGTTACAGGGTTTGGAGGGTAGAGATGCTGAAAGTGGTATTATTTGAGCTGTATTATTACAGGTTCACTCTCAGAAGAAAATATGTATCATATGTAAAATTCAAAACATTTCTCCATGTCCTTAGGTTCAAATGATGGACATAAATGAGAAAAACTGTATTTAAGTGCTAAGCAGGATACAGCAATATGACTATTGCATTTCCATTTGCTCTGCAAGCAAAGAATTCATCACAAATGTGCTTGGCCTGCATGGATTTCTATCACATTTATCAGTATGATTTACCTCCTGTAATCAAAGTTAGCCACATTAGTGGCTCAGAGTATTTACTAAGCTATAGGGAAGGAATAAGTTTTAAATTCTACTGATTTATTCTCATCTATGTCTCAATTAAACACTCTACATTAAATTCCTGAAATTTCTATGCTGCTACTTGTAGTGGGTCAGAAATGTCAGGGTATCCTTGAAGTGGAGCACTCTTCTCCAAGGCACATAGCTTAATTAGCACATTTATTTCTTTCCCTGTGCCTTCTCCAAGGGCTTTTGTTATGTCAGATGCTTACAGTTATTAGAAATCAGAGCCAGAAGTCAACTGATGAGCTACTGATCTCTCAAGCTAAATGTAATTTAATGCAACAGTTATCTAAGCAGTTTGCAAAGCCCCTCTGGGGACTGTATGTGCTGGGGTGCTCCAGAGTGTACATCCCTACAGACTGTGCAGTGCAGCACAAGATGTGTGCACATCAAAGGATCTGGTCCTTTAATGGCCCAAACTCACCACTATGGCACTTTCTTTTATTCTGCTGCAGCATTAAATCCAGCAAATAAGCTTTACAACTGTCAGAAATTAGATGTTTGTTTTGTTGATGTGTAGTTGGGGTTTTTTCTCAACAGGTAGTGAGGGACCTTCCCAATATCTTCAAGTAGCTTTGTTGTCTGGAAGCCCCAGCCTTGGCTGTGTAATTGCCGTAGCTGGGCACTGAGGGAAACAGCCCTCATTTTAAGTCCTGGAGCCAGATTATGTCTCAGAGTCCCTGGCTGAATGTTTTTCATCCAAGGTAACTGACTAAGCAGAACTAGTTATGATTCTGGCTAATGATATGCCATTAATATACAAGTCCTCCAAAATGTTTGCCTATGAATAGTGAGACTTTGACCCCAAGATATCAGAAATCATTCCAATTAGACTAAACACATATAATTCACATAGTTCAGTATATGGTGAGGTCTCTTACCAACCCTTTTCTGATCACAGCCATTATGTGGATGACAGTATGTGCATGTCATACTGGGATTTTCCACTTGGCCTCTGTTCAGTACCAATCTGATAATGGGATGAAAAGTGGACTTGAGGAATGCAGTTCAAAGGACTTGCACTACTGAACCTGTGTACCAAGCCTATGGGTCATAGTAATGACTTGTGACAGTATCATAAAGTGGAGACAGCCCGTGCAGGGCCCTGAAACAGAAGATATATAGCCCACAGGTGGGATAGTGAGGAGGAGCCATGCAAGAGCCACTTAGAGAGTGGAAGGCAGCCAAAGGATGCTATAGGAAACAAGAGTCGTGGCAATGCTGTTCTGACTACAGTTTCTTCCTCTGCTTCCCTGTGGAGGTCTTGCTAAGTTAAAATTCTCATTTTGATTATCTCTGCTCTTGAAAAGGCTGTGGTTACATCTTTAAAGACTTGATGCCAAAATTGCTCCCAAATTCTGAAAGGCAAAAGGAATAAGGAATCACATAAGTAAGAAATCTATCCAGATTACTGGATCTTATTATATTAGGAAGTATGAAAGTGATGATACAATGTAGCATACAATAAAATTGCTCCTGATTTATTGCCATATTTCATGCAGACACTGAAATACAGAAGCTTTCTGAAGAACAGTCTTATGTGGTGTCTGTTGGTATCTTTTACCCTGCATGTTAGTAGTGCAGTAAAACATTACTGCTAGCTGGCATCTTATTAGAAAAAACCCTATCTTCTTCAAAAAAACTTTTCATTCCTCATCTGGGATGCTGTAGCCTAACCCTTTTTGTTAAAGGAAACCTGATAGCCACATGTATTAATTCAGAGTCAAAGACACTTGACCACCTCTCTGTATTGTCTGCTCACAGAAGTTTTCTTTTTATCACATCCCACTGTACATACTGCAGGACCCTCAAAGGTACTGTGGTTTAAATGCTCAGCTTTTTGTTGAGAAAATCAGTGCAGATGGATGAACAGTGTGAGGAGATGGCAGCCAGCAGGACTGGGATGTACTGCAGTATCTCAGGAAGGAGTAGCCAGGTCTGGGATGCAGCACAGTGGGTGGGAGAATCTCATTGTTCCTGTAATACTTCTTGAGGCTTCAGATATTTTGATTTGTACTTTAAAAAGCAGTCTGTTCAAGAAAAAAACAATTATAGGTGATGTATTTTTTTTCTTTTAGGGACAAAATGCTGTGCAACTCTGAGCACATCTTTCTTAATAATCTAGTTGTTCACATTCCACGTATGCTCCTCTTGAACTGCTTATAGCAATATGCAACACTCATCAGCTTGTCTGAGTTTGGGACTTCAAGGGCCTTCCTGGCTCTAATGAAGGAGAAGAAGGGCATTGTATGGACTTTCCATAAGGCTGAACTCCATGCAGAAAATGAAGGGAACAACTTGTTCCATTGCCTTCATTTTATATGTTGACAAACCAAGGCTTAGGCAAGGCAAGTGTTTTGACCTAGTTTACACAGAGAGCAATAAGGAAGTAAGCTAGAAAATACCAAGGAAATTACCCAGGGAATTCTCCAACAAGGCAATAAAGTACAAACGAGTCTTTTTGCTATGAACTGTCTGCAGTGCCCTCCATCTCCATTGGCTTTGCATAGAGCTGACTTTGTCACTTAGTGCTTTTTGGGACAAACCGTTTTTAAAATGCCCCTTTCGGTGAGTGTAAGCAGAGGAAAGGTAATTGCTCATGTGCTGTGAGCGCTCAGATGGGCTCTGGATGCTGTCTCAGGCAGTGCATGACCTGACATGCTGGGCGGGTGAGGGGTGGGTGCGGCTCTGCCAGGGGTGCCTGGGCTTGTTGGGAGGATTGTTGCCATTCCTACCCACTTCTCTCTCTGTGGTCTTTTCTGAAACAACATGGGCTATTAACAATGGTCGTGTGATGTAATTCATTCGGGGGGAAAACTCCCTCATAAAGTTTGTGATGCTATTCTCTTTGAAACAAAACTAAGGGGGGAGATGGGCTGGTGAGCTGAAAATTCAGTGGAACACTGTCATCCATCCTGCAATCAAAGGTTCAAACAAATCTTCCACTGGCAGGTCCTGAGTCTGATCTAAGCGCAAAAGCACAGACACTGTAGCAGCCTGCAGTGCCCTGGGCTGGCTGTGCACAGGCTACAAGGTTGGCATGGCAACACCAGCTTCCAGTGGGTGTAGGAGCATCCCTGAATCACAGCTCTACCTGCCATCCCATTGCACCTCTCAAGTGCTGAAGGGGAGTGTCATGGGAGCCTGCAAAAGGCTTTCTCTCCCAAAAATAACTACTGAGAATAGGGAATACTTATCTGACAGGGCCTGCTATTGAAAAACGGATCTTGGTTCATATAAGCAGGAAAAAGACATTGAGGCTTATTTGTATTTCTGCCCCTGAGCACAAAGGGGTTGGAAAGCAGGCGGATCTCACCGATTGTGTGCTCCTCCTGTTTGGAGATGTAATCGCCGTCCACATACTGTGCCACAGCCTTTCCTCATCTCTAGGGGTTGGGTTGGGGCTGGGAATGGTGTGTGGGGATAGACCACCTCCAGCGTAGAGGTGAAGATTCCAGCATCAGGGTGGGGGAGGGCTGCTTCCTGATGCAGAGTCTCTCCTCATCTTCTGAAATGTGGCACACACTGCTGGGAGCAGCATTTGTGAGACATGGAAGAAAACACAGGGTCACCCCGTTCGGTGAATCCCAACTTACCAACTGGAGAAAAAGCCTCTGTGTAAACAGCACAAATGAAACAGATGTGTCACTCTGCTACTGATAAGTTTATCAGCAAATCCAATGTGCATTTTGGACCCTGAGGAAAATACAAAGAAAATGTGTTAAAGAAAGAGATGTGGAGGGTCCTCGGCTTACTTCCAGCTTGCCACACCCTGGGGATCAGGGTGCTCTGGTCCACAATCTGGCACATGTCAGTCATTGCTCAGCCAACATGACTCTGAGGCTGGGGCTTTGTCATTCATTTGTCATTCAAGTCCAGTCTTTCCTGGGCTTCAGCTGTTTTAAATGCTATTGAGATAAATGAACCAGGACTGTGCAGAGGCTCTAGGGAAGATGGAAGCATAGCAGGGGCAGGCAGGGACAGAGCTGATGCTGGGGAGTACCATGGAAGGCCCTGCTGGACCTTGGGTGAGAGGTGCGGCCATGGCCTCTCCAGCTGGTATTGTCTGTGAATAGACCATTGTCCTGTGCAAGGAAGCAAAGAGAAAAGTGTCTCTTCTGCTTCCTTGACTGTGGCTCTGGGCCAGTATTGCCTCACCAAGGGCTCAGCACCAGCTCGGAGGTCTCACAACTCCAAAATGCCTCGCCCACATTGCCTCAAATGCCTGCTCTGGTGTCCTGTTACACACGGATCATTTTGGCTGACTGGATTTTGTTCCCTGCAAGTGAGTGGCTGGGGAAAGAGATGTGTTTCACAGAGCTTATAATAGAACTCTTGCTTTGACCTCCACGACCGGGAGATTAACGCCATTCCAGAATGATATGGTGCGTGGTTTTTAAGGGTCCAAAGGCAATTCCTGTTTACAGAGCTGGTCTGGAAGAGCCTCATAATGTTCAGGCTGGGACAGTGGCTGTGCAATTTCTTCCCTATCACTACTCTTTCAGGTGGACTTATGACCTGCTGAGAGAGAGCTTGTAACATCCCATGGATGGCTGAGCCACGCTGTTGAGGTTGTGCAAAATCCCGATGCCTGTCTCAGACAAGAGAATGAGGAAATTCCTGTACCTATCCCTTCTCTTTAAAGGAAAGCACTTCAGAGCTTCTTTGGGGTGATTCTTTCTGGGTTCAGATTTTCAAAATTCTTTTAGTAACAACTTGGATAAGAGCCAGAGAAAGTTTGCTAGTACTTAAAGAAAGTTTGTCATTGACAGTAAAAATGTATTTGCAATAGCCTTGGACTTCCTTCAGTTATTCAACTCTGCAGATACAATCTTAAATGTTTTGATCTAATGAGGTCCAACCTACTAATCCTAATTATGTGCTCATGCCCAGCATCTTTCCCTCTAATGGGCACTGAGAGCTGGGCCTGTGGTGCTGCTCCCACCAGGCCCACTTTTCCAATAAGTACAACAGGCTGAAAGCTCTCTGAACAGGAAAAGTCTCCATCTGCTAATAGAATCAGGCCTTGTGTTTTCAGTTACATTTCCAGAAACCAGAGCATACAAGATCTCATTTCTGGGTAAATGTGTTCTCATGTCCATGAGGAGCTTGATGCAAGTCAACCATCTGAGGCTTTGTGAGCCAGTGGGGGGTCAGAAGTGGCAGGAGCCTGGAGTCCACTGTCTAATGTGTTCCCTGGCACAGTCCTACAGAGAAAATTGGTTATGTGTCTTTAGTCAAAGGAGTTATGCACTGAATCATTGTCATGGCCCAAAATTTAAGGTCCTTTCTGGGGAAAGTGGCCTTTAATAAGCTCTCGTGTTTACTTATAAGATGTGACTGACACCATGACCCTCTAGGTCCTCTAGGTGGGACATATTTAGCTCGTTATTAACTATGACCTTATGGAAGGAGAGTCATGTTCATACACTGGCAGGGAACAGCTAAGACTAGAGTCAGAAGCAGAAGTTTTAGCTGGTTGTGGAAACTTAAATTCAGATTTTTAGGTGCCAGCAGCATAGAAATGAGAAGATACATGAATGTGGAAATCCACCATTTAGGATTTAAACAATACAGAGCTCTTCTCGGAGGAAAGGGTGAGGCACACTGAGCACATGTGAGGCTGTATTTACTCCAGATGCATCATGCTGTGAGGTGATGACATGCCTTCCTTCCCCTCTCTACTTCTCATTTTCTTTCTGTATCAAGGCTCCCTGACCTTGGAAATTATTTGCTTCTCCTCTGCAAACCATGACTCTCCTTTCTTCTCCCTCGTGGTCTCTTTTGGCGCAAAGCTTTTGATGTGTTTCAGCCAGTTGACTTCAGCCTCTGACCAACACTCACAAGCAGTGACGGTGCAAATCCCTGCTGCCTTTACTGGCACCGGCCGTATCCCAGTGCAGCTGGTGTCTGCTGGGCTGGGATTTTCCCAGGGCTCCTGCGGCAGAGCAGGTTACAGACCGATTGAGACATGTTTGGTGGCTCAGCCATGTTTGCCACAAGGGGGGGCGAAGAACAGAAACTCTCTGTGGAAATTTACTGACTCTGAAGACCGCATGACTTCTTGCTAAATCTGAAAATTCCCAGTATAATTTTTCTAAACCACCTGTGCAGCCTTTCATTATTTGCCTGAATATTGCAGGGTCAGAGGTATTTTTTTTTGTCAGTGACTCCAGTCCACCATCTGCCATAGAGGTGAAAGTTAAGGAATTAAATATTCAAGGCACTAGTTTCTATTACAGGGACTTCCACAGAGATGTTGAATTTCAATTTTTTTTTTTTTTCAACAGATCAGCATGTAGTGTGCCATGTCTTGTGAAATATGTGCCCATTAGGAGTATGAGTGGGAGCAAGCAAAGTTGTGAGGAATCTTTTGGCAGATTCTGTTTTCAAACATTGGTTTGCAAAGAAGCCGTTTTCCATTTTATTTGAAAGGTTAATATGTGCGAAGCTTTTTAAATCATCTGAGGTGGATTGGGGTTATGACTAAGAGATAAGGAGGGATTTGTCTGTCTGACCAACTTCCCCTCTGCTTATAGAGAAGGCTGGAATTTTCAGAAGTGGCAAAATACCACTGAGTGCAAAATGCAGGGTGTAGTGTAAACTGGAGTTTTGACAGTTCATGGGTTGAGAAAACCCCTTGAAATGCAAGATGCTGTGAGGCCCAGCTCTGTGTCCTGCACAAGAAAAGCCTCCAGTGATGTCTGTAAGAAAAGTACTCAGTCTCCAGCCCACGAAAGATCAATGTAATGCCTACTACAAAGTTGATAGGAATTTTACTGTTAGGACAATTAATATTCTGAGTCGTTTTTATACTGGATCATATAATCTACCCATTGGAATTAATGTTGCTTGTTTAAAAAACTGAGTGAGGAAGAGGGGAATAAGACAGGAGGAACCAGAAAAAAAATGCCCTGAGTCTCTGTTGTGCCTCCAGGCTGGGTACAAAGTCAATCTGCAGTAATGTAATTTCTAACCAAGCCATAGCTAGGAGTAAAAACTGCAATGGTGATCAGAGATGACCAGCACAGTCAACTCAAGGACTGCTAAAGGCAACAGCTTCAGAGCCTGCAAAGCTCATCCAGGGCACAGTGCGAGGCCCTGATAAGTGCCTGCAGTGCAGTGCAGGCTGGGTTTGCTTTAATATTTTATAGAAAATGCTCTGTAAAGACAATGGACTGGTTCAGGTGCAGCTGAAATCATGCGGATAGGGATCTGTCTACTTAGGGTTTTAGCACTGGGGATGAAGGGGCACGGTAAGAAGCTGTGTATGTTCCATATGGTGTTCACTATAGTGCTTCCGATTTATAACCTGGCCCTCTACTGTGCTGAAATCCTAATTCAAATACAAAAAACCTCTAGCAAGTCAGGGCAGGAATAAAATATTTGCAGGTGGATAACAATGATGATCTGTTCTTTGCAGCCAAAGTCTTGATTTGGTACTTTTAGTGTAAGACAAATTGTCTTGAGATTTGACATATTGTAAATTCTCTGCTTCTGTCCAGGAAAGGGTAAAGGAGATAACAGATAATCCCAAAGACCCCAAGAAAATTCATAAAACACTTGAGATCAGAAAATGAAACCCACGGAGAAAAGTAGATGCAATTCAGTCAGCAGGACTGCAGCTTGCACATCACATAAAATGAATGCAGTTCATCACACTAAATTGTGCATGCCCAGACCATATATGTTCAGTTTTTGACAAAGTAATCTCTTTACAAAGCTCCATAATGCAGCAGAGTCAGCTAAGAACGAGTTATAAACAAAGCAGCTATTCAGCTGTCAAAGCAATTTTCAGCTATATTAAAGCAGAATGGGCTGGAAGGAGCCTTCTGCTGTCCGGGGAGCCGGTGGCTGTGCCTGTGTGTGCCTCGTGTGACGAGGGCCGGCCGCCCGCGCTCCCCCGTGCGCACACACGTGTGGGCCATGGCCCGCTCGGGGCACAAACTGCACAGCGCCTCTTCAAACCCCTTTTCTGTCTGCACGTGGGGACGGCTCCCAGTCTGTCCCTTCCCATGATGTGTTTTGTTCCCATAGAAACCGGGGTGCTTTGGAGGGGGAAAGGCAGAAGGAGACTGAGGAAAGCAGAAAAGCGAGGCAGACCAGAAGTGTGTGGTGTGAATAGATCGTTCGAGTTGTGGGGCTCTTCACGATGTGGCTAAAGCCTGAAGGCAGTGAGCTGCCTTATTTATTTGTGGGCATGTCATTCAAGAATAATTCAATCCTTTCAAATGTACGTCAATTAAGTGAACCCAGCGTCCGATTTCTTCATGTGCACTATCGCCCACCTGACAGGCTGTGTCAGAACTGCAGGAGCCAGGTTTCTAGGGTGCTTTCTGCTGACACACGACTTTGATGTTTGCTGTGTCTCTGGTGTCATTAGCAGGTGTTTCCTATCTTCATTCCCAAACTTGGGAAGGAGGCAGGGCCAGGAAACCTACTGATTTCAACTAAGGTTCAATGAAATACCTGTCAAGTCTCCCCTAAAAAAAGCTGTATATGATCTGAACCTCCCAAGGGGTAGGCAGGGCAGGGAGAGGCATGCTGGATCTATTTTATGATTTTTTTTGGTGTGCCTTAAACCAGCCAACTTGCCATTGAATCATTTAATAACTAATTAAAAGTCCTGAATAAAACACGTTGTCTACAGCTTTCTGGCAAACATCCCAATGACTTCAGCAGAGCCAAGATTTCACCCTTTCTTTGACTGCAGAGCTTGTTTATTGTCACTTGTTTTTCTCTAGCTGCTTTCTGTGGTTTCTCTTAGATGTGGGGTTTTTTTCCTTTTGTCAAATATTCTCACTGCAGCTCCAGAACACAGACTCAGCACGACAGACCCCAAGAGTTAGTTCATGACCACGTAGCTGTGTTTTGCCCATTTCCTTTTCTGCTGAGATCTAAAAGATGACAAGGAGTAGGGGAGAGGGCAGTAGAATTTTCAGCAGCTGAAGGCCACCTCAGGCCTTTGTGTGCAGGTATAGACTTGCAAGCCCTTCTTGCCAGAGTTATGTGGTGCTTAAAGAGGTCCCTCAGCTGGTATCTGACCAGCTGGAAAAAGGATGGACCACTACATCCGAGAGCATCAGCTGTTTCACCACCTGGGGCTGAATGCCAGGAGGAGAAACAGAATCCTATACACGTGTACCCTATAGGTGTAAATGCTGTAGTAAGAGGATCATGCTCCCATTCTCTCTGTCCTTGTTCTTTGGTACACCTTTCTCTGTCTTCCCCTTTTGTGTTTACCACTTGTATCCTCCGTAATTTTGCCTTCAAGGTCTTTCTTAGAAGAGACCATTTTGCCTGGAACTGAATAACCCCAAGACGCACTTCTACTGCCTTCTTGCTTGAAGGTAGGGATGTGCCAACAAACCCTGCTTCCCAGGGGCTTTTTGGCAGAGCATGCTCAAGGTTCTGCTAAGTTCTTAATGAGAAATTGCTCTTGATCACATATGGCCCATGTAGAACGGACCTGAGCCAACAAAAATTGCCAGAACCTATTGCATTCTTCAAAGTTTAGGGCACCAGAGAATGAAATGACAGCAAATACCCTAAGCCCTCACCAATAGATCAGGTGGAAAAACCAGCAACAGTTGCCCGTGGTGTTGGTATGAATCAAGCCCGTGCTGTTAAATTTATTTTTACGTGTACCTAAAGCCATGGCACCTAACAGTATTGATAGCTGGGAGTCTCATTTTTTGGTTTATTGACAAATTATAAGAATAAAAAGACATTTTGTGAAGGGAGATATGATTTTGTTGAACAGTTCTAATCTTGGTTGTTTTCCTGAGCTTTAAACTTTGAATTTTATAAGTCATATGTTAAAGACTCTGCTTCAGTCCTTTGTATCCAGACAGAAAGAAACAGACTGTAAAAAATGTGCTTTGTGGGTGATGTAGAATTCTTCTCTTCTGGGGAATCCATCAGGGAAAATGTTTGCTATATATTTATGAGGTCCCTTGCAGATCTTTAGATGCTCTCAGATGTTCATTCTCTTGACCTTTTTATTGCTAACATTTATTCTTCTTTTAATGGTAAGCCCTCAGAACAATGTGGAGGGTTCAGTTCAAACTCCAAGCAAATCTTACATCACTCTTGGCTTTCAACAAGGCTCCACACAGAACTCAGCAAGATTTCATTGAGACATTTCTATAGTGTTGGTTATAGTTCTCTAGGGGGTTACAGGGAAAATTACTTTGGGCTTTAATGTTCTGTATTCATTAGTTTGTGATTTGTTTGTTCCAGAGGCTGGTTATTATCTTTGATACTGTGTCATTCTGTAAAGCAGCACTGAGTACCAGAGAGTTACAGAGCATCTCTCGTGCTGCTGCTGATTCATGGCATGAACTTTTGCAGAGTGATGAAATGCCTTGATCACATCAAGACAGCTCATTTCTAGATAGTAGCTAATATCTAAATACTAGATGTTATGTGACACGCTTGAAGGCCAGAAAATAATGTTCAGGGGTGAACATTTCTATACTCAAAAACATAATCTGCTGGAAGCCAGTGTAACTTTACATGTGAGTGTGGAGAATATGCATGACTGTAAATTCAGGAACAGGCTGTTATTCAAGTACAAGGTTGAAGAAGAAAGGTTAAAAAAACTTTTTAAAGAAAAGCCTCTGAAGTCCAAATATATTGTTTATCATCTTGTTGTACCAAAACAAAATGTGTACTTTGTGATGTACTGTGATGTACTTTGACTTGGAATTTTCCAGAGTCATCAGTGTGGTGTTGGTTTTCATCCTTTCTCATCATGCTGTTTTCTGACTTCTCTTTCCAGGCTTTGAAAGTTTTATCCTAAATTTCTTAAGAAATAAAAGAAAGAAAATTAGTGTTTTTTTCCTCAGAGTCTACTGCCACACTAGAGAATTTAAAATTCTTGGGTGAGAGTCAGCAGGAGATTCTGATAGTCAGTCTAATTTCCTTAGAAATGTTGTACCTGAAGTATTTTTAATAATAAGGCTTTGTTCCTGGGACTACTGAATGCCACAGCTCTGAAACAAGTAACTGGACCAGCAAGTTCTGGAAATATTTCCTAGACAGAAACACGGGAGGAAAAAGAAAGACAGGGGGACACCAGCAGTGTAATCATATAACTGAGCATGCAACTTTCAGCAAAAGAATTTCCTTGTCAAGTGCAGTGTTTTTTCTTTTGACAAATTACTTTTGTAGAAACTGAAGTTTTTCTGTCCCTCCACTGTTCCAAATTCTGAGGTTTTGGTTTACTTGATGTGGTTATATTTTTTTGACATCACTTAGGGGTGATGAGTCGGTGTTCATGTGTCGGGATTGGTCAGCTCGGTCATGCTTAATGACTTAAGCCTTGTAAACTGCATTCAACTCAGACAAATATTGTTTGGTTGCTGGAAGGAAAGGCTGTCACATTACTCAGGGAAATTTACTTCTAATCAAAAGGTTTTGACATGGTAGGAATCAACAAAACTCAAATAGCGCGTGACTCTTCTGGTATGACAGCCATAAGCAAATTTTGGTTGCATGCTATCCTTCTAAAATTGGATGCAAAGGAAGTTCCATCTGATAATAATCTAACACATTCCCAATATTTTCTCACTATTTCTCTACTGCTTTTCAGTTCTCCCTTCTTTTCTTTTATTCCCTTCTGTTTTTTCTTAGGTTTGTATGTTGATGATGCCTGGTTTGATCCCAGAATTAATTTTTGAATTTATAGTAGATGTTTTTGAACACTGATGAATCTACATATACAAATGTAGATATATAAAGTGATTTCTTTTTTATGGAGGTTGACTTCTTTTACAAAGTGCTTGAGCAGACCTGGTTAGAGACATTGCAAGCACATGTGTGACCACTCAATTGGTGCAGTTGCACCAAGCGACCTGATCTTCTAACTTGTGCTGTGAAATATTACTTGAGACCTGGCCTCAATTCTTACTGAGTAATAGTTGCTTATATCATAATGGTGAGGTATTTCCCTTTTGTCAAGAGAATTTAGGATATATTCATTGGCTGGTTTTGTTCTGGTTTTCCATAAAGTCTTTATCACTGAGTAGGTTCATCTTCAAAAACCTGGTGCCCTCTCCCACGATGTTCCATCTAGAATATCTGGCAGCTGGATTAAAAGCAGGTCACAGTACAGCTTGTTCTGAACACTGTAAATCAGCTGTTGGGAAAAGTTCCCCTGAATACACAGAACCTGTGAGTTACAGGTTGTGTTTTATCAGGAGGTGTTTTTGTTAAAGAATAGCCGGAGACAATCCAAAAATTAATCTTGGTCATAATATAGCCTGGTACAAAATGCATCATTTCTTCTTGGCAACTGAAGTGTTTGGCATCAGGAACTATTTACATTTGCATTGTTTTCACACTTCTGTGTGTACTGGAAGGTAGAGTGAAATATTTCCTAGATGGCCAGACTATTCCTAAGAAAAGATACACAAGGGAGCAGAAATTCAGAAGTGTTCTATTTCAAAGGTTGCTACACGATCAGTACAACTACACTGGAGTTTCACTGGATATCCAGAGCATACATTTTTCATTGGCTTTACATAGATTACACCTCAATCTTATTTATTTTATTTCACAACATTTAAATTTTCTATTGTATCAGTAGCTGCATGAGTTACCTTTCCTTGTGTTCCTGCTTTGACACATTCCTATCCATCCATGCTCCTAAGAGACTATTTTTTTCCTCAGTGCACAAGAAGTGCCAGAAGCTCCTGTTGATTAACTCATTACACTGTGATTGCATGTCTATCTTAGCTCAAATCACTAAGTAAATATAAATAAAATGTGTCATACCTCTTCATAGCTGTATATGACTCTTACTTCCACTTTTCCTGGTACTCAAGCATGGAAAAATTGCAAAGCAATGAGAGAATATTGTTGTATGTGAAATAAATTGCATGGACCTTGATTCCAGGAAGAACATACACACATGCTGATAAACAGTTTCTTATCTAATAAATACTGAAGAGAATGTTTCTTAAATGACAGTGCTTCTCTGAAATCAAGCTTTTGGTTGCTGAGTTGTTGGTTTGTTGGTTGGTTTTTTGCTTTTTTTTTTTTTTAGTATTTCAACACCCTGCTGATAGTGTTGTGAAATCTTTTCTGGGCCTTAGCCAATTAACTGAATAAACTTTTACTTGCTTAATGGTTTTATAACACTTTGATTTGAGATAAACTCGCCATTTGTTCATTTAACTTCCCTCCTGCATTTTGTGTGCAAATACTATCTAATCTCATGGAGATTCCAAGTCTCTGAGACTTAGGTTCTTGCAGAGTTGTCAAATACAGCAATCAGAACACATTTGGACACTTAACATAGGTCTCTTAATGTTTTTCACGGATATTTTTAGTATTATTAAGGATAATTACTCTTATGATTAACTCCATTGAGCTCTTGTATTCTGTGATGTAATTTTTCACTTTCATATTTACATTTATTAGTACACATTCCATTTAAAGTCATCTGTCATTGCTCAGTCTGTGACATACTTCAGAGAAGAATTGAGATTTTCCAAATCTGCACCCCATAACCTGTCTGCAAAATACTCCTTTCTTCTAAAGGCTAACCTGCCCCTAAAATTTAACTGGAAGGTTAAGATCAGAAATATGATAATGTTACTGAAGATATCAAATGATTGAGTAGAATTTCTTTAATTACAAAAGGATTGAAAAGGAAAAGAAATATTCCCTACACACTGCAGATTTTCTTGCTCTGTGACTTATTGTATTTCATGTTTTCAAGCATTCAAGTAATGGACACAAAATTGGAAGCAGAAGGAAAGGTATAGACATCATTACCTGGAGGCAGTGAAAGAACGGGAGATTTTTCATCCAGTATTGGAGAAATAAATTTGTGTCCACAGGGCATAGGCATTGAAAGGAAAATAACTTATATGAAACCAAGGGCTGTAACAGCCTAATTTTGTTCTCTGGACCCAGGTAAATTTCATCCTAACACCATAAATAAATACATAATATGAAGTGCAGTGGTATTTCCTGATTGATGATCTTGTTAGACTCCAAATAAACATATATCGTGCTCAAACTGTAATAACACAAGCTTAGTACATATAGAGGGAATTGCATCCAGCTACTAAATATGAAGAAAATGTACCAAAAGGGAATGATTTAGAGGAGAATGAAATTTTCCTTTAGGCTCAGGGATCATTCTGCTGAGCTTTCCCCTGGAAGATGGTCCTTCTCAGGACTGTACAGACATTTTTACATAACTTGTTTTTTGTTTCTCAAGCTAAATAAAAAAATAACAATAAAAGACTTAGTGGTATAGAAATAGATTTCAGGAATTTAGCTATCTACTATCATTATGCTATAAGCTGAAAAGCAACTCTTTTCTTTGCATTCTGTTTCACCTGAAAACTTTTCTTAAGTCTCAAGAACTCTCTGGAGAGGAGAGCCCATATTAGTCAAATATTATGGGAATAGGAGAAAGAATAATAACAGCAACAAATTGCTTAATCACTACAGTTATCATTGTTATTATTATTCATTATTATGACTCATTTGCTGTAACACCTGTGATGTGGCTGGCAATTTTCAGTGCTTTAATTTTGTTCTACAGAGTTCATAATCCAAGGACTGATGTCGGGGCAGAAAATATCAATCAGCGGTTTACGGATAACGCATCCATAAATCAGCAAGCTGCCTTATAGCAGCAGAATCACACTCTTAGGAGGGTTTATATGGAAGACATGAAACAGATGAGCCCTGTATGATGGACAGGGCATAGGGTTTGGGCTGTAATGTGACGGCCTAGAGCACAGATGGAGTGTGGTGCCGTGAAATGCAGAGCTTGGAGCAGGTGTCTGGAAGCCTCTCATGGTTGAGACGTGATAGTAAATGCATGGAAAGGGAACTAGAGTTTAGAAAGCTAAAATTTACTCCATGCAGAATGGGAGACTTCTGGGATTCTGGTTAAGGAATTCAGAACCTCAGTAAGGGAGATTCTTCACGAGTCTTTGTCAGTGAACCTGATATACGTTTCAGCATCACCTGGCTAAGAATTTGACCAGCAGTTTCCAAATGCCCAATTTGACACATATTGGGGTCCCAAACAACTGCTCTTTCAGACTCTTGTGTAATTGTGAGTCTTAGCCTCTCCTTGGAGATGATCCAGCTACCTTGTCAAGGAACTGCAACAAAACTGTGTGTCTCAGACTTAGTTATACAACCTGGAAAACGAATTCCCTCTGCTCTTGAGTATCCCTAAGGCAACTTTTGGTGCCACATCCTGAGTTTCACCCCACAGAAAGGCCAAATATATAAAATTGCTCCTTACCCAGCCTTAAATCCCATTTAAGACCCCAGAAGAGATTCAGGAGTATTGTGCTGAAAGGGTGATTTTCCCCTTTAGCGGCTGAATCACTGCAACATCTGTGTTGAGCTACGACACAGCTCAGACTCTGAGGGACAATGGTGAAGATAAGAAATACTAGCCAATTCCTCTTTAAGGATCTACAAGAGCGAAGTAATAAAAAAGAAATACAATTGCTAAGATAATAAAAACATTATCTTACAGTTTTTGTAGAAACTTTGCCTTAGGGATGCCACCTGGATGTGTTCCACTGACACAGCTGTTCAGACTTTTTTTCCCTTTGCTGCCTAAAAAACAGAGGCATCTGAACAGCTGTTTGGGTTAATTTTTTAACGTCTTCAGTAAGTAAAAATAAAGGCAAGTTACATGAATGAGCTAGGTGAAACTGCATCCACAGATGCTTTAAAAGTTTTTCAGAATACTTCCTGGACCTCATCCACAGAAAATAAATGTCTGTTGTCCATGAAAGGAGCTGAGTCAGAAGGGCAAGCGGGGCATTTCCATTAGTTTGCTGACCAGGTGTAGCATTATCTGTTCTGTGTCTCTTCCCTGTACAAATGAAAGACTCCTTTTGATCAGGGCAAATTGGCAGACCTAGTAGTACCGAAATCAATCCACAGTCACTTCATTGACCTCACTAAAAACGTCATTAATTAAAACAAGCAAACAAATTTTTAAAACCCATCCTAATTTTGCTTAAATCCATTCTGGAGCTGTCAGTTCCAATGCCTGACAGGGGACTACTCCCTAAGAAGGTAGTTGAAGGGAGAATGGGAACAGAGTATGTCAGGGTGTCTGCATAGACATCACTTTCCAATGAAAAATGTTTTTTTGTTATTTTCAAAATCACTGTGTTGGGGGAAAGGGGGAGGCAGAGGAGTCTGTGCTGATTTGTACTGCCCCTCCTGACACACAGAACACTGGAGAGCATTCCAGGTTGAAAAAGAGTCAGGTTTAAAAGGGTGATGGAAAGAAACAAGTGGGAGTTGTGATGTTTTTTGTTACCCAGTGTTTCACACACCTCTAGCGGCAAACCCTCTTCGTTGCCAAGACAACCCCGAAGAAATACGGAATCCAGAACAATACCCTGTGTACGAGGAGCCTC
The DNA here is from genome assembly GCA_013397295.1 of Polioptila caerulea. NCBI lineage: Eukaryota > Metazoa > Chordata > Aves > Passeriformes > Certhiidae > Polioptila > Polioptila caerulea. The sequence continues at coordinate 163,732 of VYXF01000186.1, forward strand.
GTATTCTCTGGTGCACGCGTTCGTTGTGAATGTCAAGGGAAACGCTGCCCTACCCTCCACAGCGACCCAGGTAAGCCCAGGTAAAGTTATAGGTGATGTCTGTAAGGTTATAATGACTTACATTTAGAGATCGTCTTTTGTCCTGGCAGCTACCAAAGCTCAAGGGCTGGCTCTGAGAGCCTGGGCACTGTATTCCTGCAGTGCAGCATTACCCAAGGCTGGCCAGGCAGCACCAGGAGGATTCCTGAGGCTGTCATGCAAGTAAGTCAGGGCTGGGGCTCTGGCTGCTCTCCCCAGCCAGTGCTGCATGTGAAGGTGTCTGCAGCAAGCAGGGAATGCCAGCCTGTGGTGATCTGCCTTTACAGCAGTTTCTAAAGATTTCTCAGGCAGCTGAATGCAAGGTTGTGCAGCCATAAAGGTCTTTTTGCTCCATATCTGGGATATACCGAGCTGTGCTCTGTCTCTAGGTCAGAGGAAATATAAATGTGACTTAAGCCTCTTTGCTTAAGGTCTTGGCTCAATGCAGGACAGTGGAAGATCTGGAGTCTTAGGTTTGTTAATGCTTATTTATTTAAACCCAATGAATGAACCTCGGACAAAGGTCCAGGAGGTCAGAATAAATATCTGCAGGGATGTTTATGGCACCCTCTTGCAGGCAAGAACCTCAGGAACTTTTTTGTTTCTCAGAGAATTGTTATGTGCAGTTCGCAAATTATAAGTTTTGCTTTTCCAAATCGTCTCCAAGTCATCTTTAGGATTCCCTTTGTATTCCCATTGACAGCTAATAAGTGATAACCTTTTTCTGAAGGAAGATCGGAATATTCTTTTTGCTATGCTTGAAGTTGTCATTGACCTCCTTGTTAGGAATGGCTGCACCCTTAGGAAGTAAGAGCCCCTTTTAATTAAAGCTCTTTGTTAAATAGGGGAGCAGCCCTTGGAGCAGGGGACACTGGGTTCCACATAGCAATGCATCCATTTTGCTGTGCTCCCAGTGTGAGGACAAATCCATTTTAGCCTGCACTGAATCATAGCAGCATCCCAAAAGTAAGCAGGAGAAATGCCGACATCTTTTGCATCCTTTAGTTCTTGGCTCTCTCCTCCCTCAGTTCTGCCCTTTTTTTATCAGTTGCCTGTCAGATGTTCCCAGCAGGAAACTTGGCAGTGTTACAGGTGTATCCTGATGAACATGGTCTTTACCTGGGCAGGGAACCCTGGGGGACTGCAGCTTCCTCTCTTCTGCTGCACTTCTAGAAACACATCACATTCCTCCTTTTGCAATTGTGTGCTGAGATACAACTCCAGGACTTTGGGTTCTGAAAGACAGATAGCAAGCAGTGGTAGTTTGGCATGACAGGAGCACCAAGCCAGCAGAACAAACCAGTTGGTGCTGACAACTCCATATCAATACTATTGACACTTGGGGGTTTAACCTGAGGCTGGTAAGCGTTTAGTCCTGTAGGCTGAGCTCTGAAACTGTGTGGTATTAAGTGAAGTACAGTCAGACAGGGATTCACTTCAGAAACACTTGCCTGTTCCAGAATAAGACACAGATGTAGATTAGCATTTGTGGAGCGGAGGGTCAAACCAATCGGTGCTGAAAACCAAGTGTTGCATATTTGGGCATCCTAGCAAGACACTCAGAAGCAGTGCTGATTCTGCTTTCGTGGCTCCGTCAGCCTGTCCAGAGCTTCATCTTCCATGTACATGACAGTCTCTACCTGGCTATGGGAGAAACCCCAGAAGCAACAGTTCTGCACTGTGCCTCCTTTGTCTTCCTGAAGAACAAACTCTACAGTGCACCGAGAACCTTCACGCCTTCATCCTATTAAAAGACATCCTGTTGGAGCTTCGGGTGAGGCATCCTTGAGCTCAGGCCACTCTGATCCTCTTTTAGCACCTCAGAAACAAACTGAAAACTCCTGGCTGCTCAGGAACAAAGGAGTATGTGAAAGAACTGCAATTTCATAAACTATCGAGTGGGAGTTGGAGCTATTATAGAACATCCCGTTCCAAAAGGAAACAAATGACAGCCTGACGCTGCTGGGTAGTAGTGACGTGTGCGGCCGCAGAGTGAGTCAGTCTGTGTGAGATTCAGATATGGACCTAGAGGGAAAACATTTGTGGCAGCAGGACCGATCACATGCTCTTAGATGGAATTACCTCAGCTCATTTTTCATGCATGTGTTAATGTATTTGCTGCGCTTCTTCAGCAAAAGGCAAATAGTACAGAGGGAAAAGTTGCATGTAGGAGCTGCTCTATCTGTCTTTTCTTGCAGCCTCCTTCTTCCCACCCACACTCCTGCACAGCTGGTGATAATGTATCACGAGCTGTGTTTTGGTATATCACTGTTTCATTCAGTAAGATGGAATGTGCTGCTGTTATTTTTGTTATTATTTGTATTATTTGGAATCCTAAAACATTAGTCTAAAGGCATTGGTGAATTGGGCAATGAAGTGAATTATTGTGAAATTATTTAATTTATCAGTGATGTCTTGCTTTAATAGCTTAGAGCTCAGTTGAATGCTTGTATTCACTTAAAAATGAAAACTGAAGCCTAAGGATCCTTTTAAGGCCAGAAAGGAGTCTGTAGAGCTGATTCTCTGGTATATGGGAGATGTGTAATGATGCATAAATTGTGTAATGAATTGGCTGTTTACTGGAAAATTATGGTGATCTCCTGGTTGTGGTCCAAAATAAGAAACCTTGGCCATGGTTTAAGGGCAAGGTAGCTTTAGTAGTAATTCTATCTTGAGATGTTCCCATCTCAGCTTTTTTCCACACTGTTTTACTCCAGCTCAGCCCCCTCCCAGCTGTATCTAAACAATTCTTCATGTGACTCTGCAGCAAGCCACATCAGGAACTGCTGGTGGTTAAGACTGAACAAAAAACCCTGTAAAATAGAAAGGATTTTGATTTTTTTCTTTTTTGTGTATTTTGGTTTGGTTTGGTTTTTGCCTTTTGCTTCAACTAGAGATCAGTGCCTGATCAGCATTGCCCCCAGGAACAACTGCTCTGGGCCAGCTGAAAGGCCTGGGAGTTGTGTGGTGGGGGGATACTGGCAGGGGCTGATGGTGGGAACTCTGTGACAGCGCTGCCACCAAAATCTGCAAATCAGGAAACCGTAGCCAGTAAAACATTGCTTCATTCAGCAGCAAAACAGAACAGCTGTTGTATCTCCAGAAGGAAAAAAAAGGGGGATGTTATTTGGCTAAAGAGTGCATAGCCAGGGTTGGAGGACAAACTGGTAGAAGGATTTGGGTTCAGGGTATAGAAGTCTCATGGACGAAAAATGCCTCAGAAAACTATCAATCATCAGGTGTTTCCCGTCTCTCGTGCTGAAATCTCATAAGTGTACATGACATTTCAGGGAGGTTCAGCCAAATCTAAAGCAGAATTACAGGTCTGAGTTATAGTTTAACCCTCAAACAGCACAAAAGTAGTGAGCTGAGAGCAAAAGCAGAACTTTCCTTGCGCTGGAATGGAGAAGTTTGTTTCTTAACTCTCTGTGTGCAATTGCCTTATTGATATTTCAAAGCAATATTAGACTGGGGGAGCTCACCTGTCACCTTCCCCACTAGACATGGAAGGTCTGTGCTGGTGTAGCTGAAGTCCATAGGTGAGCAAACCGCTCTGGGATGGCTCTGACCTCCTGCAGCACTAGAAGAAAATGGCTAGAAAAATACTTCATTAGACACTTTTAGTAAAGCCTTGGCAAACCAGGCTGGCTGCTCCTGCCACAGAGGGAAAGGGACAGGCCTGAAGTAGATGGCGTGCCTATCTCCCCAAAATGGCAAGCTCAGAGCTGGAGCCGTCACCCCGAGCCACCATTATCTGCTGCATCCTTACATGTCCCCCCCTCTGCCCTGGCATGGGTACTCTCCCCTCTTATCAGTGAGGTGCCAGCATTTCATTTGCACAGCTGAGCGCTCTTGAACTGACTCTGTGCATCCATCAAGGTCATGAAGTCATTCAATCCCTTGCTGAAGTAGCCTCTGGTCAGGAATACAGGACTGCAGTGCTGCTGGTGCGGCTTACAACACCAGAGGGATAACTTTCCTGCAGTACTACAAAGCAGCTTTCCTGGAAGAGGTAATGGTTTGCCAGTATTGCAGAATGGGTAATATTAAACCCATAAAGAGCTCTTACTGTAGTCTCAAAACAGACTTGAAAACCGGCCGCGCCCTCTTTGTCCTGGCTCAGATGAAGCGCCAACGCCGTCAAAGAAAAAGGTGTTTGCAGCATGTGCCGTGTCCCGGGGTGGCTGGCACAGGTAGCGGCAGCCGGCAGGGCTTCAGCACCGCGCCGGGGATTCTAGGAGAGGGTTTGCCTGCTGGCAGGCCTGAAAAACGGGGCTTCTGCAGCTGCTCCTCCGGTGGCTCACGGATGGCATCCCCCACAACAGACCGCTCGATGGAGCCGTGCCGAGCCGTGCTCCCGCCGGCGGCCCCGGCCCTTTTCCTCGGCACAAAGCCCCGCTCCCAGCGAATGCCGAGCGCAGCCCGGGCACGGCGGGGACATCGGGGGCCGATGTCACTGCCCAGACTGCGGCCGTGACTCATGCGGAGAACAGAGAGCCCTTCATGGGCTCTGGAAAACACGAGCCCGTGGGAGGGCCTTGCTCCAGGAGGGAATGAGACAAAGGTGTGGGAATAACCCAGGGAGTCGAGGAGGGGGCCACACGTCAGCCTCCAGCAGTGAGTGGTGGAAGGAGGTCGCCTCCTATTTTGGATTTCTCCCCTTGGTTTGTTTTGAGCAATTCTGCCCTTGCTTTAAGAAAGGATCAGGGCGGGGGAGGATGGATTTATTTGAGAGGAATTCCCTGCACCTTGAGCTGCCTGAATGAGTCAGGAGCAGGGAAAGTGGAGAGAGGAGGATGGTCCGTGTCCTGATGGTCCGTGGGCAGGGAGCTCAGCTCCCCGGCAGCACGAGCAGCCGTGGCTGAGGCACATCCCGCAATGAGGTGCCTCTGTCGGGGCGTCTCGCTGCCCCTCATTCGCACTGGTGGAGGTGCACTGCACCAGGGCAGCGTCCTAAGCAAGGCCCCGGTGAAGCAAATTCCATGAATGAGAACGAGGATAACCAAACCTGCTGCCACCAGGCAAGGGAGGGATTCACAGTGCCTGCCAGAGGTGCTCAGATGGATAAAGGGAGTCAGCTGCAGAGCTGATGCTGCTGCCTCGAAAGGAACAGGCTCGCGGCACCACTTCTCTGTTTGTAAAGTCAAATTCCTAAAAGTGACAGCACTTGTGGCCATGGTGACGTGGACAGTGGTTTCTGAGCACTTCCAGAAGTCTTTTGAGATTGCCTAAAGTAAAGGATCAAGTACTGATGATGATGGAATGGGTTATATCTAGTTATATGAGCCCTGAAACTGGCTATTTCCCCTTTCTTCTGTCATTCTGATATAGCTGGATGCAGGAAGATACCCACAAAAGAAATACTGTTGCTGTTAACAACCCCATGCAACCCATTTTTTCAGATTTTCATTGAAGGTTCAGAACCAGCAAACTGAAATAATCCTACAAATTTACATAGAGTCTAAACTGGCCACTGCATCTGATTCTTCTAAATTGTTCTTTCATGTCTGCAAGGAAACAAGTGAAACCTTCAGATTTAAATACTATCAAACTGTAGGACTTGGGAAATTCAAATTCTACTGTACATCAGCTTCCGAGCCTGAAATTAAGATTTGTTATTGTGACTGCATATGCTGGGAATCAGTATGAATAACAAACATGCAAATTCAGTTCTTAATTATAAGCCACATGGAATCAAAAATAGACAAGCCAGTTCCATTAATGGAGAGGCAAGCAGAACACTGAGTGTAATTTCCTATAGAAGTGAGGTCACATTTGAATATGGATATGGTTGTCAGGATTTTGTAAAGATGCTCACAAACTGCAAGGTTTCATGGATGTTCTCGTGACCAGAGATTTGCACCATGTTTACTATTTGCTATTCACTACTATCACTTTTCACTAATAGAGTCAGGAAAACAATGTCAGGTGACTGGTACAATTGATCAACATATCTAATGAATAGCCAGGACTGAATAGTGAGGCAAAGGGACAGTGAATGTGTTCAAGTGGGAAAGTGATGGCCCATGATTTTTCTGGGAAACAAATAGAAATTTTGAAAAATGTCAGCTTTAGCTTTTGAACTAAGATAGGGTCATGTGCTAAATTTGCAATTAATATTATTTTAAAGAATAGATCAAACAGCTCAAGCAGATTTCCTCTAACTGACAAGTTCCATTAAACAAGAAAGCTCATTCTTAGTAGAAGATTTTAATATAACACTGAGAACAGAGAACAAAACAATGAATGGAAACATATCAGCAGTCAATTTCCTGAGTATTCAAGCCTGCATTATACTTTGTTCTTTGCTACAGCCACGGCTCTGTAATTATCAAGCGTATTCATGGGACTTTTTCCTATTGACACTCAGCATGAGTGTGGCTGGAAAGAGATTAAGCTTTTGTGGCAGCCATTTGAATTTGTCTAACTGAAAACAACCTGCAAGGCTGTGGGGAGTCTCAGGAGATTTGTGATGGTCTGCAGAAGCTGTGAGTCACAGGTTCAGACCTGTGTGTTGGGTGTGTGCAGGGCCTGTAGCACTGGACCCCTGTGGCTGCAGTCACTGGCACAGTCACCAAGCAGTGACTGATGATGGAGCAGATGCTTCAAGTTGCTCCTCTGTTATGTGACTAAGACGTTCTTGTTGGACCATGAATGGCATCACTGGGTAAGCCATTGCCTGTTGGCTTTTCCTCAGAAAAGGAACTTTGTTCCTGCAGGGCTTCATCTAGTCTTTCTTGTAGACACTATTGCGGCTTCTCAAGTGATACCCCAAAATAACTCTAGGCCAGGTTATGCCATCTCCATGCTACCAGCAGAGCCTCATTTTGTTATTAAGCATTGTCTTTGTGCCTCTCATGCAACCTGTGCCTGGGAATCCACTGCTGTGCGGGATTTCTGGGGACCAGCCTCTCGACAGCTTTCTGTGCAGGTTTGCCTCTCTGCAGGTGATAGGGAGAGATGCAGTGGTGAGTGAGGGGCAGCACCTGGAGCCTGCTGGTGATGGCTATGAGGAAGGAATAGGAGTAGTATGTGGCAAGTGGACTGCAGGGAGAGGGAACTGTCAGCTGGTAGCATCTCCAGTCTGAGGAAATCCAGAATGTTCACATCTTCTGGAGCCTTGATTTCATTTGTAATAACCTGGAGTTTCCTTTCCACAGCTGGTCAAAGCTGTGCCCATCCACTATCCAGGCAGGAAATATCTCCCTGAGGGAGCACCATATATCTGCTGTTTGGTGCAAGTGTGGGCAACAATTCAAGTCCTCAGCTTGTGGCCTTGCTTCAGTCCTCAGATTTGGGCAGGGACCATGTCTTTTTACACAGTTCCCTATTTCTGTGTAAACAATCATTTTAGCCAAAGATGGAAAACCAGAATCCTGTTTACTTAGGCTCCTTTGCAGGTCCCATAGAGCAGGAGCAGCAGTGCTGGTGTTGTGGCTCAGCTCCAAATCAGGTAATTGCTGTGCATTCTGCCCTTCTTACACACCCCCCATAGTTTCAATTAGAACAATTGTTTTCATTTTTCTTTCCTGCTCTGTCAAGTATTAATAAAGTTGCTGTTAAGCTGTTCGTGTGGTCCCTCACCCAGGTGTTGTGTTTCCATGGTAAAGACAAACATCCTCATGTGCATACCTGGACCAAATCCCCATTGGCACAGGCTGATGTAATTCCATAATAGAGTTGTGTTGATTTGCACCCCATGAAGACACAGCTTTCCTATGCAGAGAGCCTCATCCTTCTCTCTAATTAAAGGCCCTGTATGAATGCCTATGATCTATTTATTTTTCTATTTGCTCTTCAGCTTTGCAAATAACATGAGGTTTGGGTAGTCATTCACACTTCTGGTCACAGTGGTGATCTCTAGAGAATACAACATGCCTCCTCTTAAAGTGCTTCCCCCCAGCTGTTCGAAAGTGGATCTATAGAGAAAGCTGAGCTCTTTCACTCTTGGCTGTAGTAGGGCAGATAGAGTTCCTGATGTGTGAGATTTTATGTTATGAATTGCTGGAAAATGTGTTTATTGGAAAAAAATCTCCCTAAATTTATCAGGAGAATTAAGAATGTGGAAGGATGCCTGAAAGCTACACAGCAACAGGAGATTACATGCTTGCAGCTTAAGCCACCTGGCATATTGAGCATTCATGTTCACAGCTGAGGGCTCTAGCACTTACTATGCTGTTTATATGATCAGGAGAGCCTTTCTTTCATCTGATAAAGAACTAGGCTTGAAATGGCATGTGTTTGGGCTGGTGGGCTCTGTGTCACACACTGGGGTGAGGTTGCTGTGTGATTTTCTAGTCTGTCACATGGCCCATCAGATGGTTATCAGCATCATATACATGTGCTGAATGGATTGATGTTTGTGTGCATGAAGGCTTGAGCAGATCATGGCTTGGGTTGCTCTACTGCTCAAGGCTGTGGTGGCTAGAGTCGTGGAGATCTTTCTAGTGCCTTTGCAGGGAATACAAGGAAGCTGTTATATTTCATGTAGAGTAAGCAGGCATTGCCTTTCCCAGCACTCCTTTTGGACAGTGTTCTGAAATGCACAGAATGCATTCATGACTTGGTTCTCAGCAGACAAAGAAGCTGGGAGCAGACCCTTTGCAAACATTGAGTTGACTCACACAGGAGGCAGTTGAGCTGCCTACCTGTATGAAGCAAAGTGACACAGAGACCCCAGGCAGTGCAAAGGAGAGCCCTTTATTGCAAAAACCAGGCCTTTCAAAGAACTTAGCCAGTCAGCAGCTTACAGCTTACACAGTTTTCAGAAACAACAAGCCCAAGCCAACCAACCAGCATGCACCACAATGTGGACCTGTGGCAGTCATGCAGCACATCTCTCATATTTCCCAGATCTCCCTACTCCAGCTGAGTCCCTCTCCCATAGCTCCCTTCTACTTTAGCCTAAGTAGCAGGCCTGAGCCTGATTTTACAAGGGTAACGTGGTTTTACAGAGGCTCTTATTTTAAAAGGTTTTACCTACATGCAACACCTACCCATATGTGTCTGGCACTATATAGAATATGTGATATACTACAGTGCCTCTGTGTGTCCCACATGAGCTCCATGTGTCCCCAAAGGGGATGTGAATCTCCTGTAGGCCCTGACTTTTACCTGCCTTAGAGGGGTCACAAACTTTTCAAATAGCTCTAGGTGCCTCTATTCAGATACCTAGAACCCACCCACTGGTGAACAAATACTGATAAAATTTGTCTTTAAAATGAACTGTTGGGAAATTAAAATATGTAAATTTTTCATTCTAGGTTTAAGCTAAGGCTGTACCTCAGCACTGGTGGGACTTAGACAGGCATCTTCACAGTCTGGTTTGGAGAAACCTGGAAATTGAATGAATGGGCAACTGAGAGGTGTCTGTCAGCCTCTCTTATAAGCAGTATCATGCTCAAGGCAGGGCTTTATAAAAGTGCTGGGTTTACATTGTGGTAGCTCCTGCCCTTGAAGCTGCTCTCAGGGTGGTACAGGCTGCAGTAATCCCAAAGCCCTTCTCACTATATCTCATGTGCTGAAATGGCCAAACATTTGGTCCAGCAGGACATGGTTTTTAAAAGTGGTACAAAAAGTTTCTGTATACTTCTCTGTCCCATAGAAAGTGCAGAACAGTATAGCACAAGGCACAGAGATCACTTTATCTCAACTCCAAATTCTCATCATTTCAGGTAAACCATCCTGACTTTGTTCTCTGACATTGTTGGAATTTTTCTTAAAATTTTGTTTTTATCCATATGCAGAAATATTTTTGTGTCTTCAACTTTCCAAGGCTTCTGAATTTCTAAAATGACAGTAGCACTGTAGGTCTAAAATGACAGTCAGCATGCCCTGGAGCTGATCACCAGTCATTCTTCCTTGTGCAGTAGCTTTGTAGTAGTAGTCCTTGTTTGCAGAGTCAGGGTAATTCTTTATATACAGGTTTTTTCACCCCCTTCATGCAAAACAAAAGGGTTTGGTTGTTTTCCCAAAGCAAAGTCTGTGTCAGCTGTATTGCACTAACAGAAAAAACAACCAGCCAAAACAGCATGAGCTTTTATATCCAGGTCCATGAGTGGCAGGTCACAGGTTCCCTGCAGAAGTGACAGGGAGGGTAAACAGCTCAGAGCACGCCGTGTTTGCCATGCCATTCCAGTGCCCAGCAAAAGCTGTGTCCAGCCCTTCTCCCCCTTCTGCAGCAAATCACATTCTGCTGTGTAAATAGCAGTTAATAAAAAGAAGCCAAATGATCATTCTTTACTGGATTCTAATTACAGCCCGGCCAGGATGTTTCTCTTGCACGAAAGGCCTGTAGGAGTTCAGGCACTATGAGCTATATCAGGGACAGTTTTAACTCTTGGGCTCAATATGAAAACAAATCAAATGGGAAGGAATACACCTTTCGTATCACGCTCTTCCAGAAAGGGAAAGTTCTAAAAAGACAAAAGCCCAAAACACCGGAAGGTTTTATTTGTGCTGGTCTGTATTAAGCCAGTTATTATCCTATCAATTGTTTGTGTAGCCACTGTTTACACAAAGTGAAAGATGGCACATAGGAACACGTACCAGCAGTCTGTGTTTTCTGGTGAGGCCCCACAGTGCTAGAGCAGGAGCAGGGAGCTGGCTGCTGTCTGGGTGTCCCCTTGGCAGCTCACAATGGGGTTGGAAGGGATTGGCCCCCTGAAAATTAGAAGAGCCTTAGGGATGTGCTGCATTTAGATGGCTGCCTCTGCGAGATAAGGTTGGCATTGCCATTTCTCCCCAGCCATGCCAGAGGAGGGCTGTGGTTTGGTGCCTCATGCCTGGAGGCAGGTGGCCAGGAACAGGAGTCTGCAAGTTTTGGTTAGGGCAGGTCACTAAGAGCAGCTCATCGGTCCTTGACACTGTGTGATGTTTGCAAAGGGTGTGATTGCAGTATCCCACCCAGCTTTTGCACAGGCTATAGAGTAGAATGAGCAGATGGGAATCAGGTTTATACTTCCCTCACCTTCTTGAAATTACTCCTCAGAGAATTATTTACCAGGTAGTGTGAGCCTAGGTAATGTACTCTGCACCATAACAAATGACAATATTGCTGACAGAGGCCTGGCCTCAGCTGGGCACAGAGGGGAAAAGGGCAGGTTTGAAATCAGTTTGCTGTCTAACCAGTTGCCAAGTTGGAGATTTTAACAGAATGGATGATACTGTCCCTTCTTAACTCAAATCCTGCTGGCCATATTTCACACCATCTGGAGTTTGTGCAGAGCCCCTTCGGGAAGGCAGCCAATAAAGAATTACAATAATCTAATCTTGCCATGATAAAAGTGTGAATAACCATTTCAGAGGCTGACTGGAAAACTACCACAACCCATCCATGCTCCTTAGATGGTGGCCAAGGGGGCACCCGATGACCCACCAGAGAGTTTGGCTCAGGAGAGAAACAGGAGTCAGCTCCTACCAGACACCAAGCTGAAAACAGTCAGATTTTCACCAGCTGAAACCAAGGACAGAAGGAAGATATAACTGCTGGGCTTGGGAGAGGTGACATCCCCATCCACACTGATTCCCATTTACATCAAGGCACTTGGCACTTTTTGGGAGGGCTGGGGCTATGTTTTCCAGCAGTTGCTCCAGAGCCACTATCTTTTAAGCCTTTGCAGCCGTCTCTGCTGGAAACCTTTGGTTTCACGCTTTTAATTGTTTCTCAGATGGAACGAGAGTTGGTCCAGTCTTTGTTTTCCAGTGTTGTGGAGTTCCTATTGGCAATTTTTTCCTCCCACCCTGAAAAAGAATTTTCACATAGTTTCCCCCACATTGTTTGCAATCAATGATTTCCCTGTAATGGATACTAAAAATTTTAAATGGCAGCTTTTAGGATTCACTGGTGCCTGGGAGACAAGAAATGTGCTTTAGTAATGTTCATGGCTTTACAAAGTTGCTTCTTAGCAGTACCTTAAAAGAATCCTGGGATTCACCAATATGAATATGCTCTTTGTCACCACTTAATTGTTCTTGCACCGCACTTTATCTTTGCTTAGTCTGGTGCATTGTAGATGCCTCCAATTTCTGTCCATTCTCTTCTTTCAGTCTGTCTTGTACAGGGTGTGAGTATAACTACAGAAACCTCTGTCCAACTATCTGAATAAAACCTGCACTTCACGCTGCATTCAGCAAAATTATGCTCTTTTTTTTAAGGGATGTTCCCAAAGCAGACACAATTTGAGAAACAAAAGAGAATGACTCCCCTTTTCAAACAGGTGCCTTTATGCTGCTCCACGGCACCAAAGAATGATGTTCTGTGGCCCTTTTACACACACTCATAGGTGAAAGAGTGTGAGAAACTTGCCCAAAGATCCCACCAGCAAAAGCTGCCCAAGCCTGGCTTCATCTTTATGCAAGTATTTAATTTTCTTTAAAATACTCCAGCAGCCCATAGCAGGTGTTGTGAAAGGGTCACAACAGAGGGGGACCTGCTGCAGAGCAGAGCCCTCTGTTCCCCTCTGTTTAGGTGAAGGGGTTTTCCTGTTGTTTCTGGCACTGAGGTGTGTGGACTCTTCCAAGGCAGGCTGCTTGCTACGAGAAGTGATGCAAGTTGTGGAATCATGCAAGAGCCTTGTTGTCCCTAAGTGGAAAAAAGGGGCTGTTGGTGGGAGCAAATCCCTCAGCATCAGCCTGCCTAACCAGCAGCCTGGTTTCTGCTTTGTGCTTAGAGTTGGTGTTTTGGCTACCTAGAAACTACTTTGGAATAAGGTACAAGGATCTTGGTAGGATTCAAATATTGACTTGAGTGATTTCAGGAGTATTTTGCACATCTCCCATTTTTATTTCTAGCCCCATGGCCTTTTGGAGCCATCTTTTAAGCAGCAAGTTTAAGGATGTGACTTTTAGAAAACTTGTATTTGTTTCAAACCTGAACGAATTTCACTTTTGCTAGTTCAGGTCAGTGGAGTTACATCCCTAAATCACAGAGAAGTAGGACAGAGATAGCCCCTGTAGCATGTTCTCTCTGCAGTACCTTGCACAAAGACGTGAAGTATCTTGCAAAAGAAGGCAGGTGAAGTTTTTGGAGTGGTTATCACCAAGTCATATACTGATGGGCTGATGGTTTTAATTCATTGTAAAATGGGGACTTCAGAGCAAACAGACCCAGCATCACTGTCTGGGACTTCTAAGGAATGCCATGGCTTGTTAACCAAAAACCCAGTGACAAACTCTTTAGTCCCTTTATTGAGGGTTTGCAGAACAACCACCATCATTTAAATCACCATCTTAGATTCCTCAGTGCTTCAGAAAAGGGCAGTTTTCTTTCATTGCCTGGGGAAAGAAGATGAGCCCTTATGTGCCATTCCAAACCATGTGCTTTTATGGACCCAGCTGTAGGCAAGGGCTGGGGTGAAGCATGTCGTGGGAAGGCAGATAACACAAACATGAAAGCAGCACAAAACATGAGAGCCTATAAATAGCAGGAAATAAAGAACAATACTGTGATAAAATCCATAAGACAATAAAGACCAATGTGGGAGAGACCATTTCCCCCCCACCCTTCTCCAGAGTTTCTCCTATTTCCCAAAGCTGCAGAGATCATCTGACTGCTGTGTGGTACATGCCGCTCAGCTAAGCACCAACTCAAGTGCTTGGAGCCTTACACAAAGTATTTCAAAACCCTGTTCCTTTTTCTTTCTTGATGTCCTGCCATGACTATTGTGGTATTTAAAGCCATTCCCAACTCACCAGCTCGTCAGAGCAAGGAGAAAAGAGGGAAGAGGAAGGGGGGCGAAAGCCCTATGGAGATTTATAGTCATTAACAGCCTTTATAGGGTTTCAGACATTTTTGTGGTAATTCTTTGGAAAGGACACATCCATGATGAGCTGGGGTTTATTTTGCCACTGGCATAAGAAATTAGACTGATTCCAAGAAAATATTTGCTGTTTACCAAGAAGAGGGCATCTGTAACTAGAAAATGGCAATGGATATTGAACTAGGAACCTTGTTTAAATTTTGGGTCATTCCCAGCTCCAGACCTGGCCCCTTTGAATTGGATCCTGCACAAAGCAAGTCTCTGGAAGCTCCTCTGTAGAGAGAATCTGTGGCTGTGCAGTGGGTACTGCAAATCTCCCTCCCTTCCTTCACTGGCTGCACTAACTGAGGATGGTTAATTACCCAGAGCCATCACTTGTAAACCTGCAACTCACAGGAACATGTCCTGTCAGGAGGCAACCGCTCTGTGGGCCCAAAATGTCATGAGGACAGCTCACAAGCACACATATCCCTGGTTTGGAGCGTAAACTTCTCTGGGGAACAGATTTTCCTGGGTATTTCTGCATGGTCCTGTCCCATGGTGCCCTAATTTCTGAACCAAGTCTTCCAATGGGGTAACACTTGTGTGAATGGCGTTAGGCTGATTTACAGCGAGGAGGATTGAGGCATTATTGTAAGGAACAAGAGGATTATATGGGCCTCAAAGTTCATGTCAGACCTGGGACTGGAACTCAGGAATTACTAAGCAGTTTTCCCAATTGCTTCTGTTAGCTTTAAAGAGGGAGTTGTGCTGAGGAAAACCTCCAAGAATATCCGATTTAATGGCAAATCCACTCTTTCCACAACTGGTTCTAAGATGCCTGCCTCCTCATGAACGTGGCTTTTTGTGCTCACACAATGGAGTTGCTCCCTCGTGGCCCACCCAATCCTCTTACAGGATCCCACCAGGGAGATGTGAGGACAAGTTTGGAGGTGACGCAGAGAGAGGTGCATTATGCAAAAGGTGACTGTTTGGATTCAGAGTGTTCAGAGGTGACAGCGAGGTCTGAGGAGCTCTAACTAAGAAGCTGACTGGCTACCACTAGTGCTGCGTCACACTCCATCGTGTGGCATGGTGAACAAGTGAGGGATGGATTTCTGCCTACGTGGAAGCATGTCCCACATTATGCTCTACAGCTTTAGGTCCCTTCATACTCTATTGTGCAGTTTTCAACTCTGTTTCATGGAGGCAGAAAGCCTCAGATGATCTCCCCTCAACCCCATGGGTTGCTCCTTCCTTCTGAGGCCATGTTTTGATCTTAACTAATGTTCATGATTTCCTCTTGTAGAGTAGTGGGTCAAATATTCATGTTCCCTCTTTTTTTCTTCTTTTTTTTTTCTTTTCTTTGGTCAGCTATGAACATTATGTGCAGGGAGATGAAGCAATTCAGCCAATTCATATCTTCTGACTCCTACTCAGGGCTTTAACTCATGTCCACCATCCTTCCTGGACTACTGCAGTGTTTATAGGACATTTGACTTCATTTGGTTTATGAAATTTTGCTTATTCTGCCTTTCTTGATCATTAGCCCACGAGGCAGCTTGCATGCTTTTCTGTATCCAACATTTCTTTCTGCCTTTTTTTTTCCCATTTCCAGAAGGACTTGTTCCTTAGAACAGATGAACCACATACTGAGAAAATGAGCAGGCCAGATTGTCTAGTGCTCTGCACTCACCGCTGAAGACAGATTTTCCGGAGAACTCAGTTTCCAAGGAGGCATCTAAATAAGTGACAGATACTCAGAAGTGGAAATGTGCCCACTTCTTTTGGTGCTCAACTAGTGCTAGAGCTACTCTGAAAAAACTTGTTCTGATATGGCTGTTCTCCTTCACTTATGCTACAAGACTTCCACATCTCCTCTCTGTACTCTATTTATGGCTCTCTGCCGTGCTCACCCTTGTGCCATACTCCATCCCACAGGTCCCAGCCGACCTTCTCCTTCTTGTTGTCATGTCCTTCTGCACCATTAAAAGGTCAGCGTGTATATACACTCACATTTCTGTCAAGGGGCCATCAGGGCTAATGCCCCCAAATGCAGAGCATATGTGCAACATAAATTAATTGTTAAGGCTAATGCTGATTGAAGTTTGGTCATTCAGCCTGCAGGATATACCATATGTTTGAAGTGTATTGTCCAAGTTTAGGTTTTGAACTCCCAAGGGCAGGGACCACTCCTTCCTCTATGTTTACATAGCATCAATGAGACCAACAGTGCTTGGGTCTGATATACATTAACCTCAGCCAATGCATTGTTAAGTTTAATAATGACTAGTTAACATTAAAGCACAATGGATCAAATATATAGACAAAGGGTTTTCTTGGCAGAGATTTTTGTCATGTTTTTGATGCCAGATTCCTACCCAAGTAAATAGACCCTGGTCTTCTGAATCATTGGCATTTTCTTGAAAAATTCACCCCTTATGTTGCACCATCCTGGTTTTCCCTTTTTCAGCAATTGACACTAAGCCGTGGATCTCTATTTAGGGTAACTAAGACAGAGCCCACCT
Organism: Polioptila caerulea; assembly: GCA_013397295.1. NCBI lineage: Eukaryota > Metazoa > Chordata > Aves > Passeriformes > Certhiidae > Polioptila > Polioptila caerulea. The sequence continues at coordinate 180,077 of VYXF01000186.1, forward strand.
AAGTGAAAAGTCCAGAATAGGAAGGCACCTAAATGACACACCAGACAGTGAACTCAGAAAATCACAGCACCAGGGTGTAAATGGACAAAGGGAGATAAAGGTTTTGAATACAAGAATTTAATGTAATTTCTTACTATTTATCTCATTACTTTGTAGCTCCCAGAAACCACATTCAAAGGTTACTGTGCACAGGCCCTCCAGTGGGAGCATAAGAGAGCTATAGGAATAAATCCAAACTCCATCTGAACTGGCAGGCTGTTTTTCAGTGCTAGTTATGCAACATGTTAGTACCTCTAGGTATAGGACCAGTGGGATTTAAACTTGTACAGCAGATGGTCCGTGCATCATTGCTGGAATGCGCCTGCTGACCCTAGGGCAGAGCCTGAATGGACTTCAAAAGAGAGACTGAGCATGCTTCAAAGTGTTATTGTTTAAATGTTCCACTAAATGGGGACTCCGGAACAAAATATCTAGCTGAGGTCAGTCTGAAAAATGTCAACACACATAATGAGAAAACAGTATGTTGTGAGAAAGAATATTTCATAGGGGTATTCTGGCTATTCTGAATTGAAAAAAATCACATTTTTCATGTGTGTCAGCAGATTGTCATAACCTAAGTGTCTTTCTTTGGGGGCTTCATTTGCTTTCATTGGAAAGAGCAAGGTCTGTATGTGGAAGTCATAAATACCTTTGGAAAGTGTGTTTTGTCCACAGACAGGTACACTGGGAGAACTGTCAGCCAAAATTATGGCAAAGGTGTGTAGCAATACAACATTGACATAGCCCTGGAAGTCACCCTCCCACCCATTTCAGAGGAAACCTTGTAAGGGCCTTGTGTTTGGTTTGAGAGTGTAATCCTGTGATTTCTCATCTTTACTGTGTTCTGGTTTGTTCCTCCAAAAGCCCATAGTGCCTGCTCAGAGCATGTTCTTTCACCAGGGTAATCCACAAGTTTTGCTTCTCCTAATGCCACTCAGGGAGGATTTCAGTAGGAAAGGGATTGGGTTCATGTTTAAATCAGTAGGTTTAATATCATGAAGAAAGATTTCTTAGGCAAGTTAAGCTTAACAAGATCAAGACTTCAGTAAAAAATTCAAGATCCAGCCTTTGACTTGCTGAGCTGCATCTTGGGCATTGCAAATATCAGTGGTCTGGTAGCTTTTGGTCTACAGAAGATTTCCATTTTGGCCACTGGGGATTCAACATGGGTGGCTAAAACATTATTTCCTTCGCTGGAAGCAAAGAGCAGCAACCTGAACTTTCACAGCATCTTGTCCTGCTGGGGCATGCCTCTATCTTGATGGAGACACGTTGCAAAAACACAGATTAAAAGCTAACCCTCCCTGCAGACGTAAGAAAGAACCAATGCCAGGAAGAGTAAACAAGACTCATGTCAAATAAAGGGGAGGCTTGTTTCTTTCACATATCAATATTCATTAAAATCAGCCAACTTGGCATGCCAGGGTGCAACGAAAGCCACCAAGGCAGGTAAAAAACTGAAGGGCTCTGAAGTGAGGTGTTGTTAAAGCAAGCAGGTAACTGGGGCTTGTTTGTAGATTCTCTGTGTCTGTGTAACATGTTGTAACTGACACAAAACTTGAATAGCAATCAATGTAAGTGGGTCAAAAATAGCATCCACACCCTCCCTGGAGTCCCGGTTGTTGCACCCAGTACCACTACTCAGCTGTTAGCTGTGGCCCAGATTAAGCAAAAACCCTGTAACCTTACCTGGGTATGAATTCAGCAAAGCTTTCAGGCTTTTGCTTATCTTCAGTGTGTGCTTAACTTCAGTAAGCATAGAAACTCTTTGTTAAATAAGACTTTTAAACATGCAAAGAGCTGATAAAAAAAATCAGAGTTTCACCTTTTTTTTATCCTGTTTGCCAAGTGCTACAAATAGCTGATACTCAATGTGTAGATTGTTGCAGCTATTCAGTGGCCAAAACTCAAAAGTGTGTCAGTAAGTTAAAGGTGATCTGTTATCTCAGTGTTCCCAAAGCAGAGAAGTTACAACACATTTCTGATTAGCATAATTTGTTTTAGGAATTCTGGTTCCCTGGAAATATTGTCACTCCAAAACAAATGCACTCTGCAAATTCTCTGAACTTCAGCTTGTTAAACTGCTCATGGAAAACAGAAAGTACAAGTCAAGACAAAGTGAGTTTGTGGCAAAACTTTGCATAACAGGGAAATAAACTCCAGTAAACCAAAGGAAAAGATATTACATCTGTTACTCAGTTTGCATTTTTACTCGAGTATAATTGGAGTATAACCATTTTCTGTCAACGGCTTACAAAGAAACTTGTTCTGAAAGTGATATATGGTGAGAACTTCCATCTAAATTGGGTCCATCTAAATTAGACTGAATACAGAACACTCCTGAAGGTGGGTTTTGGTTAGAGCTAGCCAAGGAACACAGAAAAGAGTTCACAGATACTGAAAGAAAAATCTCCCCCAAACCTCAGAGGCTCCTCCCTCCGTATGCTCATTGTACAGGAGTATTTTGGGGAGAGCATGTTTATTTGGGTTTGTGCTTTGCAGGCAAGTGGTCCCCAGTTCTTGCCCAGAACGTGCTATTTGGTATTCTCCTCTTGAAATGCAAAACATGGCCAAGTGTTTAGCTGAACAAGGAAGGACTTATAAATACACTGGGTGAGGCCTACAACACTGCAGCTCTGGCTTCAGTAGGTGGCAGGGATTCCTTAAATTCTCTTGCTCATTTACGCTAAGCAAACAAACAAAATTCCCAAACTATGAAGCCCACAAATTATGTAAGTAGCCAGGCTATGTAATCACAAGTTCCTCTTATGGTTACTTTTTTCTTCCCCTCTCACTCAGGCTTTACTCTGCCTGTGTTGCTGCTGGTCTTTATTAAGCCCCACATTCTACAAACATTTATGTGCATTATTTAGTTCAAGCTTTTAAGCAGTTGCAGAGTGTTCAATAGAAGTTTGATAGATAATGGGCCAGAACACAATAGAACTGCATATCTGCACAGATCAGATTAAACCTGGTGAACCTTTAGCTGTGCAGAAAGAACCTCAGCTGTGCAGAAAGTTCAGTTCATGGGCAAGAGTTTGCTGGGTCTGAGCTTGTAGGGTCTACCAGAGCTGGCATTTGTGTTAGTGCAGCACCTGGCACAAAGGGAGTCCAAATCTGACCAGGATCCCTAGATCCCAATACACTTCAAGTAATGAACTGCTCCAGGGACTATAATTGGGCACCAAACAGCAAGTACTCAGAATTCACAAAGACTCTAGCACGTGGTATTGTCAATACATCTGCTGACATTCGCATCTGTAGATTGTTCATTCAAACACTGCCTGTTTTGGAATTGTAAAACATTCCTACCATCCATCAGCTGCTACCTGACCTCTTTAAAATAAACTTTCTTAATGGGCATGTGCCTGGATCACCAAAGAGACTATCAAACTTGGCACTGCAGAGGGAAAGCCAAGCCCGGTGCTAGTGATGGCTCTGCATTCTTACTCCCAGACATCCTGTCATCAGGTCAAGGTTGTGGCACAGTGACATGGGGCATGAGCTCCCTGCCTGCACACTGCCTGTCCAGCATTTAAATCATCATTATTCCAGGAATTTGTTGCACACCATGGTACAGGAGTACACATAATAACAACTAAAGGAAAAGTGAATGACTATAAGCACTTTGTCACGGCTTCAGTGGATATTCAGCAGTGACAACAGTCACTGAGGGGCCCAGCCAGCAGCTGGCAAAGCATGTTTTATGTAGCTCTGTGATCACAGACTATGCAAATGTATTCAAAGGATGTTCTTGAGGCAAATTGGTTGGAGCTAAATTTGCCCAGATGCTCTTGAATCTGCTTATGAGAGTCCTTAGCTTGAAAATTAGCTGGAACTGATGAGTCAAAGCAAAGCTGACTTTAGAATCCTTGCATATTAAGGAAACCACAACCGGATTAAATGTGAGCATGTGTATGTAGCATGGAAATTCAGCTCTCAATGCCTGATCCCACTATTCCCAAGATGGGGGCTTCACAATGCTTAATGTGTGAAGAGCTCCTGGAGAGGCCTGGGCAACTATTTTGCCTTAAGTTTTTAGGTTAAGAGAAAATGAAAAAATAGTTTTCTCTTCCATCATGGCTTTTGATTTTTGTTCTTGTATCTCATTTTGCCTGCAGAGGCACTCCCTGGCAGTGAACTCATGCCTTCCTACTCCTGTTACATGTTCCATTACCAAAGGTGAATAATCAAGACAAATAAGAAGAATAAGAGAAGTATGTACTCGTTTATTCAGATAATGAATGTGAAGGATGAAATCATCTTAATCCTGAACTAAAAACAACTACTTCAGGATCCTGTTATGGTAGCAAAAGATACTGGAAGGAGGTGGGATTTTGTTGTGTTAATGACAGTGGTACTTTTGTTTCCTAGGACTTCTTTCCCATATAAGACTATTAAGGGAAACTATTGGGACCTCTCTTTCACCTGAGTATTGACTTCAAGAATGAAAAGTGTGTCTTGAGCAATGGTTTAAGCCAGTTTCTCCAAGACAACTGGTAGAAAATATCTGCTTGCCCACAGGGCATTTTAACAGATTGACCATATGTTCTCCCCATTTGTGCCACCTCTGCAGTCACTGGCAGAGCTCCAGGGAAGCAGCTCTGCCATCCCCCTGCCTCTGTCACCCTGTGTCAGACACTAGCTTGGATCTGCCTTGCCCTTGTGGCAGCTACACTGTGCCTGACCCCTGCCTGGGTGTACAAAGGTGGGAAAAGGGTGGGCCATTTCCTGCGCTTAAACAACTGAGCACTGTTAGCTCAGGGACAATTGAGCCTCTGGTGTTTATACTGTCTTTGTCTGGATAAACTGTATGGACACAGTTCCAATGCAGCCACCAGGAGATTTTCTTGCTGATATTCATGGTGCCAGCATTCCACCCTTAATGTGTATTTTGGGCATCCCCATCTTGAATCAATACCTCGAGTCTCTTAAAACTTAATTGCGGTTATGTTTGGATTTATTCTTTAATATTTTTTTTTACTGAGGAAACCAAAGCTGAACACAGTTTTATAACATATGGTCTTCTCTATGCTCTGTAGAAGGTAAATGTCACCTCACTGTGATGCATTTAGTCTACTCAAGTATCCTCAAGGAATTTGACACCAAGGATGTCCTAAGGGATTGGCCTCCCAATGCCACCTTCTGAGATTTGAGCACTCAGCTCAATGTAAAGCTACAAATATTGCTGAGGCAGACAGAGATATTCAGTATCTCACACTTCACAGAACCTGGACACATTTTGCACTCACCAGCTGTGTACGGAAGGAACTCAGGTGAAATCAGAGAATTTATCTTCTTTCAGCCTCCAGCTTTTCTATCTGTGTCACAATGATTGGTCTCCAGCTGTGAGGAACTACAGGAAGCTCCTTATTAAATAAGTTTTGAGTAATCCTAAAGAAGCCAATTCCTCCCTCCCCAAAACAGCACGATCTGTGTTCCTTCAGAAACATCTACATAGATAACACCAGAAACTGAAAATATCTTTCTGGTCCCATAGGCTGGGATAGGACTTATAGTTTAATTCCACTGACATTCAGTCCATATATACTTATCGTTTCCTCCTGAATTCTTCCCTGCCTTCTTGATGGTATGTTGGATCTACTAACAGTGGAGAAGGTCCTGTAAAGGTGAGACCTTCCTGTACTCAGGAGATACCAAGAGTTAGACCTATTGGGATATTTTGCTTGCCTTTGTATTCAGTTTGTACCTCATCCTGGGATACCATGCAATTTTTCATCATGAAAAACATTTGGATAAAAAGCTTAGGGAAAACTACAGATTTAAAATAAGAACAAAAATAAGCCTGACCAAACAAACCAACCCTTGTATTTGTCCACAGAGCTTACTGATTAAAAGATAACTGCATAGAAGGTTCCTGGATTTATGGCTCCTCAAAAATCCTTTTCCTCCTCAACGGCAATTATACTTCTGAGAAAAAGTCAGATGCCAGATCTATCCCTGGCATCTTTCAGTGGATTTTTCCTAAAATCAAGAGGCTTTTCCAAGCCTGGTGGTTTCAGATGCTATAATCGATGTTTATTCATTTGTTCTCTCTTCCCATGGAACCAGCAATGGCTGTTATTTCTGTATGCAATGCCACTGTCATATCTGTTGCTCTAATCCAGCTACTTATATGGTCTCCACCACAGCAGTGTTTGAGCACATCCCAAGAATTAATTTTAAAAAACTACATAAACCCCTTAGAACAATAACAGACTCTCCTTCTTTCCAGCTTTATCCTAGGCACAATTCTCAAGATTTTGAGCTTGTACAGGTGTGAGTAACTTACTGAGGCAAAGCTGAATTGAAATGGGTCCTTACTTCAGCTGGGAAAACAGTGTGAAAGGCTGGCAGAGGAGAGGCCACAGTGGTGACCTGGGCTGCTACAAGAGTTTGCCAGGGCTGGATGTGCTTCCCTTAGATTTTCTGATCCTTGGCCCCACCCCAATAGTATTTTCTATGATTCCTGGGATCTGGAAAGTCATACAATTTTTGAGGGGCAGAGGGTAGACATGGGTTTTTCTTTTGACAAAGAGAAGTACTAGTTCTACTTGGAGTTGAGCTGCCCTGATCAGCTATCACTGGAGGTGTTGCTTCTCTTTATTCTGACTGCATTTGGATCAAAATCAGTGTTTCTGTGTGTCTCCTCTCCATCTATGTCTGGGGATTGTTGTCTGTTATTGCTGTGGACGCTGTAGTTCCCCAAGACAAAATTTATCCTGCAAATTCAGTCTCTGCTTTAGACAGCTTAGTCTCCAGAGATTGTGAGTAGTTTTTAACGACTTGTTGGGAGCCTGGTCTTACTTGTTACCCAGTTTCTGTGCTTTGGAAAGGCAGTCCAGTGTGAGGAAAGGCTGATGAGTCTGTGGGTCCAACAGCTTTGGGGAAGAGGGCAAATCCCACGTGCTTGAGATAGTCAAGGTGATGGTGAAGATTTAAGTGCATTAAATCTGACATGAATAAGAACAAGCTGAAGCTCTTGCCAAGAGCTCTGAGTCCAAGAACAGCAAATGGAAGAATTACCAATGTATAAAAATATAAATAAACACATGCCAACATTAATTGGAGGAACATGTCCTTTTCACTGACCTTAGCCCATGTGACTGTACCTCTGCTATAAGGGACACGAGCCCTTGATTTCTCTGTAACCAATAGACATAACTCTTGCTGAGGAATTAAACTGCACGTGAGGAAATAATTGAGTGCTGGATGGCATTTTTCACACATCTCTTTTTAGACCTGGAACAACGAAAAGAAATATCATTAAATCTCATATTTGAGCTAGAAATGAAGCAATTTGCGTACTTGCAGGAATGAGATACAGTTGTCTCAGAAGTTTTTGTTGGCAATAGAACAGGCAGCTGTCAACGCTTCAGCCTAGAAGTAGATGCAGCTCATTAGGGCAGTTGGATATCATCAGATTAGCTGGGCTTGGAGATAGGGTGAGACAGGAAAACATATGACAAGAACTGGCATCGCAAAAGCTCCCCCTTCAGAAATACTACCTCAAAACCAAGGAATGTTGTGGTTGATCACAGCCAATATCAATACAATATATCCTAGTTTAAGGGCAGACTTGCCAAGTATTTCAGCATGGGTTTCAGTGCCCCTGGTACACATAAAAGTTATGGCATTGGTTCTGGATTATTGACTGGGACTCTGGTAATGATGTTCCTGGCATAGCACTCCTTGCAAACACGTACTTTGGAGGAGTTCCCATACATTTTTTTATTGTCCTCTAGAGCTGTGGTGGCAAGCTGTGTGAAATCTATCCAGATAACTGGAAGAAATCAAAACTAAAGGGAAAAAACCAACCAAACCCAATTAAAGATGGCAAATCCTTTCTTGTGTAGACCTAAAACAAGGTCTGAAATCAAAAGGATATGTGTTGACTGTGTGAGAGTCATGGGGGAGGGAGTTTTAAATTTTCTTTCAGTGCCCCTAGACGATTGCCCAATATATTCTGTACAGTTCTGGCACCAGAAAGATGCTTTCTGACTGGAAACAATGCAAAGATGGATAACAAACAAAAGCAACAGCAAAAAATCCCTGAGTGGCAGCAGGGACTAATTTTGAAGAAAGCTTAAACAGACTTGTGTTGGTGACAGGTCAAGGTGACCAAAGCCCTCAGCAGTACTCCATGGATATGTAAAAAAATGTAAATGGCAGCAGGCAGATGAAGTGTTGGTCAGCATGCATTGCCATGGTTTGTTTTTGTGTTCAAAAGCTCTTTGTTGTAAGCACACTTCTCTTTTCAGAGCATGAGCTTTAGCTTTGCAACCCAAGCGGCAGGGATGCCTTGTGTTTCTTTGGGACAATTCATCACATGATCCCCAAATGCTTTAAAAGGGTGAATTAAAGGAACTTCACATTTAGAAAAAAAATACAAAAGGATTTATTTCTTTCTTCCAAAATGCAGTCAGCTCTGAGTGCAAAGTAAAAGAGGACCTGGATTCTCCAGTGGGTGAGATCCTTCTCCCTTTACATTGCTGCAGAGTCACAAAGGGATCATTACTCAACCCGAGTTCCTATCTGGGAACACTTTGAGCAAAAGAAAGAACAGCTCCCCTGTCATGGAGAGAGTGCTGCAGCAAGCAGCCCCAGAAATAGAAGTTGTATCAAATTAAAACTTAGGGGAGGAATAAAAGAGAGAATTGCAATTTCCTTGAAGGGTATTAGGCTTGATCATCATAACTGCTGCCTCTGTTCTTAATAGCAGGGAGGATGTACAGACATTTATGTGATTTCTCTGCTGAGCAGCACCTCTGCTTATTCAGTACTGATTTGGGGTTGCTAGAGCAAAACCAAAACCACTTCCTATAATCCGTGGATGTGCTCTATTGGCCTCCCAGGCCTGCATGAAGTTAGGAAACTTCACAGAAAAGTACTAAGAGATGCGGAAACCTTAAATTGGGTTGTAAATTCAACCACTATTTAGTCGATGCTAAGGGAAAATAGGAGCATGATGGCCTTAGAACCTCTTTAAGACAGCTTTTAGTCTGTTAATAATCAAAAGGAGATTGTTTTATTAAAAAAATAAACAATTTTGATTTTATTTGAACAGCTCCCTTCAAATACTATTTTTGTGCCCACTAACATGTGACACCCACGTGACATTAAGCCTTATACGTGTATTCAACAATCATTTCACTTTCATTAGTGACAAAATTTCAAATGCCAGAAGACGTACAAAACATACAGGGTGATTTTGCAAAATCTTCATGTTTTGAAAAATCTTTAATGATGAAATACTTTATTAATTGCTTCTATTTTTCCTGGATATTGCCACCGAAATCTTGAAGACTTTGCAACAAGGAAGAGCTGTACTCCCTAAATTATAATTTCTGGGATTATGCTAAAGTACCGTGTAAAAACAAGTATAATTATTATTCGAAAATTCTCTGTTTCAAACATATCTAAATGAGAAAAAATGAGGAATTCACCTCTAGGCTGTTTACTAATAAAATCCCCCACTATTTCTGTAAAAATTGATTGTCTACTCAAGTGGTGTGATCATGGAAAAGAAAGTTCAAGGTCTGCATAACCTGGAGATTTTTCTTCAGTATGCTTTCCACTGAATTTGGAATTGCTTGAGTAGTGTTCGTGCTAAAAGTATTCCTGATGCTTTTGATGTTGAGCTTTTGCTTGTTGGCTGTTGTGTGTCTTTGGCTGTAGCAATAATGCAGCAACTTCTCATTTCCTTCATATTCTCAGAACAATTAAGATTTTGGTCCATGCCCAGAGAATCATAAAACTGTGGACCATAAGTTTAGAGGAGTGTTTCTACAGGCACTGGCGATGAAATTACTCCTGGAATATTGCAGTTATTTCACCTTGCTGGAAAGTACTGGCAGTCTGAAAGGAGGAAAAAACACCAGACAGCTTGAGAGTTTCACACATAACAATAGATTAGAAGAATGGCTTTTGAGCCAAAAGACAAGTGGTGATTTTGACATGAGCACAAACACGAAGGTCAATGTGGATGTTAATATAGAAACATGGGAGAGATCTCATTTACTTTATGGCTGAATCAAGGCATGTATTTCCTACACATTTATTCCCTGATCTAGATACAACATGGTTAAAATGCTGTGCTGGGCTACAGCCAGTTCAGAGTCCTGCACCACCAGTGGACTAAACAATGTGCCCTGGCCACAGCACCTCCAAGGAGAGCACTCCAGAGCAGGGACAACCAGTGGTTGGCAACTACATCTGGTAACCATGTCCCCAGGCCACCAGCACACACAGGGAGTGTTGGGCTAATGTGTGACACGGCTGCAGAGAAAATGCCCTTTGACTATTAGACAACAAATTCCAGCAGTGTGACTGGCTGGGAGGCAGGTACCCACAACAGACCCACTGCCAGCAGCTGGGGGGTGCCTAAATCTAGATTGGGCAAATATTAGAGACTATGCAGAGTCTGCAGCAGCCCAGCACAGGCAGGGAGACAGCTGACTTGTGGGATGCTGGAGGTCTGCAGAGATCTCAATGGGTCTCGCCTTCTCTTCCATCTCTGCCAGCCTGGAGTACATTATTGTTTATTTCCCAGAGGGGACAGCTGAATTCCATCTACAGCAACAGTATTTTTTTGTGATGCCAATGCCATGACCTTTATTCATGAAAAACAAAGTACAAATGGGGAAAGCAGGGTGGAGCTCTGTCAGAAATGTGATGTAAACAGCTACAAAGATGTGGCTGTGCTCCTCCAAAGCCATTTCCCACCAGGTAAGGATCAGAGCAACAGGCATTGCAAACACAGCAGAGATCCTATCTGGTATTTTGTTAAGCTAATTGCCTATACCTAACAGCAAGGCTTGATAAAAATTGCCAAACTGAACTTTTGGTCAGATTAGACAACATCAACAACAGTAGTTTCCAAAGTATTTATGGAAACAATTTCCCATTCCAGGTATCTGCTGACATTTAAAAAAAAGCCAGCCTCTTTTCTAGCATTCATGAAAGTAACATGAACAATTCAGTAGGAGAAGAGCTCCCATTTTGTTGTGGAAACAGTCTCCGCAGTACCCTTGAAAATTCATCCCGAGGCAAGTTTGAAATAATTCATGCTTTTGCTTTTACAAAAATATCTTCATGTTTAGAGCAAACAGCTGTTTTGCTGGTGGAGAACAGCAGAAACATGACCTGTATTTAAACCTGTATCTTTCTAGGAGAACTGGGAGCTCAGTCTCCGAGCAGGGATGCAAAATTCAGGCAGTGACACGTGCAAAGTCTTCTGGAGTGGCATGAATTCAGCTTGAGTGGAAACCTGAGTTGAAGCCAGGTGGAGTGGGCGTGTGGCAGAGTCCTCTGCTCTGGCTGGAGATGGTGTCTGTGTCCTGAGCTCAGGCTGGCCAGGGGATGTACCTGAGAGATGCCGTACACCTCCCCACATGGTTTCACAGGACCTCTGGAGGCACTGGGTGGAAAAGCTCTCAGGGGTCCACCACACCCTCCACTGTGTGCCTCTGCTCCCTGACTTATTCTGTTCTGTCACCAGGCAGTCCCAGACCCTGCTGCTCAGGATGATGCCTGGCCACTGCCACAGCCCAGCCATGCAGCTCCTCCATGGTGCTGATGGCCTCCAGCAGCACTTGCTATGGGTCAACAGGGCCAAGGGTGCTCATAAAGTGAGCACTCAAAGTGAACCAAACTCACTTTGGCTGCTTCACAGTTTGCTGGGATGAGCTTCCCAAGGAAATGTGGGGAAAGTTTTCACACTTCTCTTCATGAGCTTCATGAGCCCAACAGAGAAACTTGCAGAAGTTAAAAGGAGAAAACTTGAGGACTTTGGCTGAAACAGAGAGTAAGAGACAATTGCTCAATGCTACAGGCAGCCTGTGACCAACTGTTCACAAAATATTAACCATTTGTGGAATATTTAATAATTACTAAGTGATAATATTGGGCATTGATACAAATCAGAGCTGACTAACATTGGCCAAAGAGATTTAGAGGCCCAAGTCTGTATAGTTTTTGCTTTTTGCCAAGCCTGTTCCACCCTTTCCCCTTTCCCCACCTTCTCATGTGCAGACAACAAAGCAGGATTGCTCTGGATAGGAGAGACAGGCAGAAATCACTCCCTGCAGGGATGCACTGCTGGGTTGGTGGTGTTGCTGCACCCAGATAAACTTTCCAAAACCAGTCTCTGCCCAGGTTGGGACATAAGCGTCAGGTATCCCAAAAGAGAAGTGCAGGGATGCCGCAGTGAATATTGCCAAATTTATTTTAGGCCACGGAGATTCCAGTTGAAAGACCACTTGGGAGTGTGCCAAAGGTCCAGAAAAGGTAACTGCTTGGGGAGGATCAAGGTCACCCACGCCTGGGAGCCGCTGGCGTCCCCTCAGTGACACTGCTGCCTCATGGAGGGACGTGCAGGCAGGGGTGGGAGCCCAGGATCTCCTTGGGGCACGCGGGCAATGCTTGGCCAGCTCTGCCTCCTGGCCACCAGATGCAAGCAATTTGTTTTGCATTTGGACTGGTAGTCTGGAAAACCGAAGCGCTGTGTTTTTAAGTTTATATTATACGCTTGCTTTCCAGTTCTGATAATTAAAATCATGATACTGGATGAGCGGTTGCTGGATAGCTTGCAGGGTTCATTTTAAAATTCTTCTTTTTTCTACACTCAGGCATTTGAAGTCCTTTCTCTGCTTGCAGTGCATTAATTCACCTAGCTAGAAATTCTATCTGTCTGAACTCGTACAAGCATGCATTTGGGAATGGTTTTGTTTCTTACAGTATTTTCTCCCAGTCTTCGCCTATATCTACCAACATAATTTGTCAGAATAAACAAAGTAATTGAAAATTATACACTCCTCATAACTGTTTCACCATCAATTTGAGAGGAAGGGAGCAGAGGGACCCATAAGCAAATAGAAAGAAAAATGAGCATGTATGAATTCACTCAAGTGATCACCCTTCTTCTTTGGTGTGTTTAATCCATGAGCTTTTCTGGATCCTTTGTGTAAGTCATGAAGGCTCAACAGGCCTTAGCAAGCTCTCCACTATACATTTTTGGGCTATTTTCCTCTTTGCTATCTACTGTCACCTGGGATGTGGTTATGCTAACCCTGCCCAGCTCAATAGTGAGCTCCAAATGGAAATGGAAGAGATTCTGCAGGGCAGCCTCAGACTCTTGACCTTTTATTGCTTTCAGAGTAGGTCTGCCACAACTTCTTCCCTGTCTCCCAACTTGCATCTCCTGTGGCTTCACAGATTCCATATCACTTTTGCTGCACCCATGTAACCTTCTTGACTTGGCAGCACCTGTTGTGCTCATGAGGCCCAGGAAAGCAGCAGAATATTTATCTGCAGCATGGCAGGTGTGTTACGAGCAGGGGAAGAGGCATATTCATCATCTCCAAGCACACCTTGTGCTGCTGGAGTAGGGCTAACAGAGGACTTGGTCCAGGGAGGGAACATCACTTAAACTGTCCAGATGTGAAGCTTTTCCTTCAGGGCTGAAAGCACTGAGTGTGGATGTGTGCAAGGCCAACATCTGCAGTGTTTACTTTGGTCTGCAGACAAAGCTCAGCAAAGCTCACACGAGCTTCTCCCATGCACGAGTGAACATCACCTGAGCTCAGCAAAGCCTTTCTATGCAAATCCCAACTGCTCTGCATTGTGTCAAACAATGACTCCAGAATTAGATCCAACAAGATGTCTTTTACTTCTTCTCTTTCTTTTTTTTTTTTTTTTCACAAGTACATTCAGCGACTTAGCCTTTTCAGGGCTTGTATCTCGGTTATTAATACTACCATTTGCCTTCTTTTGGAAAATTGAACTCATGTGATAGAGGAATTTTATGTGTCAAATTCTGATGCAGAGATTTTGGTATGAGTGCTTCTGTAAAATACAGAAGTGGAAAAGAGAGGTTCTATGGTAGGAAATTATTTTCTTGGGTGTTTTTTTTAATAAATTTTATATGATTGAGCCAGCAAAGAACAGTGCCAACATCAAGAAAAATCCATCACCTGTTGATCTTGTCCTGTTTTTGGCAAATTTAGGCAGATATTGCAAGATTTTATAAGAAGTGTTGTGTAATAGTTAGTTCAGGCAAAAAAACATGATTAAAAGAGATAACTTATCATATATCTAGTACTACGTAATCAGATTAAAAAGAAAAAAAACCCCAGACAACAACTGGGAGGTGCAATAACTGGATTTGCTAATGCCACATAAAATAAAAAGATGAGCACATATTTGGATTTTTGCACTGGGCAAGTACCACAGAATTTTCCCTAGGGAACAGTCCTTTATTGGCAAAGTTTGGTCAAATGCAACAAACAAAATCTTTTTTGTCTTTAATTATTATGATTCTGTTTAAAAGTTAGAAGATGTCAATTTTAGCATGTGGAATGCAATTGTGAAAGAAAATGGGTTTCCTGAATTTTCAGTGATTGACTAAAATTCACACACATACTGGCTATTTTAATTTAAGGAAAAAGGATTTTGTTTCTTTATCCTGTTACATAACACTGGATCTATTCTCCCTTGAACACACAAGAATGATTATCATTAATCTTAAAGGGAAACAGTTGTCTTACAAAATCCTTTCTGAATTTCTGAATTTTCATCTTTTTTTTTTTAAAGTTAGATCCCAAATGACTGGATATGAATCGAAGATAAAAGCACATTGTTTATTTTTTTAATTAGATTACTTTAATCTCATTTATACATAGTTCTTCTACTGCTCTTCCCAACAGCAATAGTGAAGAAAAAACCATTGTTTAAGAGTGACTTCCAAAATATAAAACATACAGTTCATACAGTATCCAGCAGGAGACAGAGTACCTGTTATTGCTTTTTTAGCTCATTTTTATGAAACTGGCTGGCTTTCACTTCAGAGACATTCTTTATTAATACTTATATTTCTCATTCTATAGTGCATTCCTTTCAAGGATTTTCAATTGCTCAGGAGATCTTGAAAATCCCAGCGAAAACCTTTGGATATATGAGAGGTTTTTATTTCCAGGTAGCTGACTGTCAGGTAACCTGAGACACTCACTTTTTTCAAAAGCCAGTGTGACCACTTTGGTTCCAGGCTGTTTGGTTCCTCTGTGTTTGCCCCTCACTTTAGGAATCAGCTCCTGTAAAGCGACAGGCATTTCCAAACTCAACCAGTGTTCAGAAGGGACCAGCTCCAGCCTCTCAGCCTTGCTAAGTGCTTCAAGTTAATTTGTAATTAGCTTGATGTAAGGAAAGGACCAGTGCAGGCAATCCCATAATGGCTAGGCAGTCTCAAATATAAGCAAAATAGGCCACCCAGAGCATTAAAGCAAGAGAATTTAATGCTAACTGGCTACTTTTCAAGAAGACCTGTGGTTTTTCATTGCCTTTGTGTTTGACTTGTAAACTGGGTGCAGGGCTCTGTCATTGGCAGGTTCACATGATGGGGAGTGCACCAAAAACACAGGTCATGCTTATTTGTGTATGACTTATATGGATAACTAAGAAAAATTAACTGTCCAGGCCATAATTTCATCTAAAATAAACACAGACTAAAACTACAGCAACTTAGTGGATTGTGTGGATTAGTGAGATATCCTGGTATGTAACAGCAATAGCAACAATTTATTCCCCAATTTAGTAATGCTTAAAATCTGCAATCCAGAGTCACTCCATGATATGCAAATCCCTTACAAAATCTGCTTCCCTTTTTCAGGATCAGGATCCTCTGCTATACAGGGGAACCCCCAAGACTGACCCCATATAACCTTGTATAGGAAATTCTTGTATAGAAAATCATTAATGTAATGAACTTATTCAGACCATTTTTTTGCCATTCTTGCTTACAATCCTTTACAGACAGTTGATTTCTCTCCTACGTTTCTGCTGGACTTCGTGCCTGGATGAACTTTCCTTTTTTTTAAATTTTAATGTTTATTTGTAAAACCTTCCCAATCCCCACAAAATCTCCTCTTTGTCCATGCTCCGTCTTTCATGGTCCTGAGTCCATGAAACATCATGTTCCCACTAGCAGCCAAACAATGAAGACAAGGTTTCTCCTGAAAAATTAAGAAAGAATTAATCGGTTACCACTTAAAAATTAATGAGAATTTGCTGATGAGCATATTTTAGGTCCCGGTGTAATATCCCTCCTTCCACCTCACCTTATGGGAACCTGAATTAGTTCTGCCATACCCTTGGGTTTATAGTCATCCATCTGAAATCTGGCACTCACATCCCTGCCCTTTGAGACCTCTTTACCCGGGTGAATGTGAATCTCTCTGACTTTCATGCCATCTCAGTAGATTTCCACACGTCGTAGCCAAGCTGGGGATTTGGCCCAGTGTCTTTTTTAAACCCTGTGACCCAGACGTGGAGATTAAAAAAGAGTTATGTTATCGGATTAAACAGATACAGGAGGCACTCACTGTATCAACATCCCACACCTTAAAACTCTAGCAAGATCAGCATGGTAATGGCTAAAATACTCTCTGAGAAAGAGGGAAAACCCAAAGAAAGCTGATGGCAAGCCCATGCCTTGGGCTGGGGTGCAAAAACCTCACACAGACTGGCTGCCAAAGCAGCCACAGGGTTATAGTGTTGTGCTTGCTATAGCATCTTGATACAGGATACATTCGTGGGATAAAAGTCGTTAGAATTCCACCCAGAGTGATTTTGGCCTTAGTTTAGTTTGGGTTAATGTCCTCACAGTGGGGTTTTTAGGGAGTTAGGCTTGATTGCATTATCATTGCATTCAGCGGACACTGAAATCAACAAAGCTGCAGACGCAAAAATTCTAACAGATTAAAAACAGATATACATGAAAAGAATAGTAATTTCAGGCACAATTTGTATGCTTAATATTATACACATGCTTATGCTTTGTAATTTGGGCTCTAACTTGTGATTTCAGTTACATAAGAGAGTGGAGAAGCCAGAAGCTTTAGTGCTGCTGTACGCCACTGCAGCTGAAGGCAGAGTTCACCCAAATATTCATCAGGCACATTCTCAGAGGTTATGCTGTCTAATGAAATAGCAGATAGCAATGTGCATATTCATGACACAAAAGGATTAATTATTATTATCACTATTATTATTATACTTAGTTCCAGGTACTGTTTACATGCCTCTGACTTCAAAACAGCTTTGGCTGTTGGTCTTTTACCCCAAACATTTTTTTAAAAACACATAGAGTAACCATGTGTTTGGCGTGGCTGAATTTTTATGAGTGAGGAGCAACAGAAGAGAGAGCAGGAGACAAAATATAGACTTTACTTCCTCTAGAGAAGTAGAGCAAAATATTCCACTGCTGTCAGTTGTACAGCTGTGCTGGCAGGATCCTTCACACAGACAAGGCTCCAGCCACTACTTACATTTCACTGATGTGACTGCTGGTTCCTAATCTGCATCTAGGCATCCTCACTGCAACCAAACAAGTAGCTGAGCTGGTGAGAAACCTTTTGCTTCATTCTGTAGTGCAGCCAGAGCCGCCTGTTTGTGGTCCCTCGTGGAGCCTCACAAAATGTGAGCTGCCTTCTGCGAGGGATGCCTACGAATCAAAGTTGCAGTACACAAGAAACCTGAATCAGAAGATGTAGGTGGCAGCATGGACTACATCGTTGTGAGTTTAACCAAAGCTGTTCAATGGAGATATGTCATCAATTAGCTGTGTATATCCTATATCTCTATCTGGTTTTCTGCTAAAAACCTACTCACGTTCCAAATCAGCTTGGATACTGAAAATCACAGAATGCACTGGAGTAAGGGAAAATTGGATGTGTGACTGTGGCAGTGTTTTTGGCATCCTGTATTGCCATCAAAAAGTGTGCAGAATTGTGCAGCTCTTGCAAGAACCAGCTAAGGAAAACCTTTTCAGAGACCTCCCTGGAGGCAGCTGCAGTGGAATTTGATCCTCTCAGCAGCGTATGCGTAGGTGCTGGGTTCTGGAGGTGGTCCCCCAGTAACTGCTCTCTTAGTTTGTGCTGTAGAAAGGTAGTATCTTGTTATGCAGAAAAACCTAGAGAGCAGAGGTGTGGGGACTATTCACTCTCCTTTGGTCCACCCCTGCTGTTCCCAGGGCAAAGTCAGCACCGCGGGGCTTCCGTGAAACACAGATGGCCCAAAATCTCCTTTTCACCACAACTGTACTCCCACAATGCAAATGGTATTTTGCAGTACAGAGGATATTACTAAGTCTTCAGCAGGGGTTATATGAAAATGCCTCGCGACCCTGTCTGCTGCTGTATCCTTTCATTAAGAGAACCAGAGGGGATGCAGGTAGGAGAGCAAG